>BSBM01000445.1:4137500-4737500 GCA_027924585.1 Larix kaempferi
TTCCTCCGTCGGAATGTGGTAACTTGGGTTATTAGACTTCCCTAGTGGGGTTCGGCCCTGTATGTGTTATGTGGGTCAAAGGGTTATTAGACCACCCTAGAGGGGTCGGCCCAGTCAGTTATAATGGGGTATTTAACCTAATGGTTAAATACGAGCCTACATGTACTTGTGTAAAATACATATCAGAGTAGTGTATAAATAGAGGAGGTGTGTTCCTCATTATACACATTCACTCACTTGAGGATAGCGCACTTGTGGAGGAGAGGTCTGCTATTGTGGAGGAGGAGATAATGTCTCAGGGTTTCATCTTTGTATATTGCTGGTCATCTATATTGAGGAAGCTTTGCTGGGTTTTCTACCCCATGAGGGTTTCCCAGGATAAATCTCTGTCTTTGGTGTTTATGCTGTGCTTGTTGTTTCTTCAGTGATCCTGTATATGCTATTATTATGAAATGGAATGTAATGCTGCTATTTTCTGTCTTAGCATCTTGAATTTTAACATACTCTGATATAAACCAAAGAATATCAGACGCACCATGAAGAGAACTACACAACACATATGCTAAGCTTGGTGTACCTATGTATTTTCTCATGTCAATACTGCACCTAAAATGGACACTGAGCACTACATATTTACAACATTTTATCTCTCCTAAAATCTGCAAAGCTACCTACATTTACAACATTTTATCTCCTAAAATCTGCAAAGCTACCTAGATCCTACCATGAGAGAAATCTCCAGACCATGAAATGGGTTCTTGATTTTCTCTTCAATGAAACACTAGAGAATCCTCTTCCCTGTAGTTAACCATCTTTTTGTGTTCAATAAGGTAAGAGCAATTCTCCTTTAGGACTCTCTATTAGAGTTTGAATGATTCAATCTCTCCTTAATACTGTACATATCAAGAAAAGTAATGTTTGTACACAGCATCTTATCCAAAGACATTATAGGGATCATCATAAAGGTAAACTAAACCCCTATGCCTATATGTAAGCCTTTCAAGTGACTTCCTTACTTATCATAGAAGTCTCACAGTTAATGGATTTATAGTCACACTGATCACCTTAAGGCCTAGATTGTCATACAAGCATCAATCGTCTTCAATATTGGGTTATCTAACTTATCTCAAATAACAGAATCTCCCTTTCAAAATTATCTGAGGATGCATCTGATATTTGTAAGTTGCTAATGCAATAAAATTTTCCTTAGGAGATGTGCTTCACCATGGGAGTCATGCCCCTCTGTGGTCCTTCTAAGTTCTAGGCACTGCTCACCATTTCCTACAAGTTATTTGTCACTTGTGCTCAATGAAAAAACAATGATAATTTCTACCATGAACGTAACTCCAAACAACATTAACACAGTTTTTTAAAACAGAAGCCACTTTGCCACCTAACTCACATGGGATTGGGAAACGGGACACACAGGACACATTGATATGAGTGTCCAACATGGCACATCAACCCCCAGAACATGACACGGGGGACATTTTATATATATACAATACGAAATTTATATATATTAAAAAATTAAAAATACAAAATTAAAATATAGACATAAAGTACAAAATTTTAAGAACATTTACAAAACATTGATACCACTAGTTACTACATCAAACACGCAAGAAATTAGAGTAATCAAGAATCAATACACATAAAACAGAGGATTAGAATTAGAACTATGAACTATAGTTTCCTCATTGACTCTTTTAATATCATCTAAACCAAAATGTATTACATAGATACTGATACTATGGGTGGGAATGCCAATGACAAATGCAGCAGATATTTTCTTTCTTGAGCTTGTTGTGTTGCTATAGCAGGGCTATTTGTATGACTGTCAGCTCCACTTGCAGCAAATGGCGCAATAAAATTAATAGATGGACTTGGAGTGGGGGGGGCAACACCAACACTGACATCCCTTTCCTTTGACCTTTAACAACAGCCCTTTATAATTGAGCCATGATTTCGGTGGTATGTGTTGCCTCATAAGTTCTCACTCCAATGTGAAAGTCCCAACCATACACATGAGAACCCAAAGATGAATTCCTGTTATGCCTCATACTCTATAGGCATAATGACTTATTTTTGCTTCACTATATTCCAGTTTGCTCAGTGCTGTTGTATTCAAACTGCTGTGGCCCATTTTTTCTGCTTATGGGTCTTCTATGTGATATGGGTGACCATGCGAGATGATGTTATTTTTATGCCTTATATTGCTATACCATGACAAATAATGTACCGTGATGATGATGTATCACTTGATGTTGTACTAGATTGTAAATTTGTATACTAATGTTACATGATATGTTGTATTTGATTGTTTTGATGAGTATAGCTAATAGTACCTTGCATAGGTAGACGAGGGTGAAGGATTTTTTGTTTAATGATATACCATGCACCTATAAGACTATTCTTAATTTGGTATTTCTAAGTAGTAAGGACTATTCCCCCTTCTTTGGTTCATTCCATCTTTAGCTTTTATCATTTCATCCATACCACTCCATCTTGTCTTCGCATCCCATTGGCTTGAAATTGATTGATTGACTCTTGTTTTCCCCCTTTGTGGATCTGTCACAATTTATGCTTTGCTATTTCATAACTATGTCTAAGGGTTGTTGTGTTTTAGCGAATCCTCAATATAGGGCTTTCAAGTATGCACCCCGAAGCTGGCTGTCAGTAGTCAAGAAAAGTTACAACTAAGCAATGTCTCGTCCTAAGATCCAAATTCCCTATGCTATTGCCATATAATGGTCAACAGTTGGAAGAATAGGTAATCCCAGTCGAGGCTATGGACGCTCGCTGGCAGCAGGTGCTATGCCTATTTGCACTCATATGCATTATTGTGGCAACTCCATCGAGGCTATGGATGCTCGCTGGCAGCAGAGCCAAGGCCGTGTCATCACTAGTATCCAAAAGGTATCTTCCAATACGCTAATCATGTGCTAAAAGAAAAGTAAAAAGAAAAAGAAAAAGTTAAATAAAGGGAACTTTTACTACTGGGATCAAGGGAAAGGCACCTCATAACACACCCCTTCTAATCGACACATGCTTTGGTTATCTGCATTATTGTTGAAACCACAAAGGAAGCCTTGTTTCCCTTACCTTGAGTCAAACATTTAACCAAAGCCATTTCACTTTCCAAACCTCTTGTGAGTCATCCATCTCCACCTCAAAGAAGAACTAGTCCTTTGGTAAATACTTTGATACGTTTGCATGGTACTAGTATGCTCTTAGATCATTAATCCAACGAATTTGTTTGAAGATACTTATGGAGTATGCCATCATGATTTCATGACTATACTATATGATGAATGCTCCTTAAAACATGGTGGCATTGTGTAATTCTTATTTGAGTAACTTATTTTTGCACTTACATTTATCAAGTTATTCATTTTTCTACATGCTTACTATTGTTGGTTATTAACTCAAATAATTCAATACTTTAACAACTTAATTACTTCCAACTCAACACAAAGAGGAGCTTAGTCTTGACTTTTGGCAAGGACTTCCTTTCGCTCAACGCCAACACTTGCCCCTTTGCACAAGAGGACGATCTAAAGGAGAAATTATTTGAATAATTCTCCTAATCCCTTAGTGATTTGATATCCATAAGGAAAATTTCTAAGTACCTTGGACACGTCCCAAGGGAGCACCCACGATACTTGTGTTAATATTATCACTTTGGAAATGGCTATCAACGTCTTATGCTTCTTCTTATACTTGGATAACTAAATCGCATATCTAAAATCTAAGTGATATTACTTGATCATGTTGATACTCTTTTATTCATGACATGTGTTGAACTTGAACCTGGAATAAAAAAATTCCATGTATTGAATAATTATGTATTTATGGTGTATTACTTTTGATTCAATGTGTTAAATGGTTCCTTATTTAAATCTGTTTGGTTGCTTAGCTCATTGAATCTTCCTCTTTACCTCCATAAACTTATTTAGATAATTGGTTAGGCAAAACCAAAAGATCATTGCTAGGACTTCATATTATCTTTAGTATTATCTTAGCCCTCTTAGTTTTGGTAGTTTGGAGATACTCCTGCATCAAGTGCCTAGGTGCAAGGGTTCGAGAACAAGGAGATCTCATTAATGACATGAAGTGACTTTATAAAAAGTATTTGTAGAGTACTTTATGATGTGACTATATTTTAAAGTGAGATGTACTTTATTAAAGTGAGTTGTAGTTTATAAAGTGACTTTATGATATAAAGTGCACTTTTAAGTTTTTATTAATTTAGGGTGAATGTGACTTTTCGAATGTAATTTAATTTTATATAGTTTCACTTAAGATATTTAAGCGAACTTGAGATTAAATCTCATTCAGTGATCTTGTGGGCCAAGATCCAATCTTAGCTGTAGAAGACGAAAAGACAAGCAGTTACCCTAATGAGAATAATAAAAAGACTTCATTTACATTCATTCCAAAGAGAACAGTTTGGAGTGGCTCGAATTCCAAGAAAGGAACTTGGTGAGAAGTGTGAGAAACACATTTCCCAAGAGAAGGTGAAGAGTTGAGCTGAGAAAGGAAGGGTGAGAGAGCAACCAAGAGGGAGGGCAGCACGTATTCCAAGAGAGGAAGGGTAGGCATGCACTCCAAAGCTAGCACAATAGTAAATGCTGTTGGTATAGCAGAAAAGGGGTGCATTTCTCCAGGTTAGAGGGGTGGCACGCTTCCCAAGGAGTGGGAGGCACAGTTCCCAAGACAAAAGAGCAGCATTAAAAGGCTGTACAGCAGGAGAGAGAATGAGTCTTCACGCAGTTCAAGGCTGATTCCTGTAGCCATTTCATACAGCACTTTCAGCACTGAAAACAAGGCAATGTTGGTATGTATTTCAAGAGAGGAGACTGCTGTTGTTTTTGTACCTATAGTGCACGAGATTCCTGTAGCAGTCACTGTGGGTATTTGGCTCAGATTTCAGGGTGACTGTATTGACTCAGATTTCTGTTTTAGTCCTATACATTTATTGCTGTAAGTACGCTGTTGTATATTTCTGAGACATCTTTAAAGCTCAATAAAATTCTCTTGTGGACTGGTTTTTCCCCTATGGATTTTTCCAGGGTCTTAGGACTAAAAATCATTGAGTCAAATGCTTTTTACAGTCTGCTGTTATTTTTATTTTCCGCTGCAATTATTGGCTTAGAAATTGTATTTAAGCTTACAGTGCCTTGTGAAATGTGCATGTGATATGCATTTATATCAATGACTGTCGAAAGACTGAAATCTGAGAATTTCTAAGTGTTTGACGAAATTTGTCATTGAATTTGTGCACAGATTTCAAGAATTTTACAAGCACAATTAAGGAACTTGAATTTAACTCCTAACATTTGCATATCCTTAGTTACCTCACTCATAAATCAACTTGACTGGTACTTGAGAAAGCCAGCCCACGTTGTATAGTCCTCTTTAGGCTTGCATGTGGAAATCTCTAGTTATTACCCTGGAAAATCTAGTTGGGGACATCTCCCGTGGTTAGTTTAGATTTCCTTAGGAGATTTAGGAGGCCTAAAGAGAGAGAGAGCTATCTGTGTGACACTTAGGGGGTAGACCTTTGACGTTTTGCGGGTCTAGTAATAGATATTCCTTGCATCATAGGACTGCTAAATCATACAACAAAACTACCCACTGTCACTTCGGTAGCCTTATATTTCTCACTTCAGGTTGGCTCTCCTCCAACTCAAGGGTGGTATCCCTACATAAATTGCTAAGGCTATCGCATGGAGGCTCTAGGTGATATAGGGAGTAAGTCCTTAGCAAAAAGAGTGTAGATGTAGTATAGTGAAAGGTGGATGAATGGATTAAGAAACAAAAGGTGATTGTAAACCTTTAGACCAGTGCCTACCAAGTGTTGGGCTAAATGGAGTCAAGCAAGCATGGATCCAAGAAAAATGAATGTGTAAGGTAAACAAGAGTTGTTTTAACATGCCACAAATTTGCCTTAACTACGATAAAATCATTGCAGAAATTTAACCTTGGAGACCTGAAAATGCTACTCTAAAACTATGTTATGATGGTGATGCTACATTAATTCCATCGGCATTTTAGTATGTTAGATGCAAAATAACACAACAGAGATAATATGAGCAATTTTCCTCATGCATTATATCATCCAAATGGAAGATGCTCCATTAAAAAGCCTTAATAACAAGTTACAAGGGTTTTACAACAATAATAAACTAGCAATATAATAATGTAACATAAAGAAAGAAGCCTCAATGTAGCCCAAAGGGAGAACTCCTTCAATCCCTAACTCTCAACCATAATGCAAAAAATGGAGAGAAAACTCCTTTATCTATCTTGGAATAAAATATAATTATTTATCTAACTCCTTGACAAGTCCAACAATAATAAAAATATAGCTAGTCAGGTCTTTGCCAAGTCAAAGGTCTTCATTCCCTCAAGGAGAATTTGCTACACTAGAAAAATAATATAATATTACAAGGAGAATCTCCAAGAGAGAGGGTGCACTATTAAAATTTAAAATAGGCCCCTTTACCAAGTCAAAATCTCATGAAATAATAAAATAATTCTTCATATGTGCATCCTCAAAGAGAGAACTCTCACACAGGTGGATCTAACTAACTTCCAACCAACTTCATAGCACACTTTACTAAGACAATTAGTCAGCTATTATTTCAAGGAAAAAATGAGATTTTAATCATAAACTGAAGGGAATGCAAATGTGTTCTTTCAAAGAATTGCTAATGAAATAGGCAAGGCAGTAATCAAAAACCTCAGACGTTCAGCATCGGCCCTGACATCAATTTTCTCCGTCTCCCGGTTTATCAGATTGACAATACGAGCTGTATATGTAGTAATTGCACGTAGTAATTGTGGAGGACTCCTCAGCAAATTTAGAGCAAGATCCTTAACATCATTTGGTATTTCCCCATCCAAATCAATAACTAGCTTTTCAGCATCTAAATGTGCATGCCCCTGAACACCACCCCCATCATAAGCCGGGAAAGCGTTCCGTATTCTTTCAATGAGATGAGCTGCAAGTGACTCACATGCCTTTCTAATGCTCCTTTCCTGTGCTGTTTCAATAAGAATGAGACCATCTGCTGGCTTGTTGCCCTTAATTGTAGCATAAACTGTATCCTGCTCATTACGGGCACGTAGAATATCAGGAGTTGCATCTTGCCCACTGCCAACCCTCACTCTCTGTGCATCTCTTGCTTGATCAACATATCGATGAAGTCGTCGCTGATATTCTGCAAAAATCTTGCATGTTTCTTCACACCGCTGGTCATAAGCTTCAAGCATCACTTGCTTATGCCTAATACAAGAGAACAAAAAGTCAAAGAGTGATACTTCAATGAAAAAGTTAGTACAAGTAAGTTTAAAATTTGAGAGAAGTTCCTTAATGTTCTTCAGCAGTATTTAATATCCAATTAAACTTGACTTCAATGTTAGCGCAAGAAATTATTCTGTTCTACACAATGAAATTCAGCCAAACACTGCCTGCCTAATAAAGCTCCAGCCAGAGCAATTACCATGAACAATTTCTCTTGAGAAACTCTAACAGAAAAGAAAAGGCGTTCTAATGATCTTAATGTGAATTCCATACATTGATTATTCTCTCCAGAACGAGTTCGGCAAATGAAAAATATGGTTCAAGTTCTCTCTTGCAATCTTGCCAGTTTATATTAAGATGTTAATAACGATGTCCTTGAAGATATTTTTTAGCCAACAAGAGAAAGAACAACCTCGAGGCAAATTTTCAAAGATATCTTCCTTTGTTAAGAAGCTGTCATTGCCAGACTTCAAATTTTTAAGAATGATAATGTTGCAAGATCCTAATTAAGGCAGATGCAGATCAAAGATATTAGCAGGACCAGTAAATCTTTAATTCCTCTAAGGATATGATAACAATATTCAAGGACTTGGTACTTACCACAGGGATTCCAGCATTTCAGAAATATCACAACTCACAGCTATGAGTTGAATTGCGGTTGTTATAGTAAGTCTTCTGCTTTGCCCTCAGTGAAGCACATGAAGACAGCATTTGCACCACTCATTACATGTATCTAAATCTCAGTTCTAGTGTGGTAGATTATTAATGTGTTGTGCCAATACACAATTTCAGTTCAGCATTAACAGGACGGAACAGACTGCAAATTTGAGTTTCTCAACATCTTCTGTACAAAAATGATATATATACACACTAAGTTTTGGGAAAGACTCTATCATCGGGTGTCATGTTAAGTTAATGTAGCATGTCCTTCACAACACCAAACAAAAATAGATTTAGATTAATTCAACCAAAATCAAAACACTTGAAATAAAGGCCTGTAACAGCTTCATGATCTTAAAAGTGATCGACAAAGATAGTTGTTTAAACAATTTATAGTAATAGTGAAACATGCTAGTCTCGTATTTGATTATATTGAACCATACTTCAGAAACGGTTTGCCAAGCAACACATATGCACAATGATCTTACTGGACAGATAGATCGATAGATAGATAGACAGATAGATAGATGTTTAATTTTTCCAGCACATTGAATCATTATCGCACAATACTCAACACCCTATTTGAAGACAATCCATTCTAGTCATACTCAGGAAGGCTTGTATAGCTAGTTTTAAAGTAATAATCAGAACCAACACAGCAGATGCCTCTTGAACTACAGTATAAATATTGCTGTAATTGAGTTTAACAGGGCCACTGAAAGAAGGAAAACCGCATTTAATAAAACAGATCATTCCTCCTATTTTGAATAAAGTTCAGAAATTTCTCTGATGCATCTTTCCTACCTATCCGTTGCTCCCCATTGACTGTTAGAGCGTGTTATTCCACATAATACATACTTCCCTAGAATATGTTACATCAAGATTTTTAGAGCAGGATGAGGAACCCTGGGATCGGGTATAATTAGTTCATTTAATCATATTTGATAGTTGTCATTATTGGAAACTTTAAAAGAGCATAATGATAAGCCCCTCTGTTCCTATGTATTAATTAGCATAATCAAGACCAGACTATTGCTAATGTTTAACAGAACAGCTTAATATAAACAAGCTGCAAGATCCACACTCACGAAAACTAATTTTGACACACAAGCTTTTAGGAAGTAACGGAATTTAACAAGATACTAACTTGTATAACGTAACGTTCCCGGAGAGCCAGGTATCCAAACCTACTCTGATTTTGGGAAAATACTAATCTTAAAGAATCAAAAGGATCAAAGTTTAAATCATTCACCTGTAATTGGACTTCTCATCAAGCATTCTCTTCCGTTCAGCTTCTTCCCTGGAAGCTTCAAGCATCCGTCCCTTCAATTCCTTCCTCTGCCTCTGAAGGACGTGGCGTAGTCTTTCTACCTCTTTCTCAGCTGCATCTCGTTCTCTCAGAGCCCTTTCTCGGGTCTCGTAGGCTTCAGAAGCGTGTCCCCGTTCCAGAGGCTCTTTAGGCTTGGCAACCTCAACAACCTTGCCTTTGTTTTTGCCATCATATCTCTTCCTGCCTTTGCCTTTAACTTCCTCCTCCTTCACATTTAAGTTTTTCGCTACTGCCTCGGCTCCTTCTTGCAGACCGACGGCGACGCTAGGGCTGCCGTGCACGAGAATGTTTCTTTTAATTTTCTCAACAGTTTTCTCGGACTTTACTCTCTGCAATAAGAAATTCCAGACGGGCAACATATTTCCCCTACATATTTTCTTCAGATCTTCCGGCGATGGCAGGGGTTTGTTGGAAGATAAATATTGGCCGTGCGGTCGGTACCCCCATTTCCTGCTGTAACCATTCCAGTATGGCCTCCGGTTGAGGAACGGAACCGCCTGGAGTCTGCATAGCTTAAACACTACAATCTTTGGACAAAACTGATCAAATGTGAGCTCAAATTACTGGAAATGCCCTCGGAAATTCGATCATGCCTGATTCAAAAGGCACTGAAGCTCGATCCGGGGTATAGAAGTGCCGGTTCCGCCTGGATTTGGTACCAAAATGTCCTAAATTTGAAGACCTAGACAAAGCTCGAAACCCTACACCAAGAGAATTACTCTGTATCCAGTTGCAGCTGCAATGGCTGCTGTGGTGAGATGAGAGAATTGAGAGTCCCATGGACTCGAACCTTCAATCCATTGGCCGGATCGGAATTTTCTTCATCGTATCTCAAAACCCTGGCTTCGTGCTTTTTCCTGCCACTGCGTTGATAAATCCCGTGCAATTTACGCTGCGATGATTAAAATAAATATTTTGGTGAAATATAATTCAAATATTCGCCCGGTGGACCGTTTAATGAATGCCATGCTTGCTTGTTAATTTTCCAAAATTCTGTCCGTTGATATGCTTGCTTTCTTCATTCCTACTTTTGTTTAGTTGAGGCTAAAGCTTCATCGATGGAGTAACGTCTATATTACTAGTGGGGTAAGTTTGCTTTAGCCATTCCCATTTAATCATTGCATCGAGAGTGGTGTGTTCGTCCCTAGCGCATGGTGGTTATACATTGTCCAAGTTAGGTGGGTTGTCAAAGGGGATTTTTTCTTTTTTCTCTTTTCTCAACTCGAATAGATTTTCTTATCAATGAAGTTCAAATCCATCTTGCTTGTCTAGTTGTGACATTAACTTTTTAGTTGGAGGTGTCACTTAAAAGATAAAGAAAAAGGAGGATTATCTTTATAAAATAATTGCATAGCAAATTGATAGTTAACTATTATTTTTGCTAACAACCAATGAATTTCCCTAGGCTTCGCATGTATCTCGTTGACAACGAAAGTGAAACGATCTACTATGAACTATGAGTTAAATATAGGAAATTAACTATACAACGTTGATATAAAGGGAATCAATTTTCGAGGATGTAAAATTAGTATTCTACATTAAGAAGGCATAGAGCAAAGTATGTAACACTCTTCAAAAAAATTGAAAGCATACTTAAGTTGTGAAAAGTTTAAAAATTTGGATTTCAACAAAACAATGAGTTGGTTATTTCAAATGATTTCATGTATTTTTGTTTATGGCAGGCATGGATTATGTTGACATTATGGTTTGTAAGAATTATGTCGATCGTCGTTTATATATTAGATAATATGAAGATTTTATTATTGACGTGATTTATTAATCTATAAATTATTATGGATATTTCATTAACACTGCTTGAGTTGGTCATTTCAAATGATTTCATGCATTCTTGTTTATGTCATGGAATATGTCGACATAATGGCTTGTAAGAATTATGTCGATCGTCTATATATTGGATAATATGAAGATTTCACCATTGACGTGGTTCATTAATCTATAAACTATCGTGGATATTTCACTAGAACAGTTCGTCACAACAAATCTTACAACTTTTTGCAAATTCTTAGTTATGCAGTGTTTACTAAAGATTTAAGATTCATTGTGTTAGCTTAATTCCATAGAATCCTAAAATAAATTGAAACTAAAAATAAAATTGATAGAGCAAAACAACACATCCACACACTTCCAAACAAATAACACAAGATATACCTTGGGAAAACCCACTATGGGGAAAAACCTAACCAGAAGTGAGGACTGTGCCTTGCTCTTTTCTTCTCCAATATGCAATGCAAATACAAAAAAAGTGGTACTTTCTGTGGAGTTACCTATGACACTGTGGCAAGTATGGCTACTACAGGATCTCCTGCTTCTTATGTTATGCTCTAATATCCACTCATTGGTTCTTGCTCAACTATGGAACAATACAACAATACCATAAGAATGAAAACCCTTCTTTTTCTAGTGGCCTTATATTTAACAATGTCTTAATAGCTCATATTGTCCTCGTCCGGTTGTTTTGGATTTCTTCTACAAAACTATATCTTTTATTAACTATGTTTGAGTTTTTGGTGCTACGTCCTCTATGGAAGGTAAGACCTGCTCAGGTTCCTAGTCCAACATGGATGGTTCAAAGAGTTTCAAATTTTCCACATTCACTACTAAGTAAATGTGCATATGTGGGAGTAGCTTGAGTTTGTAGGAATTATCTCCTACCTTCTCTAACACTTCAAAAGAACCATACCATAGTGCCTTGATCTTCTCACAGTGACCTCCTATTCTTTCCTTATTCAAGTGCAACCAAACTTTGTCTCACACCTTGAATGTTTTCTCAACCTTTTGTTGGTCATGTCCAGCCTTGTACTTTTCTTGTGACTTCTTCAATGTCTCATGTACTTGCAAATGGATTTGCATGATCATATCAATTCATTTTTAAACTCTTAATGCTTCACTTATGGTGTATTCCTTCACTCCTCCTTGTTGTCCATATTCAACATCTAGAGGTGAAGGTGGCAAATATCCAAATGGAAGTGGGGACTACTCTATTATAAGAGTGTTGGATGTATATCAAATTCTCGTCCCAGGTCTTTGATGCTTCTAATTATCACCCCTCAAAAGTTGAATCGATGTCATGTTTGCCCGTTTGTTTATGGATGGAAACTTGTGGACCTCTTCAACTTAGTGTCCATCTTCTCCCAAAGTGTAGTCCAAAAGGAACTAAGAAATCTGGTATCTTTATCTCAAATGGTGCTTCTTGGTATCCCAAAGTGCACCCAAACCTTTTCAAATGACAAGTTTGTTGCTTCTTGTCCTTTGATGGTTTTTATGCAAGACATGAGAACCCACATCTTACTAAACTTGTCAACTACCACAAATAAATAGTCATGTCCCTTCTTTGTATGCATCATGGGTGAAAGGCTCCATATGCATAAGAGTACCCAAAGTTGTAAGCATGGTTGTAGGTGGCCTTGAGAGCACGTATGCCAACTTGTTTGTACTGCTCTTCTTGTATTTGATGATTAGATGAACTGTTGTAAAAATCCCATCTACTTGTAGTGTCGAGTTTGTTGTAGCTTACTTTGGACCTGCAAATATTATAGTGGTTGCTGATTAGTGCGAATGATGGTCTCCTTGCCCATAAAACAATGTTTCCATTTCTTAATAGCTTGAACCAAGGCATAGAGTTCCTTGTCATATGTAGGGTATTCCAGGACTCTACCATGGAACATTTCAGATTGTTACCATATTGGCCTTCTCCTTACATCAAAATTGCTCCCATAGCATATCCACTTGCATATGTCTCCAATTCGAAAGACCTTTGCAAGTTGGGAAATGAGAGAACTAGTGAATGATTGATCTTTCATTAGAGCTCTTCAAAGGCATCTTGTTGAGTATTTTCCCACTATAAACCCTTGTTGTTGGTTATTATCACATGGAGAGGTGTAGCCATAACTGAAAAGGAAGCTATGAAATTTTGAAGGTATTGTGTTGCCCCAAAAAAGATCCCAACTTCAATGACATTTGTCAGAGTTGGCCACTTGGTGATGGCCTCTATCTTTGCAGGATCAATCTTAAGTTTTCCTCCACCAATCACATACCCCAAATACATTGAAGACTACTAAGCAAATTCACATTTATTAAGGTTTTCCATCACTTGATGTTTGTCTAGGGTCTCTAACACTTGCTTGAGATGTGCAATATGCTCTTCCCAGGTAACACTATAAATCAATATTTCATCTAAATACATTATTACAGATTAATCTATAAAAGGACGCAATACATCATTCATAAAACGCATAAATGTAGTTGGTGCATTACACAAACCAAAAGGCATTACTACCATTCATATAGGCATTGCCTAGTCTTGAAGGCAGTCTTCTAGGTGTCTTCTTCATTCACTCGTACCTAGTGGTATCATGAATTGAGATCCAACTTGGTGAAGTACCTAGCTTGTTGCAACTAATCTAGCAAATCATCGATCATGGGTAGAGGGTATGGATTCTCAAGGGGATCTTATTCAAAGCTCTATAGTCAATACACATCCTCCAAGTCCCATCCTTTTTGGGTATTATGATGTTAGGTGACCCACAAGGTGAGGTGTTTGGTCGGATTGCTCCATGCTCCAACAATTACTCCAATTGCTTCTTCACTTCTTCTACTTCCATAATGAATTGTTTGTACAATCCTATGTTTGGCAATGGAAAATTAGGGAATAGTTGTATCTTGTGCTCCACTTCCCTCTTAAGAGATACCCCTTTAGGCTCCTGGAATACTTCTTTGTATGCATGTTAAAGCTTATCCAGGTGATGTTTTTTCTCTCTAGTACATTCCTCCATAGATGCCTTTACTCTTACCAATTCACCTTCTTGTTGATTATGTCTTAAGAAAATCAATACAAACTTCCCACTTGAACTAATTAGCTTATTGGCTTGGTTTCCATTACTAGAGAGATCTTTGATTTACCTTTGCGCGCATTTATGATGAAATATTTACCATCATAGATCAAGCAGTATTGGTTTTCTCTCCTCGTGAAGATTGCATCCCTCATATACATGTACGAGATTCTAAACACTACACCACAAACATTAAGTGGTACCACATCCACCTCCACTTCATCAATATAATCTACACTTATAGCAAATTTATTCTTGCACTGTTTTTGTGACCCTAATTTCTACATCCTTATTTACCCATCCCAATGGGTAGGGAATAGGATGATCGTGAACTTCTAATCCAAGCATAAATCCAAATACAAACTAAAAATAATTATTTATGGTTTAGCCTCCAAACAAATGGCCAACACGTTGTCTCTGCACGAGAGCCTTCATCCGCTATTTTCTTTCTTCAATGTGCACGTCCAATATCTAGGTTGAAAGTCTCAAGTTTTCCTTCACCTGCTTTGATCTTGGCCCTAGTAAGCATCCACACTCACAATTAAAGTCAAAGAACATAGCTCTGATACCAACATGATCTGGGATCTTTTATTCGATGACTATCCATGAATTGCATAAAAGAGCATATATAAAGAAAGCATACACATGAATAAAAGACACATAAAAGAATTGCACCAGACATGATGATGGAGTTCATCCACAAAGGGACTATGTCTCCGGTCCCGCTCTCCAATGAGGAGCAATCAAAGGGACTATGTCTCCGGTCCCGCTCTCCAATGAGGAGCAATCTTATTATGTGGTAAAAATGTTGGATGCACCATAATATAATATTTTTCCAAGTATAATGAGGCCTTGGGAATGTTTCCAAAGAAGCTTCAACGATCTCCTTGAAGATTTCTCCCACCTAAGAAGAATACAACTTCACACAACTTCCACCGAGAATTCCCACCATGAATTCTTCTCCAAAAGACCTCCCTTAGAATTCCCCCTCCACGTGGAAAAATACATTTGTTTATATACCAAAGGGTTAATAACCAAACCCCACTTACAATATGATTTTCCCAAATTAAAAGATATGGTTATCTAACTATATAATACATATTTGGAAACAAAATATGTGATAAGCTTATAATACATGACACAAAAAACCATATATACAAATGCAGTGACTTGTTGTTTGGGTCCAAATGAGTCTTATGAAAGCGTGCCCCCTTTTTGGCATAAATCCAAACACAAACTAAAAATAATTATTTATGGTTTAGCCTCCAAACAAATGGCCAACACGTTGTGTGGTGGCATATGATAAATTTGTGGAAATGAAGTTAACCACCTTCCTAAAGTTTAAGAAATGGTTTTTCCCATTATATGCTCATGCGATTCGTTCCCTTTTTACCATTATATGCTCATGCGATTCGTTCCCTTTTTACCATATCTTACTCCATGGGATTTGTTGCCTACCTTTACTCCATCCCTAAATTTTAGTATATGGTTTCCAAGTATTTAGGTGGTGTGTTGTCATACAATTATGGCAATATTTAATTCATTCATATTTTTTTAATATTTAAACTATTAAAACTTTAAATAAATCCACACCTTTTCACCTTGCCACATGATGCCATTTGTCACGGAATTGGAGCTCAACCTTGCCATTTCTCAGGGTTTAATTGGACCACATGTCAACATGTGATTGGTCCATGTGGTAACACTGTCCTTAGAATTCTTCAACATCCATCGGCCATATCTTCTACATACGGAGTCTGATTGAGGTAAAACGAATGTCGTTGGAAAGCTCTTGGCAAGCTCTTCGGGATGGTGTTGTATGTTTCATATTATGAGAACGTATAATTCTGACCACTTTTTGACTAGTGATGATCCTCCTAGATCATTTTTAAAGTCCCCTTGCTTAGTTATTGTGTGATCACACTCTAGCCTAAGTGTCTCCATGTGGATTTCCCACCAAGTTAGGGCATGGACCCCCAAATTTAGTCGAACAAATGATATATTTTGCTCCATTTCTATCTTATGGACACTAAAATAAACTTATAATTGTTGCAACCACTGATTCAACTTTCGATCTCACCTTGATAGGGATTCACATTCACTTTTGCCTCCACTTTAAATGGGGACTGGGAATAAGTATTGATGTTGGACCTTGGTTTCTCATTCTTTGGCATTTTTTTCAACTCCTTTTCTAGGTCTTCGGTGTCCCCCTATTTCCCGTTTGAGCCCTCCTATAAGTTAGATCCTCCAAACTCACCGAAAGGTCCAAACTTGCTCTCCAAAGCTGCCATGAGGATTGACATGTTGTGAGAGATCTTAATGACTTGTATTTCTATCTCCACAAATCACTATTTATATTCGCCCTTCAATTCTTTAGTGGAATCATATGTCATGGATAGGGTTTGAAGACTTTTCTTTATCCCGCCAACTCCTAGAACCGACAATTTCACACAAAGCCCCAAAGAAAATTGCTTTAATACCAATACAATATGAAAACTATCATGGATATTCCACTAGAACAATTCGTTGCAACATATCTTACAACTTTTTGCAAACTCGTTGTTATGTAGTGTTTACTATATATTTAAGGTTCACCATGTTAGCTTAATTCCAGGGAATGCTAAAAGAAACTGAAAGTGAAAGGAAAATAGATAGAGAAAAAATAACACATCCACATTTCCAGACAAATACACAAGACATCCCCAGAATATCCAACCATAATTTAGGACTATGCTTTGCTCTTTTCTTCTGCAATATGCAATGCAAATACAAAGAAAGTGGTATTCCCTATGGAGTTAGCAATGACATTGTGGCTTGTATGGCTACTACAAGATCTCCTACTTCGTTTGTTATGCTTTAATGTCCACTCCTTAACTCTTGCTTACATATAGAACAATACAAGAACGCCATAAGAATGGAACCTCTTCTTATAGTGGCCCAGTATTTAACAATGTCCTTATAGCCATCTAGGGTTAGTTTTTAAGGTTTTTGCATGCCTCAACTCCCAATTAAGGTTAGGATTTTGGAATCTATAGAATGTTCTTGAAAGTCCAAATGTGACTACCTCCACATGTGTGGGTAATGAGACTTTACATGGAATCCACTTGGTACCATGGTGGTTAACAAGATAGTTAACTTGTGGGAGGCATGACTTCCTCATACGAACTTGGATTGAGGTGATCTTTGTATCGTTGGAAATATCTTGGAGTGTAGAACAACATCAAGGGGGAGAAAATATGTTTGGGAAATTTTGATACCAACAAACACCATTTAATCCCTCGAACGAGCCTCAAAAATTTATGGACCCCAAATTTGCAAAGTAAGACATGCCCCTAAAATGGACCCTACAAGCTAATTCATCTAAACTTTCCACCCAAAAAGCACCAAAATTGATGGAAAATCATACTTTGATCCATTTTGGATCATTTACATACAATTTTGGATCTAACTCACATTGATTGAAAACCACTACACTACAAGTTTATGAGTGCTTTACCACCTAAAGAACATTAAATAGATCTCTCTACCCCAACACCCTAATAAAAACAATGATTTTACAACCAATGGTATCAACATTGCATGTCCATTATAAACATATTTTGGAATGAATTCTACAACATTGAATGTAACATCTTAAATATTTGTTATCATAACATCTAAATATACGTATTTATGGGTGAAAATAATAACGTATAGGTAGAAGATATTAAGTTTTATGTTGGTACCGAATAAATGTCCACGTGAACACAATAAAAACAAATAATGATATTAATACCTAGTAATATTCATGACACTTGGCAGTGATGCGGGGGGGGTTCTCATTGATACCGGGGAACTTGGGAAAAAGTTATACTTTGGGTCTAGGGAAGGCAACAAACAACAAAGCGGTGGAATGTGCTCTACTTCAAGGTATTAGGGTTGCATCCTTTTCAAACATAAGGAATCTAATGGTATTTGGGGACTCACCAATTATAATTCAACACACGAGCAATAACACAACTCCCGAGGATAACAAACTGGTGCAAATTATCAAAATAATAAGGAAAGAAAGTCAAGGATTTGAAAGATCCTTTATCTTCATATCCTCTATGTTCTCGATATTGAAGCAAACCTCCTCTCCTACCTAGCCACAAGGTTCGAAGAAAGAATGATTAAAAAAAGGAATATCTTTCATTTAATCCAATCCCCTAAGTCATTAGGGTTCCAGTGCATGTTAAATTCGTAGTCATGAAAGGGCCATGTCACATTCAAATTAATTCTCACAAGGGATTGAAGGACAATATATAAGGGTGCATCCCATCCTCACACATTGTCCTACCCCCATATTCTCCAGGTTTTGTATCCATGAATGAATATGGGATTTCAACAAGCTTCATGCTTTATGGGTGGATGATCAAGGTAAGTCCTATTCATACCCTATGGGTTATCGTTGTTTCTCTTTACATTTGGGGAGGTGATTTTGGAATTAGGCTTGTAGTCAATTGAGCATTGAAGGTCTATTTTCACGAAATTAGTTTGGCAATTTATTATGCATGGGAAGCAAATAGATACTCTATGTCTTTGGGTTCCTTTCATTGCCTCCATGAGGTACCTGTTCTCAATTTTGTGTTATGTGGTGTGGAGAATAGGGACATTACCCTTGAACTCTGCTATGTATGTTCTTTTTGAAGAAAGATAACATGTTGCGGTTTAAGGTTTTATAAGAATTAGTTCTTCAATTGCATCCCTCGGTCAATTGGGGTATCATTGCCGAGGATTCTCTTTTTCACTTCGTAATGGAAAATGGTCATTCCTAAACTTTCCAAAGGGGCATCTAGGAGATTCCTAGGTTCCTCCAGCGTCAAGAGGACCTCATAAAGGGAAACCTACTTCATTTTTTTTCAATCACAACTAAAACTCATGAGTTAGAGCATCTACAAACTTCCCAAAATGCAATCATTATGAACATTATGGTCTAAAAAAATACAAGATTTAGAGGATGATTATGCTCGACTGAAAACCATGGTATCTTAGTAGCCTTGGAGACCCCAACAAGGATGGCCGTAAAAGCAACAACAAACATTATTGCCACCTCCTCGATAAAACAAGAAATTCTTGGTAAGGGTTCCTCTTCCGCTGCTTCAAAACAACTTTCATTGGGTTCCTTTCTAGTGGATAAAAGGGAAGAAGAAACAATATACCGACCTCGAGATGATATGGAAGTGTACAAGCTAGATGCATACCCACCCAATTAATCCCATGATGAAGTGATAAGCAAATGTGTCTTTTTCTTAAATCATGTATTAGTATATGTACTGTAGATGTGTATTATTGTTAGGAATCTTTTTTAGGGTTTATTCTACCACCAAACCCAACTTATGTATTGCATGGACTATTACTAAGGCTTATAGAATAAGGTACGTTATCATGATTGGAGCATAATATTTTTTGGACTCTTGCAAGCTCCTCTTTTTGTATTATTTAGTTGTTCAACCTAACTGTAGCACCCTTTAATACACAATTTAACCCATTTATGTTTTAAAAAAAATTATGACACTCGACACAATCATCCTTTGACATGTTATGCCCAAATACACTAACCTCGTGATACAATTACCCCCTTAAGTGAAAAAAATTAAAGACACTAACCCCCCAATACATTATGACCCCAGACACACAACCCCCTGATACACCTTCACCCTTCACCCTTACGAACCTGTGTGCAATCAACCCTTAGGACCTTATGATCCCAAACACACTAACCCACTAATATAGTATAAACCCTAATCACTATGACCATTATTGACCAATATTAACATAGTTGACCATGAAAGACCATAGTCGATCATGGTTGACCATGGTGGACCATAATCAATCACAGTTAACCATGCTTTATCTAGTAACCCACTAACCCATATTGGCCTATGTTAACTAATGTAGAGTGCTAGGAAACAATAATCATAAGTCATAATTTGCCACCTACCCTGACCCACCAACTATCCCATTAACCGCGTAATCCATTATAACCCCCCAACCCACTAGTCTCAACTGTTCACTAATCCTTAACCATCACTAACCATGTCAATCTGCTAAAATCTAATTAATACTAGGAGGGGGGAGGGTGAATTAATATTAGCGCAGTTATGAACAATTTTTAACTTCTTACCTGATTAATATAAACTTAGATTTAGATTATGCATCCACATAAACAATAACATTCATAATCACATGATCACAATAAACAGAACACAGAGATTTTTAGGTGGAAACCCAAACGAGAGAAAACCACGAAATGCTAAAAAATAATATAAAGATTACATTCATGGAAGCACCAACTTCCGAAGTTCTCCAACACCAACTGGAAGGAGGCACTGACACCCTGGTTTTATAGGCACCAACCTGAAGGAAGCACCAACTCCCTGATTTTACAGGCACCGACCTGAAGGAAGCACCAACTCCTTGATTTACCATCTTCAACTGGAAGGAGGCACCAACTCCCTGCTCCTTGCCTTGTCATGCTGCTCTGATATAAAAGAATAAGATATTGCTTTGTTGTTATTTTGATCCGCGCACTGTTAAGATTAATTGTTGTTTGTTGTGTTGTTCGCACCTTCTGTAACCTTGATATCTTGCAATCACTAATCTGTATCACGAACTTTACTTGAACACATCAACAATACACACTTGACATCATACTTCACAAACTGTGTATTGTTTCACCATATTCTGTAGTCTGCGGTCAAGTTCTGTATCACTTTCTGTTTCTGTGATTCTCCACTTTAACTGATATTGCGCATCTTCTGATGAATTGTTGTTTTGACTTTGTGCATCAATATCAGGTGGATCTGCGCACCTTCTATGATGTTTCCGTTTTGGCTTGGTGCAACAATTTGTAGATAATATGCAACCTTCTGTGCATCATCTATGATTCTTCCTTTCAGTTTATTACACTTGTCTTGGATCATCGTTATCATAATGTGCATCCTTTACTGTGCATCAACCATGTCTTAGCGCATCAGATAAACTACTTTAATTCATGCATCACAACATATACTTCAAGTTAGTCTTCAAGCCCCTGTCTAAGATCATTTGTGATTGTTTGTGTGTTGTCTGCGATACTGTCATTATGTTCTCATGTACTTGTTCATCGTCTGTATTTATGCATCTATGTCTTCACACAACTGTCACATATAAACTACATCACTCTATGCACCATCAGTAAATCTATTCTTCTATTGTGTGCACTTGGATTTCTATTAGATCATGTTGTTTAGGTTCCACGAGCCCTTTATGCCCCAAAATAAGAATCTTTCTAAATCTATATCTTTCCAGTCTTCAGCTCATAATATTACCAAGTTATCCAACTCAACTTCTTATTTATACTTGATTTGTGCGGATTGTATGTCCACAAGTTGGTTGTGGCTTTCCTTCTTCTTTGCTTTACGATTCGTGTTTCCACCACTTGTCATGATCTATGCCACTGAGGTGTCATCTCTTGTGGGTCTTGTGCATACTTGGTCCTTGCCTTAGTGGGACTTGCGCCCTTGCAGTGTGGTCTTGTTCCCTTGAAGTACCATCGCTTGTGGGTCTTGCGCACTTGACTTCTACAACCGCTACTTTCTTCTTGGTACTTTTGTGTGCTTCAAAAATTTGCATACTTCTTCTGATTGTTGTATCTTGTGCACTTCTGGGACTTGCATATTTGTTTTACCACTTCTTGTCTCCAAGCCTCTTATGCACACCCAAAACTTGTCCAACCATCTCCATGACATTTCCTTTAAGTAACATGGCTAGGTGGACATGTGACTTGCACATGTACTGATTGTATTCCTTATGTACTTATTCAAACTCGATCTGCTTGAAGTAATTATGAATATACTTCTTTAGACTGGCACAACTGGATATACTTCTTCAAAGTGGATTTCATATATTTCTTCAAACAGGCACAAGAATACTGAATCCTCTTTGACATCAGTTGACATCAATGACAACAAAATTTCAACAATCTACCCCTTTGGCATTGATGTCAACACCTAATGAAGCTGTGCATAATCATCTCATGGAGTTGTGCGCTTCATTTGTGTTATGGTCACATTACTCCCCTTGTGTTCTTGCTAGTTTGAGCCTTTTCTCATTTGTGCATCCTCCTGTCAATACTCTTCCTTATGTCTTTTACTTCTGCACGGATCGCATGCTTTATGATCTTTCTCAGCTGCTTTTCATTTCTTTGTTGAACACATGCTTCATGATCATTCTCCCCCTTTGACATCAATGGAAAACATGTGCCATCATTGCGCAATTATAGGTTCTCCTTTCTTCTGCCTTGTGCTAGCCTTATAACATCTGCTTGCTTTGAATTTCTCCCCCTATCATCATGCTCCATTCTTTTGTTGGGGTCTATGCGCCGATTTGAGTTACCTAGCACTCTATACATTATATTTGTAATAGTCTTGAATAAGCTCCCACTGTATAGTTGATATCATCCTTCTATCTTGATCTTCTGTTCCTGTAATATCAATCATCAATCTTTCATCATTCATTGTGCAATATTCCATGCCATCTTTTGTTTTGTTTACTACATAGTGTCGAATTCCGTTTGCTTTTGGTTTTGCACTGTCTTTCCCGTCTGTTCATTTTGTTGCACTTACTGCGCAGTGATAGATCAATGTTACCTTTTATGACGTCACATATCTTGCCTCGACAACCAAATATTTTTGCACACATTTCCACCTGTCAGCTAGCTTGGAAATAGGGCAATGTGACAAACAATTTGTGTGGAACCTTTGAGATGTCACAGTCGTACTTGAGCCTTTTGGGCAACATCATTCCAGTCGCACGAAATAATGAATTAAATTTTCCACTTTTTTTCCTTTTTCCCAAATTCATTAACTCATGCATTTACTTTTGATGACTCCATAACCAACTTCGAGTCGCGCATATATGACTATCATTAAATTCAAATCTCTTCAACTTAATTTTTGCGCGCGCGAAGAACTACCATCCGATTCTATAAGAGAGCTGTGAAATGCTTGGTTCATCACCCTTGTTCTTTTGCCACCTAGATTTCTCCGTGTCTTGTTAACATTGAATTTTTCATTATGTCTTCTTTCTTCCAGAGGTATAATGATTCTCTCGATAGTGTACGCCTTGCGGTTCAATCACAAAAACAGACATAGTTTACTCGACTGAGAGTGGACATGGACATTTGGAAAGGTCAAATGAAGGAGTTTGAGTTCAACCGTTGGTATGCTTAGTCACAAGTAAATCTCAGCAATGTAGAGGGATTGTCTTGTTTGGGCAAGCGAGTAGAATTTCTGGAGCAACAACATCAGCAGATTCTCGATATGCTGAACACAATTCGACCCGAGCAATCTACTAATAATGCGTTGTCTGCAACTCTGCAACTATATCCTCTGCAGTCAAGCTTTGAATTCATTGAGCCAATTTCAATGGATTTGGAAGTTCGAATCACACAAAAACCAATTGACCAAGACGTAGATATAGACCTTGAATTTCAACTTTGAATTACCCACGCAATTCTCAATTTTGTTTGATACGGCCTCAATTTTCCTTTGGCCTCGACATGATGCCTCTTTTGTTTTTCAACTATGTTCTCAACGACATAGGACTCATGCAATTTTGTAAAAACAAATTTTGAACATAATACAAGTTTTGTTTATGTATCTGCGCAGACTCGTGTTTCTTATTCGACAATTATTATTTGAACTTTTCTTTATTATGTATCATGTATGTGCACTTTGTGCGGCAAATTGACTACAACACATCACAACAACTAATTGAATATACGCGCATATCCCTTTTGCAACATAACATTAATGCAACCAACTTTAAGCATTCTCTAACTGCAATACTTCACTAACACTCTCCTTGAACTCCTAATGATTTGTCATGTTGAATTCAAGGATCTTAATTAATCTCTTAGAGATCAGCAAGAAGGGCAACAATTTCTTACTACTTTAGATGTACTTGGTTTGTCAGATTCTTCTATGCATGTCTAAGGAGGTTTCCTTACCCATGTTTTCATGTGCGCACTTCCATTTTGATATTGCGCCTAACTGCCTTCCCTTGTATTGTGATTGCTATCGTGCAACATGTTTTCATTTGGGAAATTTACTATTCTTCGATAATACATAACCTTATGCCCAAAGTCATCACAAGCATAACATCTCATAGTTTGACAATATTTTGCAAAATGACCAATGTAATTGCACCTTGCATACTTTATTGTATTAATCCTTCTTATGGTAGTATAATGAAAAGAATTGTAATTACTGAAGGAATTATCATACCTGAATGACATCATTCGATTTGGACTTTGCTTATTGTCACAGACTTTCTCAATTGATTTGTCATAGCCAAGTCTTGACTTGTCAGCTGGTGATCTTTGATCATTTAGAATCTTATTCAAGATTTGATGTGTTGCCTTTGAATTTGTTCAACATTTCATTTTCAATACCAGCCTTGTCACTTCCTGAATGTGCGCAATTCGGAGTATCACACATGATGTGATCTTGAACTTATTTCTTTCATTTTATCTCAATCAACTTGTCTTCTAAGCGAGATATCTCTCTATCCTTCAATTCAAGCTGATTTGTCAGCATCTTATTTTCCTGCGCTAATCTTCCAAATAAATCATCAATGTGAATTTCTCTTCTTCAAGCACTTTGATCTTGTCTACTGTGCAATTCAGTTGTTTCTCACAGTTCATCACCTTTTCACTGACCTATTTATCAAGATATTCTTGAACCTCTTTAACTTGCTTGACCCGTTCTTCATAATTCTACAGTTGGTCATGTAAGAGTTTAATCTTCCGTCTTGAATTCTTCAATTCATCTAGGGCACTGACCAATTAACCTTCCCAATCAACCTCTGCAACTTATTCTTCAGATTGACTGTCATATTTAATTTATGTGACAAGATTTGAAGGTGTATTAAAGGATCCACTAAAGAAATACTTATCCAATGATCCTGGTTTGCTTTGTGCAACTGGTGTGTTCTTCTTGATTGACGAACAACTCTTCTTCTTTTCTTCATTGCTTTCATCTTCTACAAAGGCCATGAATAGTACCTCTTTTGCCTTATCGTTGCAATCACTTTCTTCAGATAAATTGTGGTCTTCCTCAATGTACGAACTCTTCCTTTCTTTTGGAACTTTTTTCTTTTTATTGGCTTGTTGCAGCTGCAACCATTAGCCCAAATTTTTTGTAAAAAAATTGTAGGGCCCCTCCTTTAATTTTGATTTACTAAGGTCTTTTTGTTCCATCTTTCTTTGGTTGCAAACCTTTTGACACTTTAGAAATTTTTTGAAGTAAGAATGATTTTTTAGTTTCAGAGGAAAATTAGGTTTTGAACCGGAACAGTTGGGAGACATTTATGTTTTGCGCCGAAAGGGTCAAGGGGGAAATGAGTTTGAATCCGATCGGAGCAAAATTGTGTTTCGTGCCGAAATGGTCAGAGAAGTTTTTGTTTTTCACCGAAGTTGTCCTACATCAGAAGGAAGTTTGATTTTACACCAAAGGAATCAAAAGAAAATTTTCCTGTGATCGAAGCAAAATTGGCTTTTGCACCGAAACGATCAGAGCAAAACCAGATTTGTCTCCGAAACGTTTTGGTGCAAAATGTCATTTGGTTCCGATGTTTCAAATCATGGCCCGAAACAACCAGGTAACAAAAGAGAAGTTGGCTCGCTGCCAAATTGGTTTCTAACCCGAAATGAATCGGTGGGAAAAGAGTTGCTCATGCGAAACATTTTTGGCGTAAAATGACCTTTCAGTCCAAAACAATTTTTGACAAACGTTATAATTGTCGAAAAGGAGTTTGAACTTAAACCTTTTGAACCCCGTTTGCACGAATACCAAGACACATTTATTGCTAGGGTTTCTTTGTTATTTATATGAAAATGGATTCAACAGTTTTCTTTGTTAAGAAATTGTAATGCCATTTGATGTTTGGAGCGAATCTCTAGATGACAGGTTGATAACCCCATTTGAGCACATCATCTACACCATTTGTGCACTGCCAGGTAGGTCTATTATGTCCATTAATACCGTTACATGTTTGTTAAGCAAATGGCATCCTTTCAAGTATAAAAGAAAGATTTAAACATTGTTTAGAGTCCATATTTGCGTTTGAAACCCTGAAACCCGGTAGGGCATAAGGCCAACATCTTTGTATACGTGATTAAAAAAACCTAGAAACGCTTTTTCCGGTTTTGGCAGGAGGGGAAGGTATTTTCTTAGTGCATAACTGCGCGGTTTTTCAATCTTCGTAGTAATCACAGTTTTCATAAATGGTCGCTGGTGGGTGTGGTTTGTAGCACATTTGCTATCCATAGAAACGCTTATGGTTGGTGAAAGCTTTAACCTGGCATAGTTTGATGTGTTTGCCTAAATAAGAATTCTTTGAGCCATTTCCAAGTCCGGTTGCGTTAAGCTATTTGACCTAGATCTAGAGAAATTTTCCACCATTGTTTGACCGATTGTCATTTAAAGGTATGGGGCCTCTCATGAAAATAAATGTTTTAGAGCTTGCAACTTATGACTATGAATGGATAACGAGTAGGGTTTTTTGCGCAGGGTTGGTTGGTGTGATTTTAGCCATTCCATTACGATGCACTCCTACTCTATTTTAACCTTAAGATCCTCATTGTTTTCAATTCTCGCCAGTCAGGGTATAATGTGAAAATCTTGTTCAACAAAACAACACTCAGCAAAGCATGAAACCATTTGTTCTCGTTTGAAATCCTAAATGGTGTGAATTCGGTGTTTTCAATACTACTAGATACAACAAGTTTGGAAAAATAGTAACCCAAGTTTTCAATACTACTAGATACAACAAGTGGGTAGGGTGATGAGTGCTCCGCATGTAACCCATTGATATATTATATCTTATATGTGAACTCTCACTCTTTTAATTAAGATCCCAACCATTAATACTAGTATCAACTATAAATGATAAAACGAAGAAACCCACCTTACAGTGCATCAAAACAAGCACTCAGACCTTAGAACACGATATTTCTTTTATTTGCAAATAATGCATATTGACAGGTTATACATTTGCAGTTCATTGCTTGAATTAGGTTAGTTAAAAGGTCATATATTCATTTTCATTTTTGCTTGAAGTGTGTTGAATTAGCATTGTCTTATTTGATATGTCGTTTATACATTAACGTTGTTTTCATCCTAAGATTCCGAAATGCAAAGGAGAGCTTCTAAGCGCAAAGCCAAGATCGCAGAATCCGATTCTGATATTGAAATTGTCCCAAAAACCATGATGGAGAACCTATATGAATACACCAGGGCTGCAACTGGAGTAGTTCCTGAGTATAAATGGGGTGAATTATATCACCTTATTTGAGACTAGAACGTGCTAGATGCATTTATTGAAGAGATGATGGTATATCATAACATTAAGAAACCGGGTCTTCATAAGCCTGCCACTCGTCCGGAGCTATTCCCATGTTCAGAGGTAATAGGATGGATATTAACCCACGTGGATGTCAACTCAAGAATCATAGTTGGGGCAAATGGAGAAGGATTCGCTTCATTTCAACCAACACATATTAACACAGCCTATAATTTACCACCTCCAAAAATCATGATGATGGAAGATTGGATAAAAGGGGTCGACATAGACCATTCGGAATATGCCAAGAAGATGTTGATACCCAGAAAACAATTAAGACAAAGAGCAAGCGAAGAGCACGATGCATAGAACTTGAAAACACCTTTTAGAATTATAGCGATGATGTTAAGTAGAATATTAGGAAGAGCGAATGCGAATATATACAAGCTTAGTAGGGTGCCTATTATGTATCATGTCACTTCCCATGGTACTATCTTCAATTGGGAGGACATTATTTCAGAGAGTATGGCATCACCAATGGCAACTGCCCAAGGAGGCATGACTTGGAAAAGGACATAATTCTTCATGTCCTCTTACCTCGTTGACTGTATATTGATAAGAAATGCCACGTCCCCTCCCATCATACCAGTGCGATGGAGAGAACGTGATGCTAAGGCCGGGCATCTAACCCCATGATTATTACAAAAATCACATAATATAAAAAATAGACATATATATATATATATATATATGCAAGAAACACTACGGAAGTAATTCTATTACACATCTATCATACATTCAAGATATTCATGATAGTCATCAAATAAATACATTGCAGAGTTAATACAAGAGATTACTTATCTTAAAACAAAGTAGTCTCGAGCAACTGGCTATGCAATTGCAATGTTCCACCCAACCATAGGCCAGTTGTGCTCATCGATCTCTCGACACAACTGCCACCCCCAAGCTGGGCATGGTCTCTACAAGGAAGAAGGGAACAACAGACTCACACATAGCCAAAAATACACCAAAATCATCCAAGCCAATCTACAGTTGGGTTTATTAGGCTGCTAAGGCAATGCAAAGGAAGAATTGCTAAGCTAGTGAGCTCAACCACAGAGATATGGATACCCTCTACATGATCTATCTAGCTTGGTCCCCACAATACCTACACACCCGACACAAGGAAGTATTCCCTTCACTACTACACAGTCCCTCAGGCCATACCTCCCATTCTAGTGTTCTTCAAGGTGTGCATAGAAGAGTAGCCAACCCTTTTGATCTTCTTTGAGAGGTTACCTTCCTCACTAGGTTTATCAAGCCAATTTTGGTCCACTTCCACTCCTAGTTCTTGCTCACAAGTTCAAACCAAAACAGGGATGCACATAACAACAAAATCACAAGTGCTGGGTATGAAGAAAAACGTGGGCAACAAAAAATGAAATGGTAGATGGGGAATCAACCCTGGGAGAGCAAAATCGTTTTTAGAGATCGTTCATGGGCATTCAAAGCGGCAGAAACGACCTCTATAAACCCCCAAATCGTGACTCCCTTCCTCCCAGCCACCGTGCAATACAAAAACGAGCTCCCAGCTATGGAAAATGCAGGAAAATGATGGAAAACATGAAGGAGAAAGCCCCAGCTAGCTCAGACTACGCGAGGGAGAAAAGACCATGGGTGATGAATGGCTCAAGGCACCATTTCGTGGGTGTTTTCTTGCCCAAGAAGCAAAAATACGTTTTTCCATATTGATGGCTTGCCCATACACGAAATTGGCTGCCATATATCTCCATTCCCAAGGCATTAACTACCTCAACCAACTCCCGGAAGAATTAAATGATTGGGTGCATAAGTCAAAATGGCTAGTTGGGGTTTATGGGTTCTCTCAATGAAATTTGGCTTAACACCATTAGCTCAAGGGTTTGAATAATTTCCCTCCCTATTCCTTGTAGACTCATGCCCCCATCTCTTGTTGCATTGCATAGCTAGTTGTGGGTATTTCATTAAAATTCATATTTACATGATGTCTTAATTTCTATTATGCATTGATTTTTAATTGCTGATACATAAAACGCTAAATTGATGGCGGGGCCTTGGCCTTGAGCTCCTCACCATGATTTAATAACGATTTACATCATTTACAATTTTAATGCAATAGGGTCAAAATTGAGATATTACATTCCCCTCCCCCTTACATTAGCACTGTCCTCAATGCTCTTCAAAATTGAACAAAAATGGATATGCCACTCGCATGGCATCCTCCAGCTCCCATGTAGCCTCATTGAGACCGTAGTGCTTCCATTGCACCTTTACCTATTAGATGGCTCGGTTCTGGAGTAATGTTACCTTCTTGTCTAGGATGAACAATGGATTGGTTTGGAACTCTCCCTCAGGTTCCACTTGGATCACATCCCAATTAATCACATGGTTAGGATCATGTACATATTTCTTAAGTAAAGAGACATGAAAAACATTATGAGCTCTAGTGCTAGCAGGCAATGCAAGTCTATATGCAACTGGCCCTATTCTTTCAAGCACTTCAAACGACCCACAATATCTAGGTGATAGCTTGGGACAACTCCCAAGCTTCAAGGAACTCTTCCTTGGCCTCACTTTAAGATAAACATGACCCCCAACGTTGAATTCCCTATGCACTCTATGCTTATCTACATAGATTTTTTGTCTATTCTGGGCTGCTTTTAAATTCTGCCTAATCTTTGCAACCTCTTGTTCCATTTCCTTAAGCAATTATGGACCAAGTACAATTCTGTTCACTGGATTATCCCAAGTCACTGGTGTCCTGCACCTTCTACCATACAAAACCTCATATGAACTCATTCCCAATGATGCTTGTTGCCCGTTGTTATCTGCAAACTCTACCAAGTGTAGATAATCCTCCCACTTGGATGGTTTTTCCATTACATACATGCAAAGCATGTCTTCAAGCACCTGATTTACTCTTTTTGTTTGCCCATCTGTTTGAGGATGGTACACGGTACTAAAGTTCAACTGCGTACCCAAATCTGTAAAGAGACCTTTCCAAAAATTGGAAGTGAACTTGGTATCACGGTCAGAAATTATTGCCTTAGGCAATCCATGTAATCTGAACATTTCCTTCATGAAAATATTTGTAATGGCATCGGCTTTATATGTAGACTTAACCGGTATAAAATGTGTTGCCTTTGTTAACTTGTCTACCACAACCATGATGGAATCATGTTGTCTCACAGTCATTGGCAACCCTGTAATAAAATCCATGGAAATTACTTCCCATTTCCATTCCGAGATTGGCAATGGATGCAATAAACCTGCTGGGTGTTGGTGTTCAACCTTCACCTACTGGCATTTCATGCACTTAGAAATGTATTCAACGACGTCCTTCTTCATCCACATTTGGAATATAGACTCTATTCTTATAAGTAAGAAGTCCATCTTCTTCCAAATGATAACCTTCATACTTCTTTTCAAGGTCTTGTTGCTACAATTTGTCCTTTATCTGCACATACCCTTCATCCTCAACAATATGGTTAACAATCTACTGCCTAAAATCTGGTTGGCAAGTACTAAGCACTGCCACATGCATTTCATGTACTTTCCTGCTGAGTGCATCAACCACCTTGTTTTCTTTCCCTTTTATGTGTTTGATTTCACAATCAAATTCACACAAAAATTCCAACTATCTAGCTTTCCTAGCATTTAAAGTTGGCTAATCAAACAAGTATTTCAAACCACAATGGTCTATCCTTAGCTCAAATTTCCTTCCCATTAAGTAATGCCTCCACATCTTTAAAGCATGTACTATGGCTGCAAGTTATAGATCACGAGTAGCATAGTTCTTCTCATGATCCTTCAATTTTCTTGACTCATAGCATACCACGTGATTGTCTTGCATAAGAACAACTCCAAGCCCTTGATTGCATGCATCGGTACACACCACGAAGTCTTTTTTTGGGTCTGCAATTTTCAAAATCGGTGCACTCGTAAGAAGATTCTTCAACCGTTGGAAACTTTCCTCACATCTTGGTGTCCATTCAAACTTTATCCCCTTCTTTTGCAAAGAAGTGATTGAATGTGCGACCTTGGAGAATCCTTCAATGAATCTCCTATAGTATCCAGCAAGTCCCATAAAGGATCTCACCTCTGTCACATTCCTTGGAGTTGGCCAATTCATAATGGCTTCAATCTTCTCAGGGTCCACAGATATTCCTTTGTCTGAGATGATGTGACCCAAATAATGAATTCTATCTTTTTAAAAGTCACATTTGCTCAACTTTGCATATAGCTTATGCTCCCTTGGCAATTGCAATGTCATTCTCAAATGTTCTTCATGCTCTTCTTCATTCTTAGAATATATAAGAATGTCGTCTAGAAAAACAAGAACAAACTTGTCCAAGTACTTGCCAAAAACACTATTCATGAGACACATGAATGTAGCTGGTGCATTTGTGAAACCAAATGGTACCACCACAAACTCATAGTGTCCATACTTCGTTCTAAAGGCTGTCTTATGAATATATTCCTCTTTGATTCTTACCTGATGGTAACCAGACCTTAAGTCAATCTTTGAAAATACCTTTGCTCCTCTCATTTGGTCAAAGAGATCATCAATTCGAGGCAATGGGTATTTGTTCTTCACAGTGACTTTGTTTAGCTGCTTGTAGTCAATACATAGCCTGAGTGTTCCATCTTTCTTTTTCACAAATAGAACAGGTGCTCCCCACGGGGACACACTTGGCCGGATATATTTATTTTCCAACAACTCTTGTAATTGCATTTTCAATTCCAGCAATTCTGGTGTACTCATCCTGTACGGTGTCTTGGACATTGGTGCAGCTCCTGGCACAAGTTCAATTGTAAAATCAATGTCTCTCTTTGGAGGAAGTCCTGGAACCTCATCAGAAAAAACATCCATGAATTTTTGCAATACATGATAGTCCTCCAACTTAAGAGTTTCACCCTCTGTTGCCTTCAAAACATGGGCTGGATACAATTGACAACCTTTCTTACAAAACTACTTCAGCTGCATGGTTAAAACCTGTGTAACAGAATTCACCTTTGGAATGCCTTTTACAACCCTTGGGTTTCCTTCTTCGTCCATGCATTCAAATGTCTTATTGTAGCAGTCAAGTTTAACCTTGTGTGCTTCTAACCAATCCATCCCAATGAGAATATCATAGGAACCAAGTGGCAAAATATTCAAATTTGCATAAGTGAATAGCCCATCCATATCTAATGGACATTTCCCTACAATTTCACTAACTTTTCTCTTGGTTCCAGTGTCTAGTTGAACTAACCAAGATTTACTATGATTTAATTTCTTAAAAGCACAAATCTCAACAATTTTAGGAGTGACATAACTGTGAGTAGATCCAAGATCAATCAAAATAGAAACAGATTGCTTAGCAATCTTACCTTCAACTTCAACCACAGTTGATTGATGATTTGCTTGGCGGTCGTCTAGTGCTGCATAGATTCTAGGTATTGTCCTCGCCACTTGACCCACAGTTTCAGCTCCTTGGATGTTGTGAAATTGATTTGCATTCCCATTCCGATGTGGACAGTTCCTAAGCATGTGGTCTCCTCCACAACCCCAACATTGAAGTGGTTCTCTTTGCTCCTTTGGATCTCTTGGATTGTCTCCCATCATCCTAGTTGGCTTAGTCACAACCTGTGATGGTTGGCTTCGCTCATTTCTGAGATGCGGAGGTTTGAAACCTTTCTTCCTTTGGTCAAAATTCTCATTTTTCTTGTCCTTCCATGCCTTATGGAAATCAGGTTTGCTTTTGTTTTGGTCATAGCAATACTTGGCCTTCCTTATTGCCTCCTCTAGAGTTCGAGGTTCATCAAACTCAATCCTATCTTTATATGATTGAGGTATCCCACTTAGAAAACGCTGAATTTCCACCTTATCATCTCGAATATGCCTGACATACCTCAACAAATCCAAGAACTTGTTTGCATATTCTTCCATGGTCATTTGTCCCAATTTCAGTTCATGGAACTCTTTGATCTTATCATCATAGTACCTATTAGAAAGGTACTTCTGCTTGAAGTATTTCTTGAACTGCTTCCACACAATCTTTCTTTCATTGATCTTCCTCACTTGCTTGATGTGATCCCACCATATAGATGCTCTTCCATTTAGGATGAAGATGGCTACCCTTGCCTTCATATTCCCAGAGTATTCTTGGACTTGAAAATACTTTCTCGTCCCAAGAAGCCAAGATTCAGCTTCTTGACCGGATTTTACCTCTCCATCAAATGTAGGAGGTTTTGCCTTCTTAAATTCCCCATGTGAGTTGTTCTTGTAATGCCTCTTTCTCTTATTCTTGCGAGATGAAGAACTTGAACCTTCAGTGGATTCTTCAGAGTTAGATGATCCACTAGAAGAGATTTCTGGGGTATATATTCTGTCTCTAGAAACTCTTCTTGAGCTATTGGATCTTTTGCGTGAATTCCTCCTTGAACTACTCCCACTCCTTTCTGGATTTGATATCTGATGCCCAGAGTTTATTTTCCTTTGGATGTCTGTCAAACTTTGTAGCATGGTTGCATTCAACTGATTTTGTTCTTCCTGAGCTTTAATCATCCTTTCATTATCTTCTCTACAACTTTGCAACTCCACCCTTAGGCTCCTCATGGTGTCTACAATATCTGGAGGAGTCTCTTGATTTCTTCTCCCATTGGATTTTGTTTCTGCATTCTCGACATGTATGTTCTCCCCCATGGCATCTGTCTCAGGCTCATAAGGATCTTGTGCATCATCCACGATGTTGACCTTCTTGGCCCAAGCAAGACGAAAAATTTCCAACTACACTATCTGGAATGTTGCCTTGATGTGATTATGATTCTGCAAAATGTGTTCATAAACACAATTGTTAGATGCACTATATTCTCATAAAATCATAAATTATTTGCATGTATATGGAAAAATCTTATATTGACAACTTTGTCAATTCATAGACTTTTCTCACAATCAACAACTGTCTCAAGGGGACGACGGGGGTTAAGGACAATGCCCTCGTTTTTTTTGTTTTGTTTGTAAATCCTTTAATTTCGCGCAATCTGGTGCATAAGTTCAAGGCCATTTTTCAATTTCGGGCACCTGAAAATCTCACTGAAAAACTATTGAAATTTACTGCATCGGTGGACTTTGAATTCTCCTCCGACCTGTTTCGGAGCAACTCATAGAGTTACGCCGATCGATGAACTCATCTATCTCCTCCGACTTGTTTCGGAGCAACTCACCGAGTCACGCCGATCGACGAACTCAGAGTTTCTCGTCGATCCGTTTCAGCGGACTCAGAGTTTCTCGCCGATCCGATCTCGGCTAAACCCGTCGAAACTCTTCTCATGGCACTTCCTCAAAACTTTGCCAAACTTTGTTGGTGCAACTCGGAGAAATTCGCCGACTGTGTCACCGCAATCTCGTCGGCTCCACTCAACGAGTTTCACCGAAACGTATCGCCAAACTCAGCAAACTTCGTCGATTCGACGGACTTAATGATTTCACGCCGAAACATGTCGGTGACTCTGCCAGTTTCTCGCCGATATGCGTCGCTAAACTCACCGACTGTTTCAGCGTTTCTGGCTGATCTTTGCCGACACAGCCTTGGCAGAAAACTCAGAAACACAAAACACTTAGAAAAATTTGAAGTTTTCATTCTTTCTGTGATGATCACTGCTCAACATGAGGTGATATTACCCCTGTAATTTATTCAACTTAGCCCATTTAGACCCGATGTTGTAACCTGTGGTGATCTGGAAGGGGTATTCCCTTTGTAATTGTGATAAGATTTGACCCATAAAGGCCCAATGTTGTAGCCTATGGCTCTGATACCACATTGTCACGTCCCCTCCCATCATACCAGTGCGATGGAGAGAACGTGATGCTAAGGCTGGGCATCTAGCCCCATGATTATTACAAAAATCACATAATATAAAAAACAGACATATGCATCTATATATATATATATATATATATGCAAGAAACACAATGGAAGTAATTCTAATACACATCTATCATACATTCAAGATATTCATGATAGTAATCAAATAAATACATTACAGAGTTAACAAAAGAGAGTACTTATCTTAAAACAAAGTAGTCCCGAGCATCTGGCTATGCAACTGTAATGTTCCACCCAACCATAGACCAGTTGTGCTCATCAATCTCTCACCACAACTGCCACCCTCGAGTTGGGCATGATCTCTACAAGGAAAAAGGAAACAACAAACTCACACATAGCCAAATATACACCAAAATCAGCCAAGCCAATCTACAGTTGGGTTTATCAGGTTGCTAAGGCAATGGAGATGAAGAATTGCTAAGCCAGTGAGCTCAACCACAGAGATATGGATACCCTCTACAAGATCTATCTAGCTTGGTCCCCACAATACCTACACACCTGGCACGAGGAAATATTCCCTTCACTACTACACAGTCCCTCAGGCCATACCTCCCATTCTAGTGTTCTTCAAGGTGTGCATATAAGAGTAGCCAGCCCTTTTGATCTTCTTTGAGAGGTTACCTTCCTCACTAGGTTTATCAAGCCAATTTTGGTCCACTTCCAATCCTAGTTCTTGCTCACAAGTTCAAACCAAAACAAGGATGCACATAACAGCAAAATCACAAGTGTTGGGTATGAAGAAAAACGTGGGCAACCAAAAACGAAATGGTAGATGGGGAATCAAACCTGGGAGAGAAAAATTGTTTTCAGAGAACGTTCATGAGCATTCAAAGGGGCAGAAACAACCTCTATAAACCCCCAAATCGTGACTCCCTTCCTCCCAGCCACTGTGCAATACAAAAACGAGCTCCCAACTATGGAAAATGTAGGAAAATGATGGAAAACATGAAGGAGAAAGCCCCAGCTAGCTCAGACTGCGTGAGGGAGCAAAAACCATGGGTGAAGAATGGCTTTGGACACCATTTCGTGGGTGTTTTCTTGCCCAAGAAGCAAAAATACATTTTCCCAGATTGATGGCTTTCCCATAAATAAAATTGGCTGACATATCTCTCCATTCCCAAGGCATTAACTACCTCAACCAACTCCTGGAAGAATTAAATGATTGGGTGCATAAGTCAAAATGGGTAGTTGGGGTTTATGAGTTCTCTCATTGAAATTTGGCTTAACACCATTAGCTCAAGGGTTTGAATCATTTCCCTTCCTATTCCTTGTAGAATCATGCCCCCATCTCTTGTTGCATTACATAGCTAGTTGTGGGTATTTCATTAAAATTCATATTTACATGATGTCTTAATTTCTATTGTGCCTGGCTAGCACAAGAACCATATGCATCGATTTTTAATTGTCGATACATAAAACGCTAAATCAATGGTGGGGCCTTGGCCTTGAGCTCCTCACCATTATTTAATAACGATATTTACATAATTTACAATTTTAATGCAATATGGTCAAAATCGGGATATTACAAGAAACTCGTTCCATAAGTTGGGGTGTTACTGGGTCCCAGCTAAAACCCCTCTCTATGTTTCCTACCAAATAATACGGGCTCACAAATACACAAGCTTGTATAAGCTTCTATGCGAGGAGTTCATAATTCCTCTATATAGGCTAATATTTAATGAGGAACCGAATTGTTTGTCGGATAATGAAATGACAGTAATCAGTGAATATGGGGATTACTACTTTACCCCAAAAGGCACATATATCCGAATGTATGGAGGAAATAAATCTCCTTCTCTGATGCCAAGGTATGCCATAGATTATGTAGTGCATAAAGACTCTGCAAGGTAGGTTTTTATCAACGGGGTTGGGCATTTTCTGAACAAGGCTTCTTACCCTCTGCTCCCCTTCACCATCATAGCATATAAATTCACCAAGGTTAAAGTAGGATAGGTTTTCATAAAAGACTTGGAAGCATTCCATTTTGGGGAGAAGGTGTTCATTAGAAATGACAAACTACAGAAAGCTACCAAACATTGTGCATCATGTAAAATTCATTTTGAATACACAGACCACTTCTTAAAGGATGAGGAAGTATATCGAAGGGAAAATAATATGGCAGATTTGAATAAAAGATTTGGCCGAAAAGACGGAGTAGGTTCAAGTCAAACTAAAGATACTGTAAAAGAAGCGGATAAACAAAAGGCCAGAGAAGAGGCTGTAGCAGCCGAAGAAGCAAGAAGAAAACAAGAGGAAGAAATAAAACAAAAACATGAAGCAAAAAGAAAGCAAAAAGAGGGAGAAAAGAAGACAAAATAAGAAGAAGCAAAAGCAACAGAAGAAGAAGCCCAAAAGAAAGAGGAAGAACAAAAGGCAGCAGAAGAGGAAGCCGAGCTGGAAATGCAGAGAAAAGAAGAACAAGAAGCAGCATATAAAGCAGCTGAATTAGAGAAACAAAAGGAGGAAGAAGCTAGGATCAAGAAAGTCGTGGAAGATAAAAGGATCCAAGAAGAAGATCAAAGTTTACAAGACATGGAAATAGATACACCTGATGATTCATGAATCCCACTTAGAGGAGGGCATTTTCCATTTACTGATCTCGGGATCACATTGTTCACTACTTCTAAGCAACACTCTGTAGCAAAATTTGACACTATAGTTTTTTACCATAAGCGGAAGACGATCTTGAGAAGAACCAAAAATAGGTTGAAAATGGGTACTCAGCCATATATAGTAACCATACAAGAAAATACCTTAGTAGAAGGCACCCACAAATATCCCAAGTTTATAGCTTCAGTGAATATAGAAGCTGCCCAGGCTAATGTCGATAATGTCAACAAGTTGATGAATGATCTGGAATGAAGCAAAGTGAAAATGTTGAAATTAAAGGATAATTTGGTACAAGCCAGAAGTGAAGGAATTGAAATGAAGAGAAAACTAGATACCGCGGAATCTGAAAAGGAAAAGTTACTGCTAGATTATCAGGAATTGGAGAATGAAAAGGATTCCTTAAATGTGCAACTTGTGATCATGGAAGTAGAACGAAGTGATTTCCATTCTCGAATTAATGAGTTGGAAGAGAATGAAATGAAATTAAATCGGCAGGTGGAATCCTTGATCATCGAAAGGGGATCTTTACAATCATAGGTAGATGAAATGATGACTGAGAAGGGATATTTACAATCCCATATTGATGAGTTAATGAATGAAAAGGAATCTCCAATGGAGCAGGTCAAAGTTGCCAAAAAACAGAAGCAAGATATGATGCCATTCTATGAACATGCCTGTAAAGTACAAGAATTTTTTTTTTCATTTAGAAGAATTGTTGGCTAAGCAAATTTATAAAATGAGAAAGATGATAGACAAAATGAAGGAAATTTCTACAGGCACTCTCACTGTAAAACATAAATTAATCAGTACATTTAATAAGGTAAAGAATCTGATTATCTAGAAAGGAAAAAATCCAAACTTTCCCGATCACTTACCGAATAAGACAACTGTCGAACTCAAGTTGGATATATTTCTTCTAAACAGTTGTAGAAAAGCTGCCAGGAAAATACAAGTGGAAGTAGCAAAGACTATCTCGAAGTGTGAAGGGATTTACAAAGATATCTACCAGGTGCACGAGAAGTGCCATATCTCAATTGCTCAAGATATGTATGATTTTCCTACCAAAGACCAATGTCTAACAAAATTAAAAGACATCTTAAAGGAAGACCCGGAGTACATCATGAAATTGGACGTGCTTAATGAAGAAGATCTCAAACAACATATAGGACAAGCATGTGTGAATGCTTATTTTATGGAAGAAAGTTATAAAGCAACTACTAAAGGATTGGTAAATGTGGGGAAATAATGATCTATTCATGAGGTCTCTTTAAAATTATTAGAGCCTCAGCAATGTAATGTAATATTTTATGAAACTGTAATATTTTATATTTCTAGTTTAGAGGACCCACCGGTAGAATAATGTAATTTGTAAATAATGATCTATTTTTGGCTAAGCAAACACATAAGAGAAAAGTTTAGAAATCCAAGAGTTTGAGGGTAGGTGAAATGATTGGTCATGTAAAGACGAACTCTCTTATAAGATAAATAGAGGGGAGAAAGGATTAGAAAGGGATTTTTCTGGTGTAATAGAAGCTGGAAACATTTTGTATGAAAACTATTTTTCTGCTAATGAGAAGGGACTATTTGTTGGGTAAAGCTTACATGGAATTTGCGTGGAATATCTTGGATAACAGATCATAATTATTTCTTCCTATGTTCATCTTGATGCTGTGAGGTCTTTCTTACTTTATTGAATTATTTTAATGGTAATGAATGATTTCACTTGTTTATGCAAATGTCTATGTAATTAAAAGAGTAATAAATGGATATCAATTTCATCAAAGCTATCTTTGTGTATTTCTATTGTGACTGTGTGTACTTTATCTAAATGGTTATCTGTTGGATCTTGTACAAACATTCTCAGATATTACTCTTATTAAAACTCGCTCCTTCCAAGGATAGATTAGTTAGGTTAGAATAATGTTAGCTGATTGATAAGGTAGAAGTGATAAGACGAGAGGTAAGAACCTGCACATCACTTGTGAGGATTCTGCCTGTCAATTATAGGTTATGCGTCAGTTACATTAGGGCACTTGCATACTCATATTTAAATATAAAATATAAACAATGGGCCAAGTCGCAACTGGTAAAGTTTATTTGAAACACAACTACGATAGTCGGACTGTTAATTAGATGGATTCCCTATTCCAGATAGTGAACGATCTCATTGGGATTATTCATTGGGGAGAATCCCTATGTCGATACTAGGATTTTCCAGGCATCAACAGTTTTTGGCGCTAGAAGGAGGGCTGCTAGTGAATGGATGGTAGAGTAAATCTGTTTCCATGAGGAAATTGCTCTAGGTCTCCGTTTGAAACATCCCAACCAGAAGAATTAATTTTTGAAACTGATTATTGAGAAAATTGTGATTCTAAAATTGATCATACCGAACGTTTGTATGTTGTTCCTCACCAAGAAGTAGATAATTTCAGGAGACACGCTATATCTTACGTGAGAAAACTTGGAGGACTATCAGTTGTACCTTTATTTCCTAGAATACAAGCTCCTAGACGACAAATTGTGCAAACTAGAGATTCTCTGGTTGTAGAATCATTGGAAGAATTAGTAGACTTATCATTACAAGACATACCAGATCCCATATATCAGTTAAGGCCTAATTATCCTGAGTCGATCACTTCTCCACACATACAAACATTTACACCCCCACACACTGCTCCACATTCTCCTCGGCGTATTGCTAACATGTATCATTATGCTAATGCACCACCTACGTGGAGGGCTAGAGGACCACTTAACTTACCCGCTACTTTGCATGATTTGCCTAAACATCTAGAGCGAGTCTTACCTAAGTTTGATCCTGGAAAAGGAGTCTTTGTTGACGATCACTTAAAGAGTTTTTACTTGGCTTTGAATTTACTGAATGTAGAACAGGAGGATGTTGTATGCAGACGTTTCCCATATACATTTTAACCTAAAGCATCATCTTGGTTTTTTAGCTTACAGACTAGTTCTATAGTAGATTGGGATGGATTTGAAAAGGTTTTTATAAGCAAGTTTGGTGATCAGAGAACTTTGGCCTCACTCGTGAAAGGATTATTGTCTCTAAGAATGGATAAGAAATAAAGGGTACAAGAATTTAATGAAAGATTCACTACGGTCTTGAATAGTTTCAGTGCTTCTACAAAACCTGTTGAAGAATCCTTGGTTGAAGATTATACCACATCGCTTCATCCATCCATAGCTATGTTTGTTAAAAGACCATGTAAAACTACTTTAGCATAAAAATTTGAAGAAGCTAAAAACGTAGAAACATATATCAATAGTATTATGAAACACTCTATGGATACTGAAGTAAAACCAACAGTAAATAAGAATCCCTTGTTGCTAACCAGTCCTAAGGAAGAGTCTTCAAATGAGCTGGAAAGTGTAGTCAAATTGGTTCAAAAGCTATCAAATAAAATAGTGGATTTGGAAAAAGAAAAGGGCCATAGTTCTTCAGTGATAAAACCTTTTAAGCCTTTCTACAAGAAAAAAGAAGAAAGCACAAAGCCTCCATCAAATTATTTTGTTGTTTTTAATTTAAATGAGTCGGCATGGATCACTTTTGTACATTCCACTAAGACCATCACTCTGAAAATACTTTCCCACAGTGAATAAATTCAATGACTTTGGTGATGAATCAATTATTAGTTAAACAACTTTTAGATCAAGAGGATCATGATAAAGAACAATCAAACGAGACAAAAGTGACTGAAAAAAGACCCACTAGTATTTCAAGGGTTGTAAAGGAAACAAATCCATTGATTAATAAACAAGTGAATCATTTATTCAACAAATCTGATCTAGGTGGAAGTGTTGTAGTAAATCATAATATGGGGTATGACATTGTAGAAGATATAAAGAAGACAAAAGCCAATATATCCCTGTTTGAAATGTGTAATCTGTCACAACAAAGGAAAAAGTTATTGGAAGCTTTTGATCTGAATACAAAACCAAACAGTATGGTAGATAAAGATAAACAGTAAAAAAGAATTGAGTCGGACATTGATATCAGCGAGGCAAGTATTGGTGGAAAATCAAAGTCTTAAAATATACCTTTTCTTATGACTTTTGAAAATTTTAATTATAATGTGCATACCTGCTTGGTGGATTATGGAGCTTCGTCTAATACTATGCCACTATCTATTTGTAAGCGGATTAATGGGAAACCAATAACATCCCCTTCTCGGATTATCTAACTATATAGTTCTGATGTTAAAGTTATTGGAGAAATGAAGAATGTCTTGATTAGATTGGTTGCAGATTAAAGAGTATGTCAATTCATTGATATTATGGTAGTAGACATACCATAAGCTTATGGATTAATATTGAGTAGATATTGGTCAAACAAATTGAATGGTTATTTTGCAACAGATTGGTCTCATTTGTGGTTGTCGTATCAAAATAAACAAAACCAAAACAAAGTATTAAGAGAACCTCATATGAAACATAATCTGACAGAATTAGAAGGCAAGAATGAACCAATAAATTTTTCATCTTCGGTTTTGGGAAACTATTTTTTTGAAATTGAACCCAGACAGTATCAATTAGAAAATATTGGTCACGATTCAAACACACAGTGCAATCTCCTTCAATTTGCACATGCTGATGATATTGACTGTAATATAGTAGAGTTAGTTACTGACGTAGGTGACCATACTAACGTAGTTAAAATAGAGTATAAATTTTGGAATTTGTATTTTGATGTCTCCAAGACACAAGAGGGAGCAGGAGTTGGTTGTGTTCTTGTAGATTCCCAAGGAAAGAGACAATTTCTCTCTTGTAGACTAGAATTTGAATGCACAAATAATACTATTGAATATGAAGCTCTAAATCGAGGCCTAAAGAAAGCCATCGACTTAAATGTAAAGAATTTGAAGGTTTTGGGTGATTCAGAGATAGTTGTCAGACAAGTAAGAAATACCATTCATTGGTTATCCCCACACTTGAAATGATATCAATATGAGGTATGGAATTTAATATCTAATTTTGATTCTTTTAATATAAATGCCATCCCTAGATTATAAAATGTTGCTTCTGGTTTATTAACTACTTCTGATTCACGTTTAGTACCAATTAATAACAAGTGTTCCATTGAATTACTTTTAGGCCATCTATCCTTGATAATATCACTAATTGGAGAGTTTTTTACGATGATGAACAAATTAACGATTTTTTGACAAATGGAAATACATTCAAAGGATCATTTATTAAAGAAGATAAACATCAATCACAATTAGAAGATAAAGACATGAGTAAGGGAAATTTTATGCCAAAGGGAGTACGAACTCTCGAAAAGTTATTCAATCTACAACATAAATTTCGGAATCCAGCTAATGTCAAAACAAATAGCTCTTCAATGCAGTTCAAACTAGTAAACTTGGGTACGAAGCAGGAACCAAAGTATGTTAATTTGGGAAAATATTGCTCACCTGGAGAAAGACATAAATTTGTCAAAAAATTTCAACAATATAAAGATGTTTTTGCATGGACGTATGATGATTTGAAGACATATGATACAAGTAATATACAACATGTGATACCTATAAAACAAGGTATAAAGCCATTTCAACAGCAACTCCGGAAAATGCATCCTACACTAGAACCCTTGATACAGAAGGAACTAAAGAAGTCGCTGGATGCCAAGATTATATTTAAGGTCAGACATTCTGAATGGGTGGAAAACTTGGTACCGGCAAGGAAGAAATCATGAGAGATAAGACCGTGTGTGGATTTTAGAAACCTAAATAGAGCATTGAACAAAGACAATTATCCGGTCCCACATATGGAACAAATTTCACAACTGGTATCGGTCTCAAAGATGTTCTCCTTTTTAGATGGGATTTTAGGATACAATCAAGTGTTAGTGGCCAAAAAAGATCGACTCAAGACTACCTTTTGTACAAAATGGGGAACGTTTGCTTATAGAAGAATGCCTTTTGGTCTTATGAATGCTAGAGCCACATTTCAAAGGGCCATGCATATTGCATTTCGAAGATTGGTCGACCAATATAGTGTTGTTGATTATTTGGATGATGTCACGGTCTTTTCCAAGAAAAGAGAAGATCATGCTTTTCATTTAAAACATATTTTTAAACATTGCAGGAAATATGACATATCTTTAAACCCCAAGAAAAGCATATTCGTTGTTTTAGAAGGAAAGCTATTGGGACACATCATTTATAGAAAGGGAGTCTCAATTGATCCAGAAAGAATTCAGGTTATACTACAGATTCCCATGCCCCATAATAAGAAGGCAATGCAATCTTTCATGGGAAGAATATTTTTTGTTCAAAGGTTTGTGCCCGATTTTGCGCAAATTGTAAAACCTTTGCAACAAATGGTGAAGCAAAGTGTGTAGTTTAAATGGACTGAAATTGAAAAGGACGCATTCAAAGATATAAAAAAACACCATCGCTCATGCACCTTCATTAAGCAGTCCTAATTTTGAAAAGGATTTCATTATATATACTTTTGCTTCAGATCATTCTCTTGCAGCAGTGCTCACCCAAAAGGGACATCAAGGGGACAATATCCAATATCTTTTATGAGCACTGGATTACAAGGAGTTGAACTCAATTACCCACATGTATATAAACAAGCATACACGGTATTTAAAGTAGTAAAATAGTCCAGACCTTATATTCTAAAGAATAGAACCAAGGTTATAATACCTCATCCGACTGTCAGATCTTTATTTGTACAAAAAGAATTGGGAGAAAGACGTGGACATTGGGTGACTGCATTACAAGAATATGACCTAGAATTTAAACCTGCCAACATTGTCAAAGGTCAAGGATTATGAAAGCTGCTTACTGAACATTCAAATGACGAGGATCATGGTTGGGAAAATGAATCTGAAATGAATTTATTTGAAGCATGCTCCGTTTTTACCACTCTAGAGTCGTGGTATAAAGATTTAATTCATTATCTTCAACATGGATATCTGGCAGAGCACCGAAATTCTAAGTAAAGAAGGGCTCTCATATTGAAATCAGATCCATAGCAAATAATAGATGGAGTACTTTTTAGAAGAAACTATGATGGAGTGTTTCTCAAATGTCTTGAAAAAGATGATGTAGAAAATGTGGTCAAAGAATTACATGATGGTCCTGCAGGAAGACATTATTCTGGGGATACCATTGCACATAAGATATTGAGAGTCAGATATTACTGGCCATTGTTATTAAGGATGCACATGCTTATGCACATAAATGTGATATATGTCAGAAAAGTGCCGGTAAATTATCAAAATCAGCAACACCATTACAACCGGTCATCATTTCAGAACCATTCGAACAATGGGGTTTAGAAATCATCGGGGAGATCAATCCCAACTCTTCATTGCAACATCAATATATTTTTACCGTCACAGATTATTTTACAAGGTGGACTGAAGCTATTCCTTTGTGCAAAGTCAATGAGGACACAGTCATAAAATTTCTGCAAGAGAACATCATAACCAGGTTTGGGGTTCCAATTTCTTTAGTCTTTGATAATGCGGCTTATTTTCCCTCTTTTAAATTGAGTGCATTTTCTATTTAAAAGGGGATTAAATTGCATTATTCATCTAATTAATATCCTCAAGGGAATGGGTTAGCAGAATCTACGAATAAGAACCTTATAAAAATATTGAAGAAAACTGTGATTGAGAACCAAAGAAATTGGCATATAGCTCTTCCCAATGCTTTATGGGAAAATCGGGTCACTCCAAAGAATTCTTTAGGGGTTTCTCCTTACACATTAGTTTATGGGAAGGAGGCTATTCTTCCTCCAAACATACTACTCCCTTCCTTGTAATTGGCACAAGCATCCCGAGGGTCAAATAGTGAAATCATGCAGTCACGTATTAATACCTTGTTGAAACTTGAAGAAGTAAGGCAAAAGACTAGGGATAAGTTCAACTGCCACAAAGATATTGTAAAAAATGGTTTGATAACCAGAAATATGGAAAGAAATTTTTTGAGGTAGGAGATATAGTTCTAAAATGGGATCATCCTCATGAGGAGAAGGGAAATCATACCAAGTTCCAACATTTATGGCTTGTCCCTTATCAAGTTGTGGAAAAGCTTGGCCCAGGAACATATAAGTTACAAGATTTACAAGGGGAGAAATAAAACCTTCCCTTCAACGACCTAACACTCAAACAATGATTTTCTTAGGAGTAGGGAAACCTTTGTACATAAATAATTTGTCTTTCCTTCGTCTTTTCATTTTTTAAGTTAGTTGGTTTCAACCTTATCATGATTTTGGTCTGCATTTTTTGTTATTAATTTACTTGCATGATTTTTTTTTTAATAAAGCCCAGCTCAACTTTCAGAGTGATACACAGGAAAACATAAATATGAGCACTCTTATACAAAAGTATAGAATCTTGGAAGGATTAGAATTGGCTTCAAAACAAAAGAATTTATTTTTGTAAAAGCTCCGAGACAAATGATTTTAATCGCTACTTTATTTTAAAAGGGGAAAACTATTTCTTGGTTCATCTTGTGTCAACACTTATTAAACTTTGTAAAATAACCACGATCTAAGAATTCTAAATTACTATTTTGGGGCTCCACTCACTCACACATAAATAACCTTCTTAGGTAGCCTACTATAGCTGACCCATGGAAAGGAAGCAAGTCTTGCAGGTGTGTGGCAATTAAAATGATCCTATGCTACAATAAATTATAGCCAAAAGGCTCACAAATAAGAGTCAAAATTCTCCGAAAGATTCCATATCCATCAAAGAAGTGGGTTTTGGAAAATAAAATACGACACAACCAATCAAGAAGATTCATTTGATGATACTCCAGAAGGTTCTTCTCCGTCTGTGAGTATGACAAACCAAATAAATTATTCATCACTCACACAAAAGGACATTATGGATGGAAGAACCCACGTCAAATATTTGAAGACTAAGGAGAGGCATTTGAGAGAAGGACTCAAACGACAAAAATCGTGAAAAGCATCCAAAGAAATGATAGTAGCATGGGAATGATGAACACACGAATACAACTGTTTGATACTGTTACGATCCTGTGGTGTCATATTTAGTGGCAACCGAAAGATGGGACAAATAAAGAACTCCATATTATGGCCTTAGGATAGAGATCGGGAAATCTAGTCCAGGTTGCCCTATTTCTCGAAATAAATGACTATTATGATCCAAGAAGCTCCTCTCCCTGACTAAAATTTAGACTTTTAAATCATCAATAGAAATATTAAAGGCATAACTTTACAATTAGAAATGATTAACGAGTAGAAGCAATTTTGGTCCTAAGTAAGAGTTTTCATTCAGAGATCTGTGTTCACTAGCCAATCACCATTTGTTGTATCTTTTTGTTCCATCTTTCTTTGGTTACAAACCTTTCGACACTTAGAAATTTTTGAAGTAAGACTGAGTTTTTATTTTCGGAGAAAAAATAGGTTTTACACCGATATAGTCGGGAGACATTTATGTTTTGCGCCGAAACGATCAAGGGGAAAATGAGTTTGAATCCGATCAGAGCAAAACTGTGTTTCGTGCTGAAATGGTCGGAGAAGCTTTTTGTTTTTCACCGAAGTTGTCCTATATCGGAAGGAAGTTTGATTTTACACCAAAAGAATCAAAAGAAATTTTTCCTGCAATCGGAGCAAAATTGGCTTTTGCACCGAAACGATCGGAGCAAAACCAGATTTGTCTCCGAAACGTGATGCAAAACATCATTTGGTTTCGATGTTTTTTTTTCTCCGATATTGTGATAGGACACTCCACCCAAAATATGAAAGGAGATTTGAATTTTTTTCAAATCATGGCTTGAAACATCCCGATAGCAAAAGAGAAGTTGGCTCGGTGCCAAATTGGTTTCTAACCCGAAATGAATCGGTGGGAAAATAGTTTCTCATGCGAAATATTTTCGGCGTAAAATGACCTTTCGGTCCGAAACAATTTTTGACAAACGTTATAATTGCCGAAAAGGAGTTTGAACTTAAACCTTTTGAACCTTGATTGCACGAATACCAAGACGCATTTATTGCTAGGTTTTCTTTGTTATTTATACGAAAAGGGATTCAATGATTTTCTTTGTTAATAAATTCCAACGTCGTTTGATGTTTGGAGCGAATATCTGGACGCTAGGTTGATAACCCTGTTTGAGCACAACATCTACACCATTTGCGTACCGCCAGGTAGGTCTATTATGTCCATTAATCATGTTACATGTGCTCTAAGTAAATGGTGTCCTTTCAAGTATAAAAGAAAGATTTAAACATTGTTTAGTGCCCATATTTGTGTTTGAAACCCTAAAACCCGGTAGGGCATAAGGCCAAAATCTTTATATATGTGATTAAAAAAACCTAGAAACATTTTTTTCGGTTTTGGTAGGAGGGGAAGGTATTTTCTTACTGCATGACTATGCGGTTTTTCAATCTCTGTAGTAATCACAGTTTTCAGAAATGGTTGTCGGTGGGTGTGGTTTGTAGCACGTTTGCTATCCATATAAACGCTTATGCTTGGCACAAGCTTTAACCTGGCATAGTTTGCTGTGTTTTCCTAAATAAGAATGCTTTGAGCCATTTCCAAGTCCAGTTGCATTAAGCTATTTGACCCAGATCCAGAGAAATTTTCCACCATTGGTTGACCGATTGTCATTTAAAGTTTCGGGGCCTCTCATGAAAATAAATGTTTTAGAGCTTGTAACTTATGACTACGAATGGATAACGAGTAGGGTTTTCTGCGCAGGGTTGGTTGGTGCGATTTTAGCCATTCCATTACGATGCACTCCTACTCTATTTTAACCTTAAGCTCCTCATTTTTTTCAATTCTCGCCAGTCAGGGTATATTGTGAAAATCTTGTTCAATAGAACATCGCTCAACAAAGCATGAAACCATTTGTTCTCGTTTGAAATCCTAAATGGTGTGAATTCAGTGTTTTCAATACTACTAGATACAACAAGTTTGGAAAAATAATATGATACGATGGGTAGGGTGATGAGTGCTCTACATGTAACCCATTGATATATTATATCTTATATGTGAACTCTCATTCTTTTAATTAAGATCCCAGGAATTAATACTAGTATCAACTATAAATGATAAAATGAAGAAACGACACCCTATAGTGCATCAAAACAAACACTCAAACCTTAGAACATGATATTTCTTTTATTTGCAAATAATGCATATTGGCAGGTTATACATTTGAAGTTCATTACTTGAATTAGTTTAGTTAAAAGGTCATATATTCATTTTCATTTTTGCTCGAAGTGTGTTGACTTAACATTGTCTTATTTGATATGTCATTTATACATTAACGTTGTTTTCATCCTAGGATTCATAAATGCAAAGAAGAGCTTCTAAGCGTAAAGCCAAGATTGCGAAATCCAATTCCGATATTGAAATTGTCCCAGAAACCATGATGGATACCCTATATGAAGACACCAGGGCTGCAAATGGAGTAGTTCATGAGTATAATTGGAGTGAATTATATCACCTTATTCGAGACCAGAACATGTCATATGCCTCTATTGAAGAGATGATGGTATACCAAAACATTAAGAGATCGGGTCTTCATAAGGCTGCCACTCGTCTGGAGCTATTCCCATGTTTAGAGGTAATAGGATGGATATTACCCCACGCGGATGTCAACTCAAGAATCATAGCTAGGGCAAATGAAGAAGGATTCGCTTCATTTCAACTAGGTCATATTAGCACAGCCTATAAGCTACTACCTTAAAAAATCATGATGACGAAAGATTGGATAAAAGGGGTCAACATAGATCATTCAGAATGTGCCAAGAAGATGTTGATACCTGGAAAACAGTTAAGGCAAAGAGCAAGCAGAGAACACGATGCAGAGAAATTGAAAACACCTTTTAGAATTATAGTGATGATGTTAAGTAGAATATTTGGAAGAGCGAACGCGTATATATACAAGCTTAGTTGGGTGCCTATTATGTATCATGTTGCTTCCCATGGTACTATCTTCAATTGGGAAGATATTATTTCAGAGAGTATGGCATCAACAATTGCAACCGCCCAAGGAGGCATGACTCAGAAAAAGGGCATAATTCTTCATGTCCTCTTACCTCGCTGACTGTATATTGATAAGAAACGTGTTCCATAAATTGGGGTGTTACTGGGTCCTAGCTAAAACCCCTCTCTATGTTTCCTACCAAATAATGTGGGCTCACAAATATACAAGCTTCTATAAGATTCTATGCGAGGAGTTCATAATTCCTCTATATAGACTAATATTTAACGAGGAACTGAATTGTTTGTCGGATAATGCAATGCCAATAATCAATGAATATGGGGATTACTACTTTACCCCATAAGGCACATATATCCTAATGTATGGAGGAACTAAAGGTCCCTCTCTGATGCAAAGGTATGCCACATATTATGTAGTGCATAAAGAGGCTGTGAGGCAGGTTTTTATCAATGGGGTTGGGCATTTTCTGAACGAAAATAAGAAGGCTTCTTACCCTCCACTCCCCTTCACCATCAGAGCATATAAATTCACCAAGGTTAAAGGAGCAGAGGTTTTCATAAAATACTTGGAAGCATTCCATTTTAGGGAGAAGGTGTTCATTAGAAATGACAAACTACAGAAAGCTGCCAAACATTGCGCATCATGTAAGATTCATTTTGAATACACAGGTCAATTCTTAAAGGATGAGGAAGTATATTGAAGGGAAAACAATATGGCAGATTTGAATAAAATATTTGGTCAAAAAGACAGAGCAGTTTCTAGTCAAACTAAAGATATTGCAAAAGAAGATGATCAATAGAAGGCCAGAGAAGAGGTTGTAGCAGCCGAAGAAGCAAGAAGAAAACAATAGGAAGAAATAAAATAGAAACATGAAGCATAAAGAAAGCAAAATGAGGAAGAAAAGAAGAGAAAAGAAGAAGAAGCAAAGGCAATAGAAGAAGAATCCCAGAAGAAAGAGGAAGAACAAAAGGCAACAGAAGAGGAAGCCGAGCTTGAAAAGCAGAGAAAAGAAGAAGAAGAAACAACATATAAAGCAACTGAATTAGAGAAACAAAAGGATGAAGAAGCTAGGATCAAGAAAGCTGTGGAAGATAAAAGGATCCAAGAAGAAGATCAGAGTTTACAAGACATGGACATAGATCCACCTGATGATTCAAGAATCCCACTTACAGGAGGACATCTTCCATTTAATGAGCTTGGGCTCACACCGTTCACTCCTTCTAAGCAACACTATGTAGCAAAATTGGATAGTATAGTTTTTGACCCTAAGCGGAAGACGATCTTGAGAAGAACCGAAAAGAGGTTGAAAATGGGTACTCAACCATATATAATAACTATACAAGAAAATACCTTAGTAGAAAGCACCCACAAAGATACCAAGTTTACAACGTCAGTGAATATAGCAGTTGCCCAGGCTAATGCTGATAATGTTGACAAGTTGATGAATGATCTGGAGCGAAGCAATGTGAAAATGTTGAAATTAAAGGATAATTTAGTACAAGCCAGAAGTGAAGGAAAATTAAGAGAAAACAAGATACCGTGGAATCAGAATAGGAAAAGTTACTGCTAGATTATCAGGAATTGGAGAATGAAAAGGATTCCTTAAATGTGCAACTTGTGATCATGGAAGGTGAATATTGAAGTGATTTCCATTCTCAAATTAATGAGTTGGAAGAGAATGAAATTAAATTAAATCAACAGGTGGAATCCTTGATCATCGAAAAGGGATCTTTACAATCACAAGTAGATGAAATGATGATTGAGAAGGGATCTTTACAATCCCATATTGATGAGTTAATGAATGAAAAGGAATCTCTGATGGAGCAGGTCAAAGTTGCTCAAAATCAGAAGCAAGATATGACGCCATTCTATGAACATGCCTGTAAAGTACAAGAAAAAAATTGTCATTCGCAATAATTGTTTCCTGAGGAAATTTATAAAATGAGAAAGATGATAGACATAATGAAGGAAATTTCTACAAGCGCTCTCACTATAAAACATAAATTAATCAGTACATTTAACAAGGTAAATAATTTGATTCTCTCGAAAGGAAAAAAATCCAAACTTTCCTGATCACTTGCCGAATAAGACAGCTGCCGAACTCAAGTTAGATATATCTCTTCTAGACAGTTGCAGAAAAGTTGCTAGGAAAATACAAGTGGAAGTACCAAAGATTATCTCGAAGTGTGAAGGAATTTACAAAGATATCTGCCAGGTGCACGAGAAGTGCCATATCTCAATTGCTTAAGATATGTACAAGTTGCCTACCAAAGACCAACGTCTAACATAATTAAAAGACAACTTAAAGGAAGACATGGAGTACATCAGGAAATTGGACGTGCTTAATGAAGAAGATCTCAAACAACATATAGGAGAAGTATCTGTGAATGCTTATTTTATGGAAGAAAGTTATAAAGAAGCTACTAAAGGATTGGTAAATGTGGGGAAATAATTATCTATTCATGAGGTCTCTTTAAAATTATTAGAGCCTCGACAATGTAATGTAATGTTTTATCAAAAACTGATTTGTGGGATAGTTATATTTCTAGTTTAGAGGACCCACCAGCAAAATAATGTAATTTGTAAATAATTATCTATTTTTGGCTGAGCAAACACAAAAGAATATTTTTTAGAAATCCAAGAGTTTGAGGGTAGGTGAAACGATTGGTCATGTAAAGACGAACTCTCTTGTAAGATAAATAGAGGGGATAAATGATTAGAAAGGGCTTTTTCTGGTATGAAAACTATTTTTCTGCTAATGAGAAGGGACTATTTGCTGGGTAAAGCTTACATGGAATTTGCGTGGAATGTCTTGGATAACATATCATAATTATTTATTCCCGTGTTTATCTTGATGCTGCGAGGTCTTTCTTACTTTATTGAATTATTTTAATGGCAATGAATGATTTTACTTGTTTATGCAAATGGCTATGTAATTAAAAGAGTAATAAATGTATACCAATTTCATCAAAGCTATCTTTGTGTATTTCTGTTGTGATTGTGCGTACTTTATCTAAATGGTTATCTATTGGATCTTGTACAAGCATTCTCAAATATTACTCTTATTAAAACTGGTTCCTTGAAAGGATATTTTAGTTAGGTTAGAATAGTGTTAGTTGATTGATAAGGTAGAAGTGATAAGACGGGAGGTAAGAACCTGTGCATCACTTGTGAGGCTTATGCCTGTCAATTATAGGTTATGCATCAGTTATATTAGGGCGCTTGTGTACTCATATTTAAATATAAAATATAAACAGTAGGCTGGGCCTCAACCGGTAAAGTTTATTTGAAACACATCTACGGTAGTTGGACCGTTAACTAGACGAATTCCCTATTCCAAACAGTGAACGATCTAATTGGGATTATTCATTGGGTAGTGTTCGGATATCCATCATCTATTTCGGGATACATCATCTATTTCAGGATCTTGCATGATCTATTTCAGGATATGATCTATTTCAGGATCATCTATTTCAGGATATGATCTATTTCAGGATCTTGCATGCACAGGCATGCATCCCAGTCACCAGTTTGATGCCTCCAGCACCTTATCCACCTTCTTCTAGCACCCGGGAGCCACTTACCACAGATTTTTAGCCCTCCCAAGCTGAAAGGCGCCCTCTTCTCACCTACTGCCAGAGAAGGGCGCACTTGCTCACCTACCACTGCAGATTCACTCCAGTTACATTCAGTTAGCTCCGATTCTCCCTGATTTAAGGCTAGTTTCACTCCCGACTGACTGTATCACTTCCGTTTGACCTCCAGTTTGATTAGGTGACTTTTTCTAACTTCAGTTAGCCTCCCATGCGCCCCCACTGAGCCTCCAGATCCTATATCAGTGCTACACACTTCAGTTACATTTATTACACTCAGTTAGACTCAGTTTGACACCTGGATGACTGGTTGTTGTGATTGATGAGCACCACCGATGATTGATGAGGACTCCTAGATAGAGTCAAGCTACTCCATTCAGTGATTCGAATGACCTCCTTAGGCAATTCGAATTGCTCAGTCATTGTGACAGTTTGTATTGTAATTCATTCACCCTTTCTGGGATAGAGAGCACTGCTGCATGTTTTGCACAGTTTTGCACCATATTTTCTATGTTCATCTGTTGTGATTGATTTACTTGTTCATTAGATCTGCTGTGACTAATTTTACATGGTATCAGAGCCATTGCAGGGACAAGATCTCTTTTCTACAGGTGTTTATACAAGAAGATTTGACTGAATTGCTAAAAATGGCAAAAAGTTTGGCATGAGATATCTCAAGGGCATTCGCTCCTGTGCATGCAAAGCTTGAAAAATATTCCAATACCACTCCAGAAGCTTGAGTTACCACATAATTCCTGGATCTGATACATTGGACCCATTCAACATTGCTTGAAATCCAATCCCAGGTGTGATGCAACTCTCAAAGGGTGGATTGTTCGACCTTATTGTGGTTGTTTTGATGTGATTTGCAGGTTTATTGTCTCCTTCAAGTGCACTCGCTATTTTCTGCATGCAAGGTTTCCTCCTTCAATTGCATTCGCTATAGTCTGCATGCAGGCTTCCTCTTCATCAGTTGACTCAATCCTTGCAATGGAATACTCTTCTTCAAAGCCTATCCTCACCCCATTCAATTATTTTGATTGGAAAGATGATATGGAGATCATATTACGTTCAAAATCTTACTACCGAGTCACTCTTGGTCTTGAATTGGAGCCAAACAATGTAGCAGAAAGAACCAAACACTACAACAAGCTTGATGAAGCTTACGGTCTTCTTTGTCTCTCCATCTCCAAGGATCTTCACTTCCATCTCAGCGGATTGAAGACTCCAAAAGCCATATGGGAGCAACTTGAAACACTATTCGGCAAGCAGGATGAGCTTAGGGCTTTTCAATTAGAGAATGAATTGATTGGCCTTAATCCTGAGAATTTCGAGACCATCAATGAATTCTTCACAAAATTCAAGAACTTGAACTTGCAATTGAAGAACAGTGGTGTTATCAAAGAGGATAAACAGTTGATCCTCTCCATTCTAAGCAAGCTTGGGAAAGATTATTCAGTATTTGTCTCCACTTTCAATTCCGGTCGGCTAACTACCCCGAATTGGAAGATGCCTACCTTGAATGCCTTCATTGAGTCCGTTACGAAAGAGCATGACAAGTTGATTCAAATGGGGTCCATAAGCTCCAAAGATTCAGCCCTATTTGTTCAAGGACCCAAGATCTCGAATGGTAAAGGAAAGCTAAAGAAGGAGAAGCCCAAATTCGAGCCTCACAAGCAAAAAGACAAAGGCAAGCAAACGGATGCACCATCCAGTTCGAAATCCAAGCAAAAGGGCAAAGAAGGTAACCAAAAATCTAAATGTACTTATTGTAACCGTGGCTTTCATCCCGAAAGTTCATGTATGAAGAAGACTATAGATCAAATGGCCCTCCTTTTGGAAAAGAACAACATAACCCTTCCTGACGGTGCAAGGAAGAAGGATCGGAATGACGATCATGAAAGAGGACAAGCACTCATGGCAACGGTTTCGAAGCCCACTCTCTTGATAGATTCGGGTGCATCAAATCATATGGCTGCAAATATTGATTCTTTTTCCTCATTCGATCCAAACAGCTCCATCCTCATCCATTTGGGAGATGACTCAAAAATTTCTTCAAAGGGCAAAGGTACGATTCATGTAGATCATGGATGCTTTCAGAATGTTCTCTATGTGCCTTCCTTAGCTTCGAATCTCCTTTCTGTGTATCAAATGACACACACTGGTGATCCAAAGAAAGTCACATTCAGCCCTAATACAGTTGAAATTTCTGATATCAAAAGTGGAAGACTAGTTGCGGTTGGGAAGGCAAACCACACTGCAAAATGTTATGAGTTTTCGCACTTTATTCCGCTTGCAAAGCCCACTGCTCTTCGCACACATGGTAATGAGGTTAGTAGGCTTTGGCATGAAAGATTTGGACATCTAAATTATAAGTATTTGCTGCTGCTATCAAATAAATCCATGGTAGATGGGCTTCCACAACTCCGTTCCTCGAAGGGAATATGCACCGGTTGCATTATTGGGAAGCACCCCGAGCACAAATTCGACCGCGGCAAGGCTAGCAGAGCCTCTACTATTTTGGGATTGATCCATTCTGATATCAGTGGTCCACTGCCCCATATGTCATTAAATGGTTCAAGGTATGTTTTGACATTTATTGACGATTTTTCCCGCTTTACATGGGTATTCTTTCTCAAAAACAAGTCAGAAGTGCTTGGAAAATTCAAGGATTTTAAGGCTTCTGTTGAGACCACCACTGAGAGCAAGATCAAAGCTCTTAGATCTGATAATGGTGGGGAATATATCAAGTCCGAGTTGCTGCAACTTTGTGCCCAAAGCGGAATCAAGATCCAACATACAGTTCCCTACACACCCCAGCAGAACGGTGTAGCGGAAAGGAAAAACCGGTCACTGAAAGAGATGGCTACATGCATGATTGAATCGAAAGGTTTGGCTGCAAATCTTTGGGCTGAAGCAATCAATGTTGCTGCATATATACAGAACCGTGTTCCACATTCATCCGTGAAAGGTATGACTCCTTTCGAAGCATTCTTTGGTCACAAACCGAATGTGTCAAATTTGAGAGTTTTTGGCTCTACTGCATGGGCTAGAATTCCTTCTGAGAAGAGACGAGCTTTGGATCCACAAAGTATCGAGTGCATATTGATAGGATATGGGGAAGAATCAAAAGCATATAAACTCATGGATATCAGATCTAAAAAGATATTCATAGAGCGCAGTGTGCAGTTTGAAGAACCGCTTCAAGAATTGCAACTAGTTGAGGAGAAAACTGCCGATTCACCGCCTTCACCAGAAGAAGATTCGAGTAGCGATAATGAAGGTATGAGTTCTGATATTTATGATATTGTAGCAGCATATGATGATCATGACATATCAGGTTCGGAATCCGACCATTCAGATCCCCCTCAGTTACCAAAGTGGGCCCAAAACACTCTACAATCTGCTGGTTCTAGTCTTGGAAATCCTGCTGATCCGAGACGAACAAGAGGAGACTTTCAAAGGGCAGGTATGGCTCTTTCTATTGCTGATCCATTTCTTCCTGAGATTTGTTATTTGATGGCTGGTTCAGATCCCCAATCATACTATTCAGCCCATCGAGATCCAAGATGGAAAAGTGCCATGGATGAAGAGTACAGTTCTCTTCAAAAGAACAATACATGGGAGCTAGTTTCTCTTCCACCTGGAAGAAAATTAGTAAAGTGTAAATGGGTCTACCGTACTAAAGTTGCTGCTGATGGCACTATCAGCAAATATAAAGCAAGGTTGGTGGAAAAAGGTTTTTCCCAAGTCCAAGGAGTGGACTACATAGAGACCTTTGCACCGATTGCAAAGATGGATTCCATCCGCCTTGTTTTAGCTATTGCCGCATCCAAGCACTGGGAAGTGCACCATATGGATGTGAAGAGTGCATTTTTACATGGAGACCTTGCTGAAGAGGTCTATATGCAGCAGCCAGAGGGTTATACATCAGATCCATCATTGGTTTGTAGATTGAAGAAATCTTTGTACGGGTTAAAACAGGCCCCAAGAGCTTGGTACGCAAAGATGGACTCCTTCCTTCTTTCTCAGAATTTCCAAAGATGCAAATCTGATCTGAATGTCTATCTTCAGCGAGTTAAAGGTAATTTGTTGGTTATTGTACTTTATGTTGATGATCTGCTTATTACTGGTAGCACACTTACTTCAATAAACAAGCTAAAATCTGCCTTAAATCTAGCTTTTGACATGAGCGATTTGGGCTTGCTGAGTCACTTTTTGGGCTTGGAGATAGCTCAAAATTTCGATGGGATCACTATATCTCAGCAAAAATATGCTTTCGACCTGTTATTGAAGTTTAATATGGCTGAATGTAAGGCAACCCCGTTCCCATTCCTCTCAGGAATCAGTCTTGAGGAGGGAGATTCCACACCGCTTGCAGATTGCAGTATGTATCGACAGTTGATTGGTTCACTACTTTATTTGACACATTCACGGCCTGATATCTCATATGCCGTGAGTGCCGTGTCAAGATATATGCAGCAGCCACATGAGCTTCATTGGCGAGCAGCCAAGCGGATCTTGCAGTATGTGCAAGGTACGAGACAGTTTGGCATACATTATGCTGCACATTCTGAGCTAGATTTCATTGGTTTTACTGATTCAGATTGGGCAGGTGATAGCATTGATCGAAAGTCCACTTCCGGTTATGTTTTCATGATTGGTCATGGTGCTATTTGCTGGTCCAGCAAAAAGCAAGCAGCCATTGCACTTTCTTCAGCAGAGGCAGAGTATCGAGGGGCAGTCAATGCCTGCATTCAGGCAGTTTGGTTGCAGGGTATTCTTTCCGAGTTTGGTTTTGGTGGCACTACTTCGATTGTCCTATTTTGTGACAATCAAAGTGCTATCAAGATCTCCACAGATCCAGTTCAGCGGCAGAGGACCAAACACATTGAGATTCATATGCATTACATTCGACAGTTGGTGCATGATCGCACCATCATTCTGCAATATTGCCCTACTGATGAGCAAATTGCAGACATCTTCACCAAGATCTTCACTGAGAAGAAGTTCTCTTACCTCCGTTCACTGTTGGGGGTGATTTCCATCATGGTGGAGACAGATTGATTCATTATTATGCTTTAGCTTGAGGGGGGGCTTTCTTCCCACTGGGTTTTCCCTCTTTCCTCACTTAGTTTATTTTCAGCATTTTTTGGATTATTGTATTGGGGTGACCTTTGGTCTTAGTTGCCAGGGGCCCCACATTATTTTAGTTGGCACATCATAGTCTAGCTTGAGGGGGGGTGTTCGGATATCCATCATCTATTTCGGGATACATCATCTATTTCAGGATCTTGCATGATCTATTTCAGGATATGATCTATTTCAGGATCATCTATTTCAGGATATGATCTATTTCAGGATCTTGCATGCACAGGCATGCATCCCAGTCACCAGTTTGATGCCTCCAGCACCTTATCCACCTTCTTCTAGCACCCGGGAGCCACTTACCACAGAGTTTTAGCCCTCCCAAGCTGAAAGGCGCCCTCTTCTCACCTACTGCCAGAGAAGGGCGCACTTGCTCACCTACCACTGCAGATTCACTCCAGTTACATTCAGTTAGCTCCGATTCTCCCTGATTTAAGGCTAGTTTCACTCCCGACTGACTGTATCACTTCCGTTTGACCTCCAGTTTGATTAGGTGACTTGTTCTGACTTCAGTTAGCCTCCCATGCGCCCCCACTGAGCCTCCAGATCCTATATCAGTGCTACACACTTCAATTACATTTATTACACTCAGTTAGACTCAGTTTGACACCTGGATGACTGGTTGTTGTGATTGATGAGCACCACCGATGATTGATGAGGACTCCTAGATAGAGTCAAGCTACTCCATTCAGTGATTCGAATGACCTCCTTAGGCAATTCGAATTGCTCAGTCATTGTGACAGTTTGTATTGTAATTCATTCACCCTTTCTGGGATAGAGAGCACTGCTGCATGTTTTGCACAGTTTTGCACCATATTTTCTATGTTCATCTGTTGTGATTGATTTACTTGTTCATTAGATCTGCTGTGACTAATTTTACAGATAGAATCCCTATTGTTTAACCTAGGATTTTCGAGGCATCAACACCGCTCTGTCCTGAGTGCACGCCATCCTTCCTTCATGGGAGCTGGCTTCTTCCTCACTATCGCTATCTCCATCTTCCTTGTATGGACACTTCAAAGAAAAGTGGCCTATCCCTCCACATCTGAAAAATTGAAAGGCAGTTTATTCTTATACTTACCACGTCCTCTTTTCAGCTTCCTTACAAAGTTTGACTTGTCTTCATCTAATTCATTACAAGAGTCCTTGTTATGTTCATGTTTAGCCTTTCAAGTGGCTTTAAAGGCCGCTTCTTTTATGATGGGATTTTATTTCTCGGTTGTCATCTCATATGCAATCAAGATCCCTTGAAGCTCATCCTTTGTCAGGTTTGCAATATTGGCTCTATCCTCTAACACATATTCCTTTGCGTCAGATCTTCGAGGAAAAGTTCTCAGTATTGTCATGTACCCACCTGCTGACCCAATGCAAGGCAGGAAACATGATGCCAAACTCAGGGATTTTACATGATCTCAGCCCAATACTAGATTCACATAAATAATAAATGGGTGTGCAGATGTAAAACAATCAATTATGCACAGCGGAAACAACAACATTCACACACTCTTCATATGCATTCAACATATCAATAATCAGTCATTAATTAAACATTGCAGGAGTAAATACATAGGCAGAAACACTTATCTCCGTTGCAATTGTCCCAAGCAACTAGCTATGTCACTGCAACGTTCCACCCAGCCATAGGCTCTTCGACAGCTTATACTGAGTCCGTCCGAAGGCCACCCCCGAGCTGGGCATGATTCTCACAAGGGAAAGGGAACATTCCGGTTCACCCACAGCCCATTAACCATTTTATCTTAGCCAAGTCAGTCCAACTGGGTTTATCAGGCTACAATGGAACAATGGATGCTCATTCTCAAGCTCAAGCCAGAACAATGGATTACCTATTACCCATACCCCAACATACTCTTTCTTCTCACAGCAAAACGATTATTGACAGGGTTACCCACTTACAACAGGGATGTTCACAAAACAGGGTCCCCATTGGTTCTCCCAACTCGTGGTTCACCCAAACGAACTGTGGAATTTCGATTTCAACCCCAGGGAGCAAAACCGATTTCTCTCCACTGGTTAGGATACTTTCCAATGGCCTAAACGACCTCCAGGAAGGCCCAAAACGTTCTGCTCTCTTTCCCCACTGGTAACCAACACAAAAACGCCCCTTCCCAGCTAAAAGATGAAGGGAAACACAGAAAATCGAGGGAGGAAAACGCCCAGGCAGCTAGAGCTGCGTGAGAGAGCAAGGCCCTGGTGAATAATGCCCTAGGGAGAAATTTCGTGGCTCTATTTCTGCCCAAGGAGACCCACACGTTTTTCCATGAAGGGTGGCTTGCCCATACCCGATTTTGGACAACCATACCTCTCCATTCCCAAGGCATTAACTCCCTCAACCCACTCTTGGGAGAAATCAATGGTTTGGCACAAAAGTCAACATGGGTAGTTGAGGGTTTGATGGGCTCCCTCATTGACACTTGGCTTGAATCTATTGGCTCAAGGGTTTGAATGTTTTCCCTCCCAATTCCTTGTGAAATCATGCCCCCATCTCTTTGTTGCATTGCATAGCTAGTTGTGGGTATTTTTTTTTATTAAAATGCATTTTACATGATATTTGAATTTCCAATGTGCATTGCTAGCACGCAACCCATATGCATCACGAAATCGATGGCGGGGGCCTTGGCCTTGAGCTCCTCACCATGATTTCATAACAATATTACATCATTTATAATGTTAATGCCATGGGCCAAACTGGGGACATTACATTCCCCCTCCCCTTGGAATAACACCGTCCTCGTGTGTTTCAACACTTCGGACTATATACCCACTTTACACATGATTCATAATTCACAGATGGTGGCAGGTCTGTCCTGCAATTCCGTCTCTTTACTTTGACCTTTCACAATCAAGTCCGCTAGCTTCCACAAGTTCCTCCTGCTAGCTTTGGTCTTCCAGCTTTGCAGGTGGGCATTGCTCCAGAGCAATCCCTTTCCGTTATTCACCTTCCAGCTGATCTTCAAGTCTGGAATTTCATGGATGCCATCTTTCTTGTTGTCCCGGCAACTATCTGTGAGACTTATCATGGCAATTCCTGTTAGGACAAGCATAACATAATAATAGGATTAGTCAATTATTTTCCTAATTGACTTGGAACGTCCATGCTTTACTCATGAGACTTCCACACATTTCATGCTTTCCCACACACTCATGAACTCATTCATGTTCATCCTTTTACAAGAAAATAACTATTTCAGCATTCACAATTCATTTCAAGTAATGAAACACAATTTGTTTTTCATTTATGACATGCACTCAACAATCCTTTGTTTCTAAGATGCATCAGTCAAAAGAAAGAGAAGAGTAAGAGTTTTCCCCCTCTTAGTCTTGTTCCAATCCGGAGCCACACCATCACTGGTGGTTCTATGCTCCTTGGTTTTTTTTTTATTCACTTCAATGTGAATGCTTGACTTGCCCTTTCTTGGCTATGACACTTGGTGTCTATGGTCTGTCTAAAGCTTTTCAACTTGGGTACCCCTTCCCATTCTGCTTATAGACCCTTTGGCTGCTATGACCCACTCATGTCCACTAGCACCATCTTTCATTACTGGCTCATACTGAGCTTCTTAGGACAGTCATATGTCCACATGCATCCTCCAGATGCTTTCATAGTCCTTGCTTCCAGCAGTACCTACACTCAAACATTGAATCAATTCACATGCTTAGTGTATTTTTTATAAGGGTTATCTCCAAATGAGAATTTAAGAAATCATAATTAAATCATATACACATGTATATTCATAAGCAGAGTTGTAAGATAACCAAATACTTATCTTTATTGGATGTCTTCACTTTATTCCACGGGATCCTTCTTTGCTTTACGAGCCTTGGATTTCCAGTGAACATAATAATGAATGTTAGGCTAGCACGCAGGCTACTCCGCAACCATTCGATCAGGCAATGCCAGGCCAGTACGCTGACTGGTTTTATCAATTGTTTAAGGGAATGTTTGGCCAGCACGCACGACTGCTCCACAACATCAAGTGGTTAATGCCCAACTAGTCACTCTCTGGACTTATCAAGAACTTTATAGCGTTTCAACCAGCTACTCCCTGGATTTCTTAATAATTTATATCGCGCCACTCATTTACTCTCTGGATTTACCAGCAATTTATATCGCCCACTTCATTTACTCTCTGGATTTACCAGCAATTTATATCGCCCACTCATTTACTCTCTGGATTTACCAGCAATTTATAGTCTTTCAGGGTCTTGCCTTCCTGCAATGACCAAGGTTTCCAACAAAGAAACAATAGTGTATCAGCGTAGCTGTTCGAAAAGACTTATACCTATAACCTTCATTATTTCAAACAAGACATAAATGAAAACGAATACTTATCTGTATTGTGCGTTTCCCCTCTGGTCCACAGGATCCTGCTTCGCTTCTGCAAGCCTTGGGATCGCCTATGGACTTGGATATAGTTAATGCTTAACCAGTACAACCTCCCCCATCGGCTGGATTTACCAAGCATTTGGTGGTGCCCAACCAGTCCCATACCTGGTTGGCCCCTCTCCAGTGCCGAGCCAGCACATTCGTCTGGGTCATCGACCAATGGAAGGAAACTGCGCCACCGGCCATCATAGGTCAAGGCTCTACTATGGAGCCATAGGTATCTCAGGGTTTCCAGTCAGTCATCGGCGCCCGCCCCTCCCACTGCTGTCCCAATAGAGATTTTCAGGGTTTTCAGTCAGTCATCGGCGCCCGCCCCTCCCACTGCTGTCCCAATAGAGATTTCAGGGTTTTCAGTCAGTCATCGGCGCCCCCGCCCTCCCACTGCTGACCCAATAGAGATTTCATGCCTTTACCAATGCCACCACACCTTCTTGCACCATAACCCTTCACACACATTGGCTCTTTATTTATACAAGGACGCCACTCCTTCTTTTGTGCAATTCGGTGGTTCCTTTTAGGAAACTTTATAGGTGACTTTCTTGACTGTAGGTTAACATGACCCCTACTCACACAAGGATGATACCTTCTCTTATTACACAGCTCTTTGGGCCTGTCCACCCCTTCTGGTAATATTTCACGTGAGCATAGATAGGTTTCCAATTCCCATACAGTCCCTTTGCGTACCCTTCTTCACTCTGCCCGTTAATGTGCAGTATCAATCTGCATCTGTGTAGGCTGACAACACAAGAAGGGATAAGCAAGCTCATAAGTATTGTTGTTCAATTCTTAACCACATTTCATATCATTCACTATCAAGTATTGAAACACCAGGAATGCGTCCATTCCTTAGGGTGTAGTCAATATTGAAAACCCTATCATGACCCAGCACCAGAAAAGGTGTGCACCCCCTTTCCGATGTGCGCCATGTAGGCCCTAATCATACTCAAGCAATCTGCAATGATATAAATAAAATAGAGCATGCTCTGCGTATTAACCCTAATAATTTAGACATGCATGTTCTTGTCTAGGGTCACGGAATACTCATTCATTTTGCAGATTTATCTCACATGCCTTCTGGGCGTAGCTTTACCATCTCACTTTCATGGTTTACCGTCATGCGGTTTGGCTGAGACATTATCAATGGCGTTTCACCCCGAAACCCATTTCCAAAGCATGGGGTCTTTCCCATCTGGTTTGGCTTCTGCAGGCCATCACACATGATCTCCCTGCAATGTGTCATCCTGGCACACTTTATCAAATAACCAAACCGTCAGCAACATTTAGCAATAAGCTTCAAATACGATTGTTCCATAACCAATCAATAGCATTCATAAATAAATTCAATATGAATTTACAATTCTGTCTCCTACAGAAATTAGTTTTCTTATCCATGAGGCTATCCTCATATTGTTTGGCTCCTGTAAGGGACACCACTCTGCCCGTTATGGTCTTATGCCTGCTGCCCATACATGAGCATCCACTTACAGCATGTCCCTCCTGACACATTCTCATATAAGCCAAACAATCATTAGCAATTATTAGCAAAATTTCAAATCCAAAATATTTACCAATTTGATATCTACAACTGTTCTTATTAACAGAACTTAGAGCTCTCAACCATGAGAACCTTCTCATAACCCTTGGCTTCGGCATGTGGTAGATCCCGGTCTCTACTATGGACTTATCCTCATTGCCATATGTAAGACCTTCCCTACCGAAAAACTGAAACTTCAATCAGCCAAACACGTTGTGAGTATCTATGCACATAATCATTCTTTGCCATAACAGTCACTGAAGTGATCTCAGAATTATAACACTCAATAATTCAAACACACCTTCGGTTAACATTTGAAATGCAACAAAATATATACACTTCTATATATGCATCATTATCACAATTCACCAATTCATCAATTATCATGATTGGGCTCTTCATGCATTTACTATTCTGCACTCATAACAGTCCATGAAATGATCCTAGAATTATCATCAATTCATCATTTCATTCATTATTTCTTTTGCAATAACATATGCATCATCCCTATGCATTCATACAATGCATCACAAGATTTATAAAATCTCTTAATGCTCATCTACTTAATGCTACCTTGCATTATTTCATGAGTACTATGCATTCAAACATATTATGATCGAAACATGACTATCTCATATAACTTGTATTACCATAATCAGGACCACCAGTCCTCACCTGCTTTGGTTAATAAGCACATGACCAACATTCACATGGCATGATATAAATTCATATAAATGCATTGAGATTTCTATACAGTCATATGGTGTAAGGATCATTTCCTTCACTTACCCACACCCCACCAAGCTTGGTAGGTTAACAATCCCAATCGGTATTCAATATCATATGCAACTAACTCAACATAGCTCAAACATAGTGGAAGAGATCTTACCAAATCCTCTTTCAATGTTCATGCAATTGGCACCAATAATCATTACCTGCATGGTTACTATTAACATCGCTTGATGTTACCTGATCAATTGGCCTCTTACCAAGGCTGTTCAGTCCTTTTGCCAACTTTATGATCATAGATTTGTTGCACACCATCCTTTCTGCATAAGGTTGCTGGCTTCATGCAACAACATCTTCAACACATTTAGCCATGTTCTTTGTTATCTCTGGTCCTACAACCAATACCAACATCAATAGTGATTATCAACCACAATATTCTCCATTAGTGGTTCATTGCATATGTAGACTCCATTATTCTACCAATATGCAATATCCCATTTATGCACAAGCATTTCCATATGTACTATGCAATTTTTGTTAAGATGCCATCTAGTGCATATACATCTATGTAATCTCTTACATTTTTAACATATTTATGCCATATGATGGTTTCATAATTATAAGTATGATAACAAATAGGGGTTTAAGGAATTCTTCCCTTTTCGGTTCCTTATCGTAGCATGGAATTCCTCTTCCATATCATGCAATTGTAGAAATTGCCCATATTGACAACAAAATTTGTTTGTCAAAACAGCCGCGGGCGCTCTTCTGCACTAAATATCTATGATGTATGTAGACCTCATTCAAACTCTGGTCATGCATCATTGTTCCCTGTTGGACAAGCTTTCCAATGCCTGTCTTTATGCTTCATTCCAACATCAGGTGTAGAAACTGCATCTTTTCAAAAATGACAACTTTCACTCTACCTACTTCTGCACATTTTACACAGTTGCATTTTGGTCCAGAATGCCAACTTTAGCCACCTGTGGAAGAAAATCTATGAGGAATCACAAAAACTTTTCTATCGGGGAGGAGTCAGTCCATATAACAAGGAACACTCAAGCAATTCACGGATTTCAATTCCGATGCACCGTTCATCTTCTATGAATTTCTGGGTTTTGCTACTTCTCACTTTTCACATTTTTCCAAAATTCCAAATTTTGGGCCCAAAAACGGCTATCTCCCAAACGGTGCATTTCTGGAAAATCTTCGTCTAACAGAAACTGTCCATCTTAATGAGAATATGAAATGTCTAGTTCAGTAAAATTTTGATTCCCACATCTAGGGTCACTTTCACTGCCCACAAGCTTTTCAAAATCCCGAAAAAGTGGCCCGGAACAGTGCTTTTTGGCCTTCTTGCTCACCCCGACTCCACATCCTTTGGAGTTTGGCTCCAAGATTCAGAACTTAACATTGTGCCTGCTTCATGGCCGTGCCTGATCAATTTCGGCTCAAACCGACCTTCTGTCAAGCCCCGGGGACTCTGTTCTTCAAAAGTCACTATTATCCAATTTCTGTCAAATCGGAGTGTAATGGACTTGGGGTCTTCACTGGTTCTTTCATGGCCTTCGTCAATGGCCTCCGAGCCCCACAGGAATCATCCCATTCTGAGCCCCGGTGCTCCTGCTATTCAAAAATCAAGTTTTCATCACTTTTACTCTTTTTTTTTTTTTTTTTTTTGGGCGCGCGGGCCGGTTCTCCGAACGCTTCCGCAATGCGGAGCAGTTCGGCGAATGCTTCCGCAATTGCGGAGCAGTTCGTCGAACGCTTCCGCAATTGCGGAGCAGTTCGGTCGAATGCTTCCGCAATGGCGGAGCGATTCGTTGAATTCTCCCGCAACTGCGGAGCCATTCGGCGAATGCTCCCGCAACTGCGGAGCCATTCGGCGAATGCTCCCGCAATTGCGGAGCCATTCGGCGAAGGCTTCCGCCATTTCGGAAGACTTTCCCGAATCCTCCCGCGATTTCGGAGCCCTTCGCGGAATCCTTCCGCCGTTTCGGAAGACTTTCTCGAACTCTTCCGCAATTTCGGAACCGTTCGCGGAATCCTTCCACAGTTTCGGAAGACTTTCCCGAACTCTTCCGCAATTTCGGAACCGTTCGCGGAATCCTTCCGCAGTTTCGGAAGAATTTCCCGAACTCTTCCGCAATTGCGGAACCGTTCGCGGAATCCTTCCGCAGTTTCGGAAGACTTTCCCGAACTCCCTTCGAAACAACTTTAAACAAAAATTTTCGAAAGCACTTAGAAAAATTTTGTTCTCTTGTCGGAGCAGTTCGTCGAATTTTTCCGCGTTGCGGGGCAACTCGCGGAGTCCTTCCGCAAATTTCGGAAGAGAATTCCTTCCGCAATTTCGGAAGAGAATTCCTTCCGCAAATTTCGGAAGAGAATTCCTTCCGAAAACTTCCCTTCGCAAATTTCGGAAAAATTCGCGGAATGCTTCCGAAATTTCGGAAAGATTCGCCGAATGCTTCCGTAGTTGCGGAAGACATTTGGGAATTCTTTCCGAAACAGTCTTTAAACAAAATTTCAAAACACTTAAGAAAAAGTTAAAAACTTTCTTTTCTTATGACTGCAAGTGGATTCGGCCCATAGAGGCCCAATGCTGCAACCAGCAGCTCTGATACCAAATGTCATGTTTCCTGCCTTGCATTGGGTCAGCAGGTGGGTACATGACAAGTATCTTCTGCACTACTAATTCTTCTTCTAGAGTAACTCCATGACTCTTGTTAGCATTAATTAACTCATCAAATCACAAAAAGTAAGAAACAATATTCTCCTCACATTTCATTTTGAAGGATTCATACAATCCAAAGTAATTCTCCAACTTTACCTTCTTTACTTTCTCGTCACCTTCATAGAAATTTATGAGTTTATCCCATACATCCTTGGCTAAGGTGCAATGAATGACCTTAATAAATTTAGTTTCTGTTAGCCCACATAATAGTGCGTTTCTGGCTCTTGCATTTCATTGATTCAGTCTATTCTCAACTGTATCAACTGGTGCGATTGCTAGGGCATTATAACCATCCATAATGGACTGGCAGACATTAGCTCCTAGATATTGTAATTATACTTCCATCCTGATCCTCTATAAGGTATAGTTGGTACCATCAAACATTGGTGCTATGTTTGTGGAGAGACCTTCCTGCTTGTCCATATCTGCACACAGATATATGTTCCAAATGTTAAGTTGTTATTGAAGAAACCCACTTTGATACCAATTGTTGGAATCTAATTAATACTGAGAGGAGGGGGGGTTGAATTAGTATTAGTGCAGTTATGAACAATTTTTAAGTCCTTGAATAATTAATATGAACTTAGATTATGCATCCATGTAAACAATAACATTCATTATCACATGAGTGCAATACACAGAACGCACATATTTTTACGTGGAAACCCATATAAGAGAAAACCACAGAATGATCGCTTATAATATAAAGATTACATTCATGGAAGCACCAACTTCTGAAGTTCTCCAACACCAACTGGAAGGAGGCACCGACCTGAAGGAAGCACCAAATCCTTGATTTTACAGGCATCGATACGAAGGAAGCACCAACTCCCTGATTTTACAGGAACTAACATGAAGGAAGCACCAACTCCCTGATTTTACCAGCTCCAACTGGAAGGAGGCACCAACCCCCTGCTCCTTGCCCCATCCTGCCAGCTTGATATAAAATAATAAGATATTGCTTTGTTGTTCTTCTAATCCACACACTCTTCATATTAACTGTTGTTCGCTCTATTGTGCACACCTTATGTAACCTTGAGATCTTGCAATCATTGATATGTATCACGAACTATACTTAAACACATCAACAAGATACACTTGACATCATACTTCACAAACTGTATACTATTCCATCATATTCTACAGCCTGCGCTTAGGTTATGTATGCCTTTATGTTTCCGCGATTCTGCACTTCAACTGATACTATGCATCTTTTGATGAATTGTTGTTCTGACTTCGCGCATCAGTACTAGGTGGATCTACACACCTTCTGTTATGTCTTAGTGCAACAGTCCTTAGATAATATGCGACCTTCTATGCATCATCTATGATTAGACCTTTCAGTTTATTGCAGTTGTCTCAAATCATCCTTATCATAATGCACATCATTTACTGTGCATCAACTTTGACTTAGCGCATCAAATAAACTACTTTACTTCGCACGTCAGTAGATATACTTCAAGTTACTCTTCTTGCCTCTGTCTTAGATCATCTGTGACTGTTTGTGTGTTGTCTGTGTTACTGTCATTCTGTTCTCACGTACTTGTGCATCCTCTGTATTTCTGCATCTCTGTCTTCACGCAACTGTCATAGATAAAATACATCACTCTGCACACCATCAATAAATCTGTTCTTATGTTTGTGCATGCTCGGCAATTTGCTAGATCATGTTGTTTAGGTTCCACGAGCCCTTGATTCCCCGAAATAATAAGCTTTCTAAATCTATATATTCTAGTTTTCAGCTCATAAGCTTACCAAATTATCCAAATCAGCTTCTTATTTATACCTGATTTGTGTGGATTGTATGTCCAGAAGTTGGTTGTGGCTTTCCTTGTTCTTTACTTCATGGTTCATGCTTTTGCCACTTGTCATGATATGTGCCACTGAGGTGTCATCTCTTGTGCATCGCTTGTGGGTATTGCGCACTTGACTTCTACAACCGCTACTTTCTTCTTGGTAATTTTTCACACTTCAACAACTTGCATATTTCTTCTGATTGGTGTATCTTGTGCACTTCCGGGACTTGCATAATTGTTTTACCACTTCTTGTCTCCAAGCCTCTTGTGCACACTCGAAACTTGTCCAACAATTTCCTTGACATTTCCTTGAAGCAACATGGCTAGGTAGACATGTGACTTGCACATGTACTCATTGTATTCCTTATGTAGTTCTTTGAACTCGATATGCTTGAAGTACTTCTGAATATACTTCATTAGACTAGTACAACTGGGTATACTTCTTCAAAGTGGCTTTCATGTATTTCTTCAAAATGGCATAGGAATACATATCCTCTTTGACATCAATGACAACCAAAGTTCAACATAACCATTATTGACAATGGTTGACTCATGTTGACTATATGGACCATATTCACCATATTAATCACATTGACCAACTAACCCCTTGTGTGCTTGCCTACTAACGTACGACCACTTATACACTAAGCCATTGACCAAGTTACTCAATAGTGCCATGAATGACAAACCTACTAACATAATAACCCCATTAACCCATCAACCCTTCACCCTCATTAAAAACATTGACTAGTGTTGACCTTATTGACCATGGTGGGATATAGTTGATCATGATTGACCATTGATAACAATGGTTGATCCAATGCTAACCCACTCATCCATAACCCCATTATTGATATTGACATATGTTGTTTAATGTGTTAATTGAAATCAATCCATACCAAAACTATCTACCTAATCCTGACCCTCCAAATAGCCCACTAATCTTATTGACTCACTAATCGTTGCTCATCATTAACCATACCAATTTTTATTGAGCACGATTAAACCATATAGACCATTAGGAGTATATAGACCATATTTGGCATGATTCACCATAACAACTACATTGACCCATTGATTTCTACCACATTAGGCAACTAATATGATGGCCACTTATCCCAATTCCAATAACTACATAGCCCAATAATCCCACAACTCAGAAACCTACAAACCTGGTAACCCCGATAACCTATCAACCCTCCACCCTCCTTTAGCATGTCGATCCTTGTTGGCCACAATTTACCATCATTATACATGGTTCACCACTATTGACTATGATGGACCATAATCATTCATGGTTGATTAAAATTGATCTAATAACCCACTCACTTATATCAACTTATGTTGATTATTAGTCAACATTGGTCCCTTGTCACAACTAGCCACCTATCCCTGACCGACCAAATAGTCCATTCACCACCTAATCCATTATAACTCCCCTATCTCATAATCTCAATGAATCACAAACAATTGACCATATTTAACCATATCAACCGTTGTTGACCACGATTCATTAATGTTAACCATATTAACTATGTATATAATATTCACAATATTAACTGCAATGGCTCACTAAATCTTACCTATCTCACCCATTAACACCATGCTCACTCACCCACTAATCCATTAACCACGTATTGTGATGGTACCATACCCCACAATCCTCTCAAATGTATGACCTAATAACCCATCAACCCTCCACCCTCATTGACCACACTTGACCATCATTGGCCACGATTAGCCAATGTTCACCAATGTTGAACTTGTTAATGAGGGTGGACCATAGTCATTAATGATCATGGTTTACCTAGTAACCTACTTATCCATACCCCCTTAACCCATATTGACCTATGTTTTATAATGTCAACTAAGTCAACATAGGTAACCTATCATGAATAACCATTTACCCCCGATCGACCAACTAACTCATTGACCACCTAATCCACTATAACGCCCCTACCCACTAATCCCGATGACACTAACCCTTGACCATCATTAAGCATATCAACCATCGTTAACAACTATTGACCATTGTTAATCATGGTTGAACCGAATTGACCATATTTACTAGGTAGACCATTTCCACCATGGTGCACAACCGCATTGACACTCTAACCCATAGCCTGCTTACCTACTAACATCGTGCCCATTTATCCACTAATGCATTAATTGCGTAGACCAATAATCCCATAACCTAAAAATATCCCAAACAGGAAACCTCAACTACCCATTAACCCCCACCCTCATTGATAATTTCAACCCTCATTAGACATAATGACCGTCATTGGCCATAATTGATCATTATTGATTAGTGTTGACTTTGCTAACCATGGTGGCTTACAGTCATTCACAGTTGATCGTGGTTGATTTAATAACTTATTATCTTATAATCCCCTCATGCATATTTACATATGTTGACTAATGCCAACTATTAGTCCACATCGATCTCCTATCATAGCTAGCCATCTAACCCTAACCAACCAACTAGCCTATTAACTGCCAAACTATATACCTATATCCACCAATGTCAGTGACTCATTAACCTTTACCATAAGTAACCATATCAACTATCATTGAACACAATTGACCTATGCTGACCAGAATGACTATATAGAGCATATTCAACATGCTTCACCATATTAACCACATTGATTCGCTAATCCCTATCCCACTTGTCCAATAACATTATGTCCACTAATCGATTAACCATGTAACCTGATAATCCCATAACCCACAAACCTTCTAATCCAATAACGTGAATAACCCATCAACCCTTTACCTCCACTGACCATATCAACCCTTGTTGGCCATGACTAATCATCATTATCCATTGTTGACTTTGTTGACCATGGTGGACCATAATCATTCATGGTTAAACATTGTTCATATTAGGCAGTCTTGGGATGGGTGACCTTCATAAGGAGACCTAGTTACTAGGTGCAAGTCTTAGGGTGATGATTGATGTGATGCGATTCATTTCACTAGTCTCAATTCCACTTCTTCACTTGTGTGAGCATCACTTGATGCAATGAGTGCTAAGTGGACTATTCAAAATCATGAGCAAGCAATCATTCTGATTAGTTCTCATAGGATGTGGGTCATGCATAAATGACTTACTTTATGTAGATAATCCCAAAAATTATATCGCTATGTTGTAAAGTGGAAGACCCCTAAAGCTCAAATAAAAGAACCAATGGAGCTCCAAATGATTAGTTCATAAGGCACAATGCATGTGTCGAGTTTTATAATTACAACAATAGATGTTGAACTCCACAACTCGCTTTAAACTATCAACCAAGGACATTGCAAACTTGTGAGGTTGTAGCAAGTTAAATGACCAAATGTGGGCATTTCATTGTACTTCACTCCACATAGACTAGGGTAATGCTTTTAGACTCCACCTCTTCTTTTAATATACTAAAAGTAAGATGGGAGTGGGATCACTTCCTAGTGAAATGAGGGTCTAACAAAATGAAGGCTCCATGGAATCAATAATCATTGTATAGATATTAGAATAAGGAAACAAATGTTGTATGAACCATCATACTTATAGAGATCCACTAGGCCCACATTCCAAAGAATCGATCTTTGAGATTCAAGAGAATAAAAGCAATCATAAAAAGTCATTATATGGAAAGTACTATTGTAAATGAAAGCACTGATAATATAGAACTAGTAAACCACAAATAATATGTTATTGAGAGATATAAAAATTCACAAATATAAAAATTAATAAATAAATAAATGACAAAAACAAGATGAGGATTCTTATGACCTCCTCTTGAGTGGGTCCTACCAAAGGGAGTTGTTGGAATCTTGTAAAACAATTAGGGAAACAAAACCAAGATTAAATATGTATTCCTTGTTTAGAAATGTCACATATCGTGATAGTGCATAACTCTACTCCTCGAAAACAACTCAAACTAGTTTGTCAAAAACAAATAGAAATCACAATGAAAAGTTGGGAACTAACTCTACAATCTCATTCTATATAAACACTAAAATGGTACTAAAGACCTCTAACTAATGTAATCAATCAAATCCTTGATTAGTTAGAGATTATATACCTAATTGTCCCTTTACCATGCACAATTGAGTTCTATAGGGTTATTCTCCCTCATGCCATTATTTAAAATTTGAAACACATTGCGATTTGGAGTGAGGAAATTGCTTCATAAGTTAATTGTTCTCCTAGCAATGGCAGTTTGGTGGTCACCTTCATCAATGAGGCAAATAAGATCCCTTGAATTGATTAAGCCTCATCCCTTGATTGAAATATGCTTGGTATTCAAGGCATTCAATTATGAAAGGGTGGAACCCCTCTTGATGTATGGTCACGTGATTGTTTCCAAAGTCCTCAGTTGTTGTTGCATTAAACTTATACTTGTCAATCCACAATAGCCCATGTAGTTCAAATCACAAATTAACTAAAAAATTCCTACAACATCAAACATTCATTCTATTCTCCTAAAATTAACTAAAAAATTCCTACAACATCAAACATTCATTCTATTCTCCTAAAATTAGGCCAAGCATGTCCATTCAAATAAGCATGTTTTGATATCATCTAGTTTGGCTATTAAACCAAGAGTGCTTAGGAAAGTCTTAGGTTTATGATTAGGAAAATATATAAAAAATCATGACAAAAGGATGTGCAACAAATGATTATCTAAGGGCCCATTAGCACGCTAAATATTTGCAAATGGGGTAGTAAGCTAAGTTTGCTTGATTATGGGGGAAACCCCATGGTTAAGCATGCTTGAGTCGGCCTTGTCTTCAAATGGGTGACTTTCTTGATTAGTTTTGGTTAGTGAGTGCAAGTCATCGGGGGTGATTATTGATTCTATGTTATTCTTTTTGCTAGTCTCAATCTCACTTACTTGATGTGATGAGTTATAAGTGGAATATTCAAATTCATTAGAAATTGGTCATCCTCACTGGTTCTCAAGGGACATGGGTCATGCATTAATGCCTTACTCTAAGTACAACATCTGAAAAGTGATATTTCATATGTTGGATTATGGATTCCCTAAAAAGCTTAAATAAAATATTTAGAGGAGCTTTAATTGAATAGTTCACAAAACACAATACTTGCCAAGGTTTTGCAATCAGATAGAAAGCTAAATAAGCTTCACTATGGGGGGAATCTCCATGGTTAAGCACACTCAAGCTAGAGTAGTCTTCTGATGGGTGAAATTCTTGGTAATTCCTAGTTAGGGTGCAAGCCACTAGGTGATGATTAATGGAATGCTATTTGTTTTGTCAATATCAATCCCACTAATTCACCCCAAGAGTTGATAAATTGGTCATTCTAACTAGTGAATTAATTTATGGAGATAATCCCAAAAATGATATTTCAAATTCTTGGTTACTGGGTGCATGTCTCAATGGTGATGCTTAGTGCCATGCGATTCATGTTGCTAATCTCAATCCCACTTCTTCACCCCTATGAGTTGAGAAATTGGTCATTCTCACCAATACCTTACTTTACACAAATATTCTCAAAAATGATATTTCACATGTTGGATTATGGAAGCCCCCCAAAGTTTTAATAAAAGAGTAAAAGGGGTCTAAATGAATAGTACACAAGGCACAATACTTGCTAAGGTTTTGCAAATGGGGTAGCAAGCTAAGTGGGGTTAACCATGAGGAAACAATCTATGGTTAAGAGCGCTTAAGCTAGAGTGGTCTTACGATGGGTGAACCTCTCAGGAAGTACTAGTTACTGAGCACAAGTCATAGGGGTGATGATTGATTATATGTGATTCATTTTACTAGTCTCGATACTGCTTTTTCAATATTGTGAGCATCAATTGATGCAATGAATGCTAAGTGGACTATTCAAATTCATGAAAAATTGTTTATTATGTCTGTTTCTTACTCTATGTGGATAATATAAAAAATCACTACAAGGAAAACACCTTCCAACATACGTTTTTGTAGAGGTTTTTAGTGTTACAAGATTAGGCAAAATTATAAAAAAAACCCCCACTAAAACATTTGTCATTGGAAACAAATGTTTTAAAGGATTTCAATTATAACCAAAACAAATTGGGTGACATGAGGTTATAACATATGCTTTTTTAACTTTGCGCTATTCTTGAAAGGTCACACCAGTGCATTTCACACACACACACACACCAATGCATAACATTTAAATGTGATCTACTAGTGCATTTCATTTATATAACTCATGATGCATTATTATAATTCATAACAATGGTGCTTTTCGTTCCATTTAAGGCACTGATGCATTTAATTGTATGATGGCACTGGTGTGTAGAATTTAAATGCGATGCACCAGTGCTTTCCATTTATATAATTTCCTAGTGTGTTTTACATGTATAATAGCATTGGTGCATTTTATACATATTACAACACCTATGCATACAATTTAAATATGATTAAAATCATTGGGGTTATAATTATAGGGAACAAATTGGTGTTGATGGTGATCAAATGCACACAATTGTTCATGGTGTGTTTTACATGTATAATAGCATTGGTGCATTTTACACATATCACAACACCAATGCATACAATTTAAATATGATTAATATCATTGGGGTTATAATTATAGGGAACAAACTGGTGTTGATGGTGATCAAATGCACACCATTGTTGATGGTGCACAAATATGCATCGGTGACTATGTTATTATGTGCATTGTACTATCATGTAAATTGAACGATATTTATGGATGTTAGTGCATTTACAATAGATAATAGCATCGGTGCTATTGTATATATAACACTAGCGCGTACTATTGTCTTAACATCAATATTCCGTGCATTTATAATAAATACTAGCACCAGTGTGCTTAGCACCTTAAGAAGCACCGATGGGTATTGATTCACATTGAGAAAAGCTCCATTAAGGAAAAATAATCAGAGGATCAATTTTATTATTATTATAATAATGTGTTGATAGGGTGGAATGGCCCTTGTGTCAACAATAGGGATTATTCCCAATATAAGGTCCCAATTAGAACTTACACTGTTTGGTACGGGGAATCCATTTGAATCCTGGCTCAACAACCATTATTAGTTTGTGGAAGTATTTTGAGATGTTTAAATGCAGAATGCATACATATGCACAACTAATTCTACATGTAGTGTTTAAATGCAGAATGCATACATATGCACAACTAATTCTATATGTAGTATGCTGAACTATTCTACCCATCTTAGCTAGGGAAGAAAGATTGGGGTTGAAGCACATAATTTTAATGTGGGCCTTCACCATCATTTCAATAATTAATATTATTGTAATTAATAATGAAAATATAATCACATGACCTATTATTGTGAACAGTCTCCAACCACTAGTAAACTTAAATTCAATGTTTACAGGTCTATAACCAAACTACTTAAAGATAAACAAAATAAGAATGTATTATTTACCAAACAAAGCTCAAAGCATAGAAAACATTCTTATAACAAATTTCATGAGCAATGTATGACATAAACAATTATGAACAAAACCACCATAGAAAGACAAAGTATCTCCCAAAAAGGTATGGCGTGTAACAACTCCTCCTTATTATCAGTCTACTCAAAATGTTTATACAAAAAATTGTACAAGAAAGAGCCCTTTCTCCTTCTCGTTTCATTACATTTATAAGAAAATTTGGGTAACCATATTAACTGTTACTCCTTGAGACTCTTTACCTTCCTATTCCCTATGTTTTCCTTTAGCAACCTTTTGACTTATTTTGTCCTCATTAGGCATATCCGACTACTGGACTAGGCAAACTAAATGATGTACATCATAATTACAATACACTTTTAAAACTAGGTGGCTAGTGGGCCCCCTTTTGTCATATATGCATTCCACATGCTACGATAATTGAAGATCATTTTAGGTCTATGAGAATGTAAAATCTAAAATGTGACCTTGTGATATATCACATCATTTGATTAGGCTATAAGTTTCTTTTGCATGGGTATATTGTATGACTTTATGAGGATGGCATCCTTGGAAGGCTTTACCACAAATTCCATCAGACTTTCAACAGTCACACTTGATATCCCTGCAATAGGCAGTTGCTTTTATTGATTGATGTTGGTGACTTTTAAATTCCTCTACTCAATTAGTTTCGCATTATCCCATTTCCCAAATTAAGGCAAATTTCAATGTTCAATGACCTTTTCAACAATCTAGAAGATCTGTCTTAACATTATTTAGAGTTGCACTTACATCCTTATCGATATTAGTAGTGGATTTTCTAGAATTAGCTATGGATTTTAAATACTTTTTTGCCTCCTATGCACTTATCCTGGGAAGCTTTGGAGGTGCAATTATTACTATTTTCTACCATCCAATGATTTTTTCAATACATTATTGAATCACTTCCAACTCAATTCCCCGATCTCTCACTTGCTCCGTTATATCATTTAGCCACAATACTCTGCTTTGTAAAGTATGGAACTACTCTTGAAGTTGTAATGATGCACTAGCCAAATCACTCTACAAGTTTTGTGCATAGTTTTTGAATTCTATTGTGCTTCCCCTCTCCCATGTGCAGTTGTTAATTTTCCCTTGCAAAATTTCATTCTTATTTTGCAGGGTCATCGCCTCATCCTTCAAAGACCTTATTTCTTTTTTGTGACCTGCAATTTACTTTTTTTTTTACAGAAACGGTTAAGTAACTTTGATTATATAAAAACGGGAATTACATAACAAAGTGGACAGATTGCTCCCATAACAGGAAGGCATCCATCACTCCAAGTTCATCCTTTTCAAGCTTATAGCTAACATGATATCTTCCTGTTCTATGGAAACTATAGCACCTTACGAACTGTCCAAGAAGGATAATACAAAAATAAAACATTACTATAGTACTGCCTTATACAAAAACTGAAAATGGAGTATTTTGGAAGATTGCCAAGCCTAAGGATAGCTCCCATTCTGTGGATTTCAGAAGTACTATGCATATAACTTAAAAACAGTAGTGGAAACATAACATAACCAAAAAAAGAGGCCAACTGACAAACTGCTACTGGAGTTCGATGTCCATGACAACACCTTTAGAATCCGCCACCCCATTATTTTTGGAGCTGAGATCCATGAAATTTCCAGCACGAGCCATGAACTGTTTCAGCTTATCCATCTTCCTGCCAAGGTCTGCCAATTCGCTGCTTGTAGCCTTAGATTTTCGAGCTTTGTGGGGGTAACAGAGCCCCAGAGTCTCTTCCAGGTGTTCTATCTTCTCAGCCACTTTACTGTTCTGAGCCTTCACCTCAGAATGTGTTGCAATTGCCAGAGTGTAGAGACGGGACAAAACCCGCTTAAATTCCAAATTTTCACTGCGAACCAAGTGAACTTGCATCTCCAGCTCCTGCAGACGATCCAGAAATTCCACTTCAAACTTTGAAACACTATGTTTCCCATCATGCCCTTGAAAATTTCCAACCCCGGCATGCCTTCGATAGGGGTCGAGCCTAGGGATAATGCTACGATCCTTACCCACCGAGTCGCCCATATTTTCATCCACCGTCGGAGTTTCCCAGCTGCATCCACCATTAGAACTTATGACAGACTTGCTACATCTTAAACATTTCAGGAAAATGTCGCCCCCTTCCTGTGAATGCCCAACAATTTTATGCTCCATACTCACGATACACTGACTACCAACACAATGACCGTCACTCCAAGCATAAAGCAAATTCGGGAAGCAAGAACCAGCAAAGGAGTGAATGCAGATAGGTATCCTCCCGCCCTCATTTAAACAAAAATCAACAGCTTACATGTCGGCCAACTGGCAGACTGGCCGGATGGCATAAATGCGAAATTGAATGGGAATCCCTCGAGGATCAGGGTGGCCATCAAAAGGCCATGTTGCGTTTCCCAAAAATAGAATTTTCATACTTGTATAGTTAGAGACCAAAAGATTATGAAGGCTCCATATTGGAAATTGAAGATCCCAAGTTCTATGGAGGAACCATAGGCTAGGGGATCCAAGTGTTTTCATATATGACATTGTCGCAGTTTAGGGAGCCATAAGAGAGCCCTACTCCTTTGTTAGCCATGCCATCAGCTTGCCCGTTTAGTCCTCTTAGGATATGTAGAAAGGTAACTTCTTGGAACTCTTTACTAATGTTGATTAAGAGATGGTGCATCTTTGAGGAGGGGTTTTTCCTGTTGGTGACGATGTTTATGGCCTCTCTAATGACAATTAAGGAGTCCCCAACAACCATCAAGTTCTTAATTCCCATATTTATAGCAATCTCCAGCCCTTTGATGAGGCCGAGCCATTCTGCTCCGTTGTTGGTCTTTCTCCCGATGCCCCAAGCAAACTCTCTCTGCTTGTTCCCTTGGATTCATAAATTACTCCCCCCGCACCTGCCAACCCTGGGTGACCTACAATTTACTTAATAAAATTAGAAACATTGAATTTTGGGGCCATAACACTAGCCACATTCACTGAGGCTATTGCTACTTTGTCTCTTCCCACTTGAGTGAAGACTCAAACTTCTGTTGTTGCTTCCATGGACTAATGTCATGATATTATAAGTCTTTTGTGAGTCATATTCGTTGTTTGTCTCTTTTTGATGTCAAATATGTAGGGACTTAGTGAGGTCACCTATTCCTCCCTATATGGTGTGAAGTGTTTGAAACCAATCTATAGCAGTGAGAAGTGTCCTTCGGTGATTTGGACAGTGGAGGTGTTGGTTTGAACTTGCATGGTATTGGGAGTTTCAAGCCCATTTGCACTATCTCCTTCCATAGATTGCTCTTCTTGTTCTTGCTTCTCTATCTCTTGTTGCTTCTTAGTTGTTCTTCTTGTTGAGCTTTCAATTTAGCTTCATATTCTTCTCTCCTCTTAGCTTCTTGCCTGAATTTGTATTCCTTTTGTTTTGGCAGTAGCTACATCTTGCTTTCCCTAGCCTAATCTCCATGATAATTCCTCTAACGATCTAGCTCTTCTATAAATCTCTTGATCCTGGAAGGCCTTGTGCATGTAAGGGTAACTAAACTTACACGAGTCATAATGCATCTTCACCACTTCAAGTGGACCATTCCTTCTGATATTTTAACACTGAAGTGAAATGCATTTACAACCATCCTTACTCGACGTGCATATTTATTTGATTCTATGCTATAGTTACCAATAGTTAGGGGGCAATGGAGGCCATAGGGATTTATTGCTTGTCGACAATGTTGATCCAATCCCGTTGATGTATGTTTTGTATGCGATCTCTATTAGGACCAAGCTTTATGAGGAGAATGTCTGGTGGCTGGGAGCACTAATAGATCCTCATATATGAATGGTCTTTTCTAAGATACCAATCACCTAAATCAATTAGAGCCTCAAATGCATCATCCAACATGCAATGTGTTGTTTGTCGGTGGAAACATGTATATACAAGTTTTATAAACTCCTCATAAATCTTTTGATAGATGTTTGTGTACTTCTCCCATAAAACTTTGAAATATATATGGATGAGTGGATCTTGTTTCCATGTCCATATCATCCCCTAAAACAAGTTAGAAACATAGATCACATCCACTCGATATGATGACATATATAATTTTGCAGACTACCTTGGTGGTGGGTTCCTTGCGATTACAATCGCTTGCCTTGGATTAGTGGATATGATTTGTTGTGTGTGATTTCTTACACACTTGTGCAAAATGGATCCTACCAAGGGGTTGTGCAATCATTGGTAGTAGATTAGAAATGGAAATAAAAACAACACTAAAATAAACTAAAGATCAACAACCTTAAACATTCATGCAAGTGGAAATCATAGAGAAAGCCATTCAAAAAGACTGCTTAGTGTAAAAGAATGTGCTTTATTATTGATTATAGAAATAATTCCATGAGAGACACACCTTGGAACAATGGTAGAGGGTAATGGCCTTTGTAGCCAGTCCAAGGGAAGGATTGTTGATCTCCTTTGTGACCTCCAATCTCTAGGTAGGTGTCTTATGTGAATCCTCCTCTATGGATAAAGTATAAAGTGTAGTATGGACTCCTTCTATTTCTAGTGAGAATTTGACAACATATCGACAGTGTTTTTGCGAGATTTGGAATTATGTTTTGGTGATCCCGAGGGATTCTTTTATAAGCACAGGAGTGGTCAAAAGAAGGATCTAGATCCAATGCGGATGCTCTCCATCCCCTTGATTACTTAGTGGAGAGTTTGGGGTTTTGGAAGTTAGATTCATTGTTGATTTCAACCATGTCAAGGTATGTGTCCACTTTTATCCACTAATTCCTTGGGGAAGCACAAAATGGTGAATACATAACCAAAATTTCACTTTTGGGACCATGCATGGCTTTTTGGGAAATATGTGCAACCGAGGTTGCGCCTCTCGAACGAAAAGGCACGACCCTCTACATATGGTCAAATTTTGGGTTTGGATTTCAGTTTTTGGGTATTTTAGTCACTTCCTTAGGTCACATGGATGGTGTGATATGGAAAATAGTGTTAATGATGCTGATTATGGTGTATGATGGCGATGAAGCTGATGACAAGGTTGGTGAGCAAATTTTGGTTGTTGAAAGATTGCCCCTTGATGTGTGAGGTCAGGATATCATCATATGGTTGAAATACATCACAAGACTTTCATACTTTTAAGAGGGAAAGAAGGACATAGTGGATGAGAGACTGAAACCACGCTAGAGAGGAATCCCACTCCCGAGGGACTATAGAGGCCCATACGTTCAGACAAACCACCTAAATAGGTGAGGTGTATATAATCTCATATATAGACAAGGAGTGCATTCTCATGTTTGTATCATTGTCTCAAAATAATATGGGATCTAGACCAAGAGGGGAATGATATTGACATGAATAATTGTTGGGTACAATACATCATGAGGGTAAAAAAGGGACCCAATCCAATACATAATCATGGTCCAGCCATGGTGGATCTAACATACATGAGTAGAAACAATGGCATCCCTGATGGAATGAAAATCACAGTAACTGGAGCCCTACTAAAGCTGAAGGGGACCAAGATGTGGAAGTAGTAAAGAGATGTGTAACTCTTCAGATGTGACTCAAGACAACCATAATACTAATTCAAACAGATTCTGGGAACTGCAATGAAAACTGGATCATTGTCGCCAATGCAACCTGGATACCATAGGAAGCATAAGTTTGAAAGGCTTCCATAGAGACTGAAGAAATTAGAGGAGACAAGGATATCCGGGGTCTTTGACCAAATTGGTAAAGGGAATCATCAACCTGTATGATTCTCAATGATGCGATAATGAGCCGACATCGAGCACGCGAGGACCAACCAATCTAAGGGGCATTGAGGACTCCCCTCCTGTGTTTCAAGGGAACCCATCGATGAGGGATATGGGGACAAGGTATAGCGTGGCTCTATATATATCCTTTGGAATAGATGTGTTGATATCAACAGAGGGAGACATGCAATCAATAAGGCAATGAGGTTTCCTTGTTGGTTGCATGAGGGCTATCATTAGATAATGGACATAATTGGAACTAAGACATTAAGAGGATATAGAGGTCATTGAGTGGGGGACTCAAACTTCCTTTATCTAGAGCATGAAGGCATGGCTAACTTGGAAACATATGTGAAACTTATGATAACATCAATGGAGGGACACAAAAGGTGATAACCAAGGGACATAACTGCAATGGGGATACTCAAAGTGGGAAAATGAAGGGATTGATGTCGACTATGAGAGAGGATAATATGAAGGGATTGAGGTCGAGAATGTAGAGACAAGGATTCGATTACATGCAGTCATGAAAAACAAGGGAAATAAAGGTTTTCGGTAAATGGATCACACAATTGAGAAGAGTGTGGAACCAAGATTCTATTGGTGTGAATGGTGCGTTAAATGGAGGTCATATGATCCTGTATGAGATGGAAGAAAATCAAGCCCAAATAACTATAAAAGGGGTGGGTCCCACAACCCCAGGTGTCATTTTCACTATTCATTATTGAAGGAGCTTGTGGGGCCCATATCTTTGGTTGTTGATTTCTTCCATTTTGTCCATCAGATTGGTTTCTATGACTTGAAGGTTGGTTCTCTCACCTCACCCTTCAATTTTGTCCATTTAGTTTATGCATTTTGGCTCTCAAGGTGCCATTAAGAACCTTGCAGGGTTTTAGGTGCAGGTCACACCCTTCGAGGCCTTTCCTGTGACCTAGGTCATAGGAAATGCCCAAATAGGTGCAACCTCCAATCGCACCTAGTTGGAGAAAAAGAGTGATCTAGGTTTCTAATTTTGCCCAACCATGTGCGACTGGGGTCATTCTTTTGCCTGAGAAAAAAGTGATTGGGTTAGTTTTGGTAGTTTTTCGAAAAAAATGGAGTAATGTCGAAACTTGTGCTATGAGATGAGGATAAATTGGAGGGAGAGGGACATGTCCAAGCTACAAAGAGAGATCATAGAGTAATTTCCAATGAGGGATAGCCTTGCACGATGTGGGTTACTCAAATTCTTTGAGAACCCCCTAATGAGGTTGAGAAGGTTGTTATTGATCAAGATCATCGGGTAATGGGATTGGGATGTTGGTGGTATCATCGTATAAGGTGCGTATATAGAGATCACCCTCCAGGATGTGTACTTCCATGGCAAGAATTCTTATGACGTGGGTTATATGTTACACACAGTCTGTGAAGCCACGAGATCTTCACATGGAGGATATCTTGGCCAGGCATTGCAAAGAGGAGGCGCGAGTGCATGGACACTCCATACTATTGACTGACATCATGTTAGGAACCCATGTCACCCCTTCTATTTACTTTGTTAGTATATTGTTTTTGGACGCATATGCTTTGTAAGTCGTCCTGTAGTATTTGTTGATCCATAGTTTGTCTTATTGTTGTTGGACGCATATGCTTTGTAAGTCGTCCTGTAGTAATTGTTGTTCCATAGTTTGTATTGGCTCATGGTTTGTATTGACACATGGTATTGACCCATGGTATTGGCGCCTAGAATTAGTATATAAGTTTGTGTTGAGACCATTGAAGGTACCGTGAAGTTATTTGTATTGAGCTTGCTCAAAGGAGGTTGCCCCCTCGAAGTGGCCTGCGATCAATATAAAAGTGATTCTGAGTTTTGTTATTTCTGCTATTTAGTGTGTTTTCATTAATTAATTATTATAGGTTCTTCACACATCACTATCCTAGATACGCAAGCAGTGATGGTTGGCATCATATGAGTATCGAGGTCAAGCAAGACCCATAATATTTTGATGGTCATATGATGATCATGGAGGAGGTCATGGGCGAGACCTACTTTGGGGGGCCCCATGTTTTCTTGACAATGGTTTAGTGATAGTTGAGCCATTACAACCGACATGGAGAAGAATTCAAGTTTGGGACCTTCATCTACTCCTTTTTATTTGTGCAGGTGTCAACTTTGTTCCCTCATGTCGCTGTCCAATATGGGGGGACTATGGAGCCCCGGATGCGGTGATGGGGTGAGATGATGGTACAGGGAAAAGATGGTGTAATGGAAAACATCTTCAAGTAGGGATTATTAACCCAATGGTGACATCTCCCCATAATCATTGAGGACTACTCGTACGTTGGGATGGACTTCTAAGTGTTACAACGTAATTTTCCACCTTGTGAGCATCAGCATTCTTTGGCCTATAGGATCCATTTCACTGACTCAGATCCACTTTATATCCTTCAGACATACTATTTCCTCATTTTTATTCTTACCCGCTTGCTGCATCATTATAGCAGGCGTACCCGCGAGTTGCATCACTATAGCCCACGGGTAGCATGTAAAATGGTAAAAATCACTAGTTAATTACTTTTTACTCCCCAAAAGTGGTTTTTGGGTGACCTTTGACCCTCCATCTGCCCAAGTAACGCCTCGATGTGTCCTTTCACCTACCTTTGGGAGGACTATATATTGAGCACATATGGCTTATGGACAGGAGGAGAAAGAAGAGCAAGAGAACTCTAGTGGAGTTTTGCCCTATCTTGAGTCTACACTCATCGATCCTTGTAGTTGTGAACCCCTTATGTTCACCTTCCAAACTCCTACCATAGTTTGAGTTTGCCATTCATGGAGGATTGAAGTGGTGGAGGCACAAGTGGATTGATCTAGATCTTGGTTCAGATTGGTTGCCGGAAAGAGGTCGTATCACATTGTACTTCTTCTTGTTTATTAATAGAAATACTCATATTCTCGTCCATTAATGTTGTGAATGTTGTTTATTCTACATTGGTTTTCATTTACTTATAATATCATGAACCATTGCTATTGATGATGTTAATGTCATTTATATATTATATGTACTTTTTGTATATTGGCTGTTAAGCCTAATTTGCAGATTCAAGTGCACGGATTGAAAGCTCCAACGGGGATCTACATGAAACGTTTGGATTGAGGTTGGCTACATTATCCATTATCTTAGCATTGTCATTTATAATAGCATAGTTCTGAGAATTGAGTTAATTTCTGGTAGTCAGCTGTCTATAGTGGTCCCCCAAGCCATAGTGAGTTTTCTCCAATACAGAAATGACGACTCTGCTGGGGAAAACATCCATGTTTGGGAATTTTTTTGAGCATTAGTCCTTAATTAGAGTTGCTGTTTGTCGAAGCTCTGTGTCACTGATTGGCCGTTAAGATACACTATAGAAAAATTGCTTTTTCTGAGCCATTGGACTCTTTATTTTCCCATTTTCCTTTCCTCACCCATGGGCTAGCTTAGCTTTGCTCGCGTATACCCACCTCTGTTTACACTGTTGCTCAGGGGTACCTGCAGGTATTCCTTCGACAGTAGCGTACAACTCCAACTTTGGTTGATTTATGACCTTTGGTTGTTGCTAGGTTGGTTTTGGCTGATCCTGAGTCTTTGTTGGCCTGTTTCTTGACTGTTCCATGCCTTGGTTGTGACCAGAACTCTTCTTTTCTCTTGGTTGAGCCTTGTTGGTTTTTTACCCATCTTTGGATTTAGCCTTGTTGGTTTTTTCCTTTTGAGCTCATTCCTGTGGCTGGGTCTTACTATTTGGGATCTGCTAGGCTGTCTTAGTGATCTTCTCGGCACTTCAGTGACTGAACAGTAGGATTTTGCTTGCATTTTTCATTTCTTTATATTGAAAAATACAAAAAAAAATACATATAGTTTTGCATTTTCCTTTTGCTTATAAGAGAAAATACAAAAAAATTTACTTTCATGTACTGCATCTTGCATTGAGTGCTTTCTACCTTCATTTAGATTCTGATTGTGCATCAAAAAATATAAAAGGATTGCATATTCATTTCGAAACCGTTGGTTTGATTTTGCATGTAGTGACATTGTTTTATTGGATAGATGAGTCTAGGATTTGACGATTTTGCATACTATTGAGTCTTACACATCACTAGTTTCACGATCATATCCCTTGAGTACTCACAGCCATTAAAATTAACGCTTAATCTTAAAATTGATTAGACCGATTTTATTTATAGGGTACACCAACTAGCATAGGTTTAGAGTCTTGGAATAGATCATTGTGAGTTAAGAATCCAAGACTACTAGACGAAACATTAGTTGTCTGACCAGGGAGTGGAGGAATCCATGGTATATATCGGTATTTTCAGGAAGCTCTACTCAAACCAGAGTTAAGCACGAGGTCACAGGAGGTTGGTTGAAGGGATATCCCTCTGATACCAACTGAACTTGGGAGATATTTCCAGGGTTTGTTCGTATCTGGGGGTACTGGAGGTTTGTCCTCTTGTGCTTCGGGCTTAGCTACCTTGCCCATACAATGGATCCCACCTGCGACTGTCCCCCTCAGCAATGGTTATATTGCGGTGACCATAGTTTCCTTACCTAGGTATCGCAGAGGGTACTTGCAGTGGTTATGCTGTTTGTGTCCTGAGTCAGATAGGGATTGGACATCACAGTTGTGTTTGTACAATGGACTTGACCCTGTGCACACAGTGAAGCCTGGGTGTCTCTATAACTGATTCCGTTACCTCCGGCTATAGTTTGGGAGTCTCAAGCCTCTCCTAGGCGAGACATACCAGCTCTAGTGTCAGGAGCTCATTTAGCCACTCTATTTGTCTGACTCTTGGCTGTAGTTTATCTAGGTGTGTGCCTTTGATTTACTATTTTTGATCGATAGTTGGCCTTTAGGGGACGTTTTGATTATATATTCTCTCCGGAGATATCGTGGTGCGGAGCCCTACTCTCCGCCAATCCCATCGGTTGGCTGGTTTAGAGCCTACCGATATTTCATGCCGTGTTGCTAGGGGACGCTGGCGGGCTCTCTTTGAGTCTTCGAATTCTTACGAGATATACGTCCGAGACGTCATGACTACTGCACATTTCGATACTGAAGATATACCTACGACTCCATTGGGTAGAGTCGAGCACTCAACTCCCCTACTCCTCGTGAGGCGTGGGGGGGTGATCCACCTGAGACTCAACCTGGTTCAGTTTGGCCGAATCCACTTGAACACGATCCGTTCGATCCTTCAAATCCAAATAATTATCTTTATGGGATGCCAACCTTACTCGAGGACGAAGAATAGGACGACACGTTCGTTCCTTCATTTCCATGCAATTATAGGCACGTGATGCCAGAGTTACATGACGACACTGGTCCTACGGTCAACCCAACCGCACTCTCTTTTGGTATGCCTAATTATAGTACAGTTGAGCCTTCCACTATGTTTGGTAGTCACGCTAGCACTAGTCATGGTGTTAGCCATACTATACCCACTGGGGACACTACCCTCACTGGGGGCACTATAGTGTCCACTCACACACATAGTATGGGGACGGGTCATGTTCCTCCTAACAATGCTAATGTTGGAAGAAGACCACCTCCTAGGATTTCCCAACCTAATAGGAACGCTGTTCGAAACATGACTTGCCATCCACCACCTAATACACATGCCGCTACTCGTCAACCCAGGACTACTTTCGCAAATGTTAATGCTCCTCCTAACCACGGGGGTGGACATATACCGCATACTTTTGCGTCCACCACCACTACTAGTAATGCCAATGTAGGGGGTGGGAATATATCCTATCCACATGGACATAATGCCACCATCCCTGCTACTAGTAACACCAATGTTGGGGCTGGGAATACATCTCATGCTTCTAGTCACCACACGACTGCTCAAGCTAATCCTATTGCTGGGGGTGGGAACATACCATACCATTATGGTCATTACAACATGGTTCCTGCTACGAATAATATGTATATGCCCCATACTCATGGTGGAAACCCTTACTACAACACAGTCGGTGCTGGCCATCAGTACAAACCACCACCCCAATATGGTGTCCAAAACACGCACATACCTGCTAACTCTCATATGGGTCAGGCAGGAGGAGGTTATCAATCCTTTGGCCATGGGCAAGCTTATGGTCCGTCAGGTCCTCATTATCCACAGTTTAATACTCATGGTCAAGCTTTTGGTCCATCTTATAATTCGGTTCCGTTCAACCAACCTTTTATGGGGGCTTATAATCAAGCTTTCCATCCTCAACTCTCGTTCCTTGCACGATTGAATCTTCCGGATCTTTCTAAGCTCACGAATGATCCGGTGTGTCATGACCCTACTTGGCCCTCGGTCCCTACCAAGCTCCCTTCGGACATTCCTAAGTTTGAGGGGAAAGATGGTGAGGACCCGGGAGATCATGTCACGACGTTTCACATTTGGTGCTCCTCCAACTTATTGAATCACGATTCCATTAGATTACGACTATTTCAACGCACTCTCATGGGGGCAGCTACGAAGTGGTATGTGGAGTTTCCTAGGAACACCTATAGGGGATTCAACGAGATTGATTTGGTTTTCTTGGACCATTTCCAGTTGCCGGTTCGTTATGATACTGGTACTGAACTTTTATCTACCTTCTGTCAGAATAAGGCCACACATATTTATGACCACGTTCAAGAGTGGCGCCGACGGAAGAGATTAGTGAAAGCCAACATTCCTCTAGAATTTCTGTTGGAATGGTTCCTTAAGTCTCTACTCCCATACATTGCTAAGGATGTTTCGATGTCCGACATTGTGACTAAGGAACAAGCCATATTGAAAGTCCAGCAGTTAGATCTACTATACTCTCAGTCTGGCATTTTATATGACATTATTCCTGACACACGTAGAACGTGACATGAGCCCACGTCAGTTCCTGGACCACATGCCGATGGCATCATGGGATCCACAAGCACTCGCCCTATAGACTTGGTAGCTAATCAAATGCAAATTTTTTTGCTAAACCAGTCTACTCCTAGACACGTTCACACCTTGTCCACTTCCACTCCGTCGTCTGATGTACACAATGTGCAATCAACAAAACCGTTAGGTAACCAACAACCTGGTGGTAAGAAAAAGGGGAGAAACAACCGTAGGGGTGCAAACAATGGAAGTAACAACAATAGAAATCGTAATACCCCCCGTAAAGAGAATGCCAACCCTCCTCGGGAAGGTGAAAATGCCGGTGAGGATTGTAAACCTAGGCGTAAGGTGAAATTCCTTGCAAGCTATGTGGGGAAGATCATCTTACTCACTTATGTCCTCGAATTGAAGAAGCATTAAAGCATTTGGCACAGAGCCCAGCTGTGTTGAAGGATCCCCTTCCTCATCATCAAAACATGGCTTCGCATGCTCCCACCGTTGGTTATGGACCTACTGAGATGGTAACGTCTTCTTCCAATACTAGTGGTTATGGATGTGTGAATATGGTTCAATCGGAGGTTAGTGTTGCTACTCGTCAACGCGATTATGGTGCACCACAACCTAATATGGGGAGTGAGCCTCCCCCTCCTCCTGACAATTCCTTGCATATCGAGAAGCCCTCTAATATGCCGCAGATACCGAAAGGTGTTCTCAAGCGCTCTATGCATAATCCCAATGCTCGAGCTGCCCAAAACTACTCCATTGTAGAAGATTTGGGTCAAACCCCATGTGCCATGTCGGCTCTTGAAGTTTTGCAGGCCTGTCCTTCTCAGAAGCATGCCCTTTTGAGTGCGTCAGGATTTCAGGATGGGGGAGATCCCAGTGTTATCAAGTTCGATACTACTAATGTTCAACCTCGCTTACCTTACCATGTGGCTTTTCAAATCCAGGTGGTGTGCCTTCAGAGTTTTGTCAAACGTACTATGGTTGATGAAGGCGCATCCGCATCAGTAATGTCGTTAACTTGTTGGAAAGCTCTTGTCTCTCCTCCTCTACTCACGTCTAGAACCACGCTCACTGCATTCGATGGTCGGTCATTTAAGCCGCATGGAATTATTTCTTCCCTTGTTGTCTGCTTGGGAGGTAAGTCTGTGCATATTGAAGTCGAGGTGGTTGATGCGCCCATCGACTACAACCTGTTACTGGGTCGGAATTGGATGTACGCTATGAAGGCTGTCGCGTCCACTGTATTCAGAGTTATCTGCTTTCCCCATGAAGGCAAGATTGTGACCATCGATCAACTGGATTTCGTTAACACTCCTTCCACAGCATCCACGGGATCCATAGTCCCGCAAGTTACCGATTCTCAGTCGGAAACTGGGAACATAGGTGTTGGTATGTACCCTTCATTGATGGGAACTTATAGTCTTTCGACACCTGTGAACTTCAGCGGAACCATTTTCGACGATGTGTCTCCTCCTTTGCATAATATGCCATTCCGGACTTCCTATTGTATTGATCCATGGACTTTACCGTCCATGAGTTCTACGTTTGGAGACATTACACATGTCGGGATGTCTGTGCCCTTGTCTGTAGCTGAGCTTGCTTATGAGCATATTCAACAAGCCACTGCAGAACCGTATCTCTCTTCTTCTTAGACAGTTGAAGAAGATCCCGTTACGCTACTAGTTTGGGTAGCCAACTCATCTTGTTCACACGACTACCTTGATGATACTTTGCCATATGATGAAGCTATTATGGAGGCCATGTATGGTAGTGAGAGGCCTTGGGAGGATATGCATCATCTCTCTTATTTCCTTTCCAACCTCGAGCTCGCTGAGCAAGAAGAGTTTAGGATGACTCTAGCAGAGATGGTTGGTCACCCTGTGGCTCTTTTGGAGTCGCATGATGTTTTTGTGGAGGGGAATATGGCCAATATTTCCCCAACCATATCGATCAACATCTCTTGTACTTCCGGAAAGGTGGAGAATGTCTACATCGGTGCCGGTTGCACTCCTGAGGAGATTTCTATTTACACCGAATTGTTTACAGAACTCCAAGAAGCTTTCGCCTGGTCATATGAGGAGATGCTAGGAATAGACCCCCGCATTGTTGAACATGAGATTAGAACATATCCTAATGCTAAACTGGTTCGACAATGCTTACGTGCTGTGAACCTTAGGAAGGCAGCTGCTATCAAGGAAGAGGTGGAGAAACTGCTCAAAGCTGGTTTCATCTACCCCGTTCCCCTTACTGAATGGGTGTCAAACCCCGTTCCTGTGGATAAGAAGCAGGGAATGATCCGCATATGCACCGATTTTAGAGATTTGAACCGTGCATGTCCGAAAGACAAATTCCGCACGCCATTCATTGATCAGATCTTGGATGCTTGTGCGGGAAGTGATATTTTTTCATTCATGGACGGATTCTCAGGCTATAATCAAATTCAGATCAAACCCGTGGACCAACATAAGATGGAATCCATTTGTCCATGGGGAACGTTTGCATATCGAAAAATGCCCTTCGGCCTTAAAAACGCCGGAGCTACGTTTCAGCGAGCCATGACCTACACCTTTCACGATCTTAAGAAGATTATGGAGGTTTTCTTGGATGATCTTGTTGGCCATTCTCGCAAGAGAGCGGACCACCCCAAGCACCTCTGTATGATTCTCGAACGATGTATACACTACAAAATTCGATTGAATCCCAATAAATGCATCTTCGCTATAAGGACTGGTCGCCTTCTAGGCTTCATAGTTTCAAAAGAGGGTATTAGAGTCAATCCTCTAAAAGTTGAGGCAATACTTCAGTTGCCTCCTTCGCGTAATTTGTTACAATTTCAGAGCCTCCAAGGGAGAGCTACTTTTCTGCGTCGATTTGTAGTCAATTATGCTAATCTTACCAAAGGTTCCGCGCGCTTATTAAAGAAAGACACACCTTTTATCTGGGATGAGAAAGCCCAACAATCTTTCGATGCCCTTAAGAAAGCTTTGGTATCGGCCCCTGTGCTTAGTCCACCAGACTTCGCACGAGATTTTATCCTTTATGTGGCCACATCTCAAGAGACGATTGGCATGGTCTTGGTTTAGGTTGATGACGCGCTCATCGAGCATGTTATCTATTACCTTAGTCGAAATCTAGTAGACGCTACACTAAGATATACTCACGTAGACAAGCTAGCACTTGCGACTGTCCATGCAGTCCAACGGTTACGACATTACATTTTGCTTAGAACAACCACAATTGTAGCTAACATCAATCCATTTCAGTTCATGCTATCACGACGCCTTATAGGGGGGAAGTATAATAAATGGATTGTGATCCTTTAGGAGTTCGATCTCGATTTTGCTTTGGCGAAATTGGTGAAATCGTTGGTGTTTGCTGAGCTTATGTTGGACCCCCCGAGATTTGATGAGGATGTCATTCATGAAGATTCCTTTGTGGATGAGCACTTATTTCTTATCTCGTCCGAGGACCCTTGGTATGGGGATGTCATTGTATATCTCCAAACTTTGAAGTTTCCTCCACATTATTCACGAGATGAGCAACGGCGTGTGAAACATCACGCTAAAGACTATATCATCGTCGGTGACACTTTGTATCGCCGAGGAAAGGATTCCATTCTCCGTTGTTGCTTAACTCACGAAGAAGCAGAGCGAGTGCTTAATGATTGCCATGCAGGGGCATGTGGCGGTCACTTATCCGGGCTTGCTATAGCCCAGCGTATTATGCGAGTTGGTTATTTTTGGCCTTCCATCTTTAAGGACTGTGTTAATGCTGTGAAGAGATGTCACCCTTGCCAGGTGTTTTCTCGGAACATATGCTCGCATCCAGCGCCCCTTCACTCGGTCGTCACCGTCGGTCCCTTCACTAAGTGGGGGGTGGACTTCATGGATTGCAAACCAGCTTTGGCTGGGGGGCATCACCATATTATAGTGGCCGTGGACTACTTTTCCAAATGGGTTGAGGCCATGCCTACCGTAAAAGCCGACGGTGCTACTGCAACCCATTTTGTGTTCAATCAGATTATCACTCGGTTCGGTATCCCGAAAGAGATTGTCACTGACCATGGCAGTCACTTTCAGAACAAGATGATGGAGGATTTGTCTCTCAAGCTTGGGTTTCGTCAAGAACACTCGTCTTCCTACTATCCCCAAGCGAATGGTCAAGTTGAAGCAGTTAATAATTCTTTGAAGACCATTGTCCAACGTACCATCCAACAAAGCAAGACCAACTAGCACATCATGTTATATCTTGCTTTGTGGGCATACCGAACCGCAGTCAAGACTGCCACCAAATTCTCACCGTTGCAGCTAGTTCACGGTGTGGAGTCACTTTTACCGATTGAATATGAAATCCCTTTGCTTAAACTGGCCATAGAGCTCCTCCTTGATACAACAGGTATTGAGCAACGTTTAATCCACCTTGAGCAACTTGACGAGCAACGTCGAGATGTCGCTGTGGCCATAGATGCCAACAAATGTCGTGTCAAGGTTCAGTATGATAGGTCTGTCTGTCCCCGGCTGTATGTTGAAGGTGACTTGGTCCTCTTATATGACCAGGCTAAAGAACCCCTGGGGACAGGAAAGTTCAATCCCATGTGGCACGGTCCTTACATTGTGAGGCGCATCCTGGAAAAAGGAGCCTATGAATTAGAAGACTATGAGGGGACTGTCTTGAAGGAGCCTAGAAATGGGCTCTATCTCAAGCGGTATTATGCTTGAACCTCTGGTTCAGGCTGATACTTTTGTATACTATTGTATAGTTGCTTCTGTACATAGTTTAGCTTTCTTTTGGTTTTTCGGGTCTGCTGATTCGCTTCCGTTTGATTGACAGATGTCAACAGAATCTCCTACATTCTTAGGGTTCGCGGATGGTGCTAGCCGGCATACGCAGCAACTTGCTTCTGCTGCCTAGGTTATCTTCTCACATGACCACCTAGTTGTGTCTTCAGGAGGTGCTTGTCTCGGTCCTACATCTAATAATGTGGCCGAGTATAGTGCCGTGATCGAGCTACTTCGGGATGCTATTTCACATGGTATCCAGTCTTTAGAAGTCCACCTGGATTCACAACTAGTTGTGTCTCAGTTGAATGGGCAGTACCATGTGAGGGATCCTACGTTACTTCGGAAATTCCTAAGGGTAAGACTCTTGGAATGACATTTTGTTTCAATTACATACATACATGTTCCAAGAAGTGTTAATCATATATCTGATGCATACGCTAACTATGTATTAGATTGGCATTTGTCACATTCACCATAAAGCACACAAAGGAAAGAGACATTCATACATTTGTACATACACACATATAGTAGAATCGGAGAACCAAAGTTTTTTTATAAATATGTCCAAAAATGGTAGTGTCATACAAAACTGGAGCCCGTAGCCCTCAAAAATATACATATCGATACAAAAATGAGATCCCGAGATATCTACTCCCTACGAGGAGGCCTAGATGCCACCCCGACAGGATGTGTCTCATAGAAATAGTGAACTGCATTGGCTACCCACTGCAGTAACTGCACCCAGTCACCAGGAACCCCCATTACTTAGCGCTGCATGGCCTCAGGTAGTTGCGCCACCTCTATCTGTGGAACCTTGGCAACCATCCGTGATAGGTTGCGCCGCAAGGTCTGTAGAGTGCGCCCTGCTGCAACATCACCCACCTCATCACCCCTGCCCTGGCGACCATGTATCGGGAAGCCATCGGGTCTCATTGGGCCCTTATCTGCGAGCAAATAGTCAAACATTAGCATATGATACTACCACCAAAAATATTTTTGCATCCACATCTATAATAAAAAATCCATAAAAATTTAATATACACAAAAACCTAAAAAGAGTACTCACTAATGTCTCCGAACGCTGTGTCTGGTGGGAGTGGCATGTCCCGATCCTGGCGAAAATCTATCCCTGTATAAGGGTAGTCCTCTATGGCAATGACCTGTCGGTCCCACCAGTGGAAGAACTCCTCAGTATATGGTGATGCCAGATGGCCACCACCCTGTCGTGTCAAGATCTCAGCCCACCGGGTCAGGGATGGACCGTGGAGACTATGAGGAGGGACATCCACCCTCAGACTAAGCCCCATGACTCTCTCAAAGAAGAAGTTGCATAGGATACTTCCATACCCAAAGTTTTTGGCCTTCCCTTCTTTACATTCTGTCAGTTGGGTCTTCATAAACCCTAGTAGTGTGGTACACCAATCGAATATTATAGGCTGCATGCATTATGATGCATAGAACATCACTGGCCTGGATGCTTGGTGCAGAGCTTTAGAACTCGATATTCACACTAAGGTAGCCGTAATGATCTTCATGCTCAGATCTACTATGGCATTGATGGGCACCTGACTTCCCACCGCTCGTGTGTTTGCAGTACAATACCGTGCTATATAGTCAAGGACGGTGATCCCACCACCTACAGTACGAGACCGAAGATTGGCCTCCTCACCTCGATAGGACAAACCGGTAATGAAGTAGATGTCGTCCACTTCCAGTGTGAGGATTTTCCATTGAGATTGAAGTTCTGTGCATCAACATCCCAATAGTCTATCAAGCGACGGAGTAGTAGGTTTTGGGCCCTCAAACCCACTATACTCCAGAATTTGTACAAACGACATGCTTGCAATGCCTGCTGTGCTTGCACATTATTGTGCATGACCTCATCTACTTGGTCATGCTCCCTCTCCCTCCACTCTAGAACCATCCTAGAGTGAGAAAAAACAAGGATTTTAGTCAAATTCTTTTGCAAAATCAACTACATGGCCGTACCCACGGGCTAATTTGTATACAGGTGCGGGTACTCGCGGTCAACCTATGCGTTGACTGTGAGTATCGTGCCCTACCCGTGACCCGCATAGTGATAGCCCGCAGGTAGCGCTGAAGCCATTTAGGGCTTGGCCAAACTAAAAATCCCACTGCTGAAAACTAAAATGAAAGCAATGAAATTAAAGGTATGGATGAGACTACCAACCTGCTCCGGACGGTTTGATGAACGAACGCTTGTAGCTCCCAGAATCGGCAACTGAACTTTCAGGTGAAAACTAACCCCAAAGCTCCAAATGGGTGAATAGTAAAAATGAATTGTACATTGTAAATTTTTATTACTATTTATAATTTTCAAGACCCACTTGTCTATAGTTTTTACCGTTTGATGCCGTTATGGACTAATATAATGTCATGGAGTAGAATTTTTAATCAGATTTCTTCGGCGAAAGTTGTTTTGGACCATTTCACACCTACGGCAAGTACGTTTCACACCTGGCATATAGGTTAGATGTCATTTTCACATGCATTATGCATTTGACCTTTTGACCACTTTCATAAACCCTAGGTACGAACCTGCTTCTTAACTGACACAGAACCTTCACATTGCTATAGAAGTGTCGTTATGTGGTGGTAGGGCTTTTTCCGAACATGGGCACCCTAGTTAGAACCCCTTTGTGCATTCTGGTGCCCATGCCGTTGTTTGTCCTTAGGATTGGGAGTCCTTTGTAGTTACGCCATGACATTGTGATAAAGACTCATACTCTACTTTGTCTTATGCTGGCCATCTCCCTTAAGGACTCCCCTCAATTATATCATGTTGTGATTGCATCCTGCTTACCGCTTGAGCCTTGTGCCGGCTCCCGCTTACTCAGTTGTTAGCCTGGTGCCTGAGCACTTTTCCTTGTCGAGCCCTGCAGAGCTTATATTTTCCCTTCACAATTTGATGACCTTTTGACCCTAAGGGAACACACCCCCGAGTGTCCACATATTGCATGCACTTCCTTGCATTGATCATAGGTATGTTCCACTGCTTAGGACTAGTCTGCTCGCTATTTGACACTCGTTCCCTCACTTGTTGTACTATAAGCAATTTTATTCTTTTTCAAGCTTACCCCAAATATGAAAAAGACCAAAAAAATCAAATATTCCAAAAAGCCGGATGGGATTATGGTTACTACTTCTTGTTGGCAACTGTTGTGTCGCCTTTGAACAGAGCATTCATTCCACTCCATACACTATGAGTCGGGACTATAGTTGGACCTTAGGAGCTGTACTTGTTTCTCAGTTTCTCCACCGATTGGTTAATCTTCCAGTCATTATGGAACCCTTTGTAATGCCTCCTGCATTGCACAGTTTATGTCAAGTCTATGCTTCCTACGTCTATCCATCTGCTTATGCTCTTTTTCAAAGGAAGTCCTGAAACCAGTGTCGGCCACTCCTTAGATCTCTTGACTATTGCATGTCAGCCATCCTTATTGAGTTAGTCCGTTTCACCTGAGTTCTTCCAAATATTTCAGCATAGCTGGTACCTCGTGCTGGTTGATGGGGGATGCCTTAATGCCCTCCTTCCGGCGAGTCTCGATCCGTCGACTTCAACCCATTTATTCTGGGACTTGAGGCTTAGAGTTCGGTTGAGTACCTTGAGGTTTGCAGTCATTAGTGGCAGGTTCTCTCGCCATCGACCCTTTTGGGAATACATCAATGTCCCCTGATCGATGGATTCATCCTAGTGTTCGACTTCAACTCATTTATTCACACTCCGATGATTGTGCTCTGTGCCTAGATGCCCATTTTCATTATTGGTGGGTCATCTCCCATCTGCTAACGGTATACATCATTGACCGGTAATCAGATGATGTCACATCAGGTTCGACCCCAACTCCTTTATTCACTTGATGGGACTTGCACTGTCGAAGACTTGTGTAGAAGACCCCAGGCGATAGTGGCATTCAGTATGCTACCTATGAATTTGACTTTACATCTGAGATATCACCTCTTAGATATCAGCAGTTTGTACCTCCAGTTTGCACCAGTTGTTTCCTTTTCAGCAGGAGACCATATCTTACTGTAGAGGGATCATGGCTATGATCACTTATGACATATATCCATTATGTACCGCCTATTCATGGCCATTGTATCAGATTGTTGTACTATACCGACATGTATTCAGAGATACTATTGTACTATGACGAGTGAGTTGCTCTTTCCACTTGTGTTTCCATCACTCCACTTCTGAGTTTTATAATGTGTTTCGGCCATCGTAGCATCAGTCTCCGACCTCACACATTAGGGGGCATCTGTTACAATGTAATTTTCCACCTTGTGAGCATCAGCATTCTTTGGCCTGTAGGATCCATTTCACTGAATCAGATCCACTTTATATCCTCCAAACATACTATTTCCTCATTTTTCTTCTTACCTGCTTGCTGCATCATTATAGCAGGCGTACCTGCAAGTTGCATCACTATAGCCCGCGGGTAGCATGTAAAATGGTAAAAATCACTAGTTAATTACTTTTTACTCCCAAAAAGCGTTTATTGGGTGACCTTTGACCCTCCATTTGCCCAAATAATGCCTCGATGTGTCCTTTCACCTACCTTTGGGAGGACTATATATTGAGCACATATGGCTTATGGACGGGAGGAGAAAGAAGAGCAAGAGAACTCTAGTGGATTTTTTCCCTATCTTGAGTCTACACTCATTGATCCTTGTAGTTGTGAACCCCTTATGTTCACCTTCCAGACTCCTACCATAGTTTGAGTTTGCAATTCATGGAAGATTGAAGTGGTGGAGGCACAAGTGGATTGATCCAGATCTTGGTTCAGATTGGTTGCTGACAAGAGGTCATATCACATTGTACTTCTTCTTGTTTATTAATAGAAATACTCATATTCTCGTCCATTAATGTTGTGAATGTTGTTTATTCTACATTGGGTTGCATTTACTTATAATATCATGGACCATTTCTATTGATGATGTTAATGTCATTTATATATTATATGTACTTGTTGTATATTGGCTGTCAAGACTAATTTGCAGATTCAAGTGCACGGACTGAAAGCTCCAACGGGGATCTACATCAAACATTTGGATCGAGGTTGGTTACATTCTCCATTACCTTAGCATTGTCATTTATAATAGCATAGTTCTGAGAATTGAGTTAATTTCTAGTAGTTAGCTGTCTGTAGTGGTCCCCCAAGCCATAGTGAGTTCTCTCCAATACACTAAGGGGATTCAGAGCTACCATGTGTTGATGTATATGTAACTTCATAATGTATTTCACCTATGTATTTCATCTATGTATATTGTATTCCTATAGAGATGTTATTATTCCTCTATACGGAAGTGTTTGTATTCTTATAGATATGTTATCATTCCTCTATACGAAAGTGTTGTCATTTATATTGTAAGTGTCGTAACTTATACTTGATGGGTTATTAGACCACCTTGATGGGGTCGACCCTGTATGATTCATGTTGGTAAAAGGGTTATTAGACCACCCTAGTGGGGGTCGGCCCTATCAGCATTATGTTATGTGGTTAAGTTGAGGCCAACCTAGTAAACGTTATTAGGCAAGTCAAGTCATGTATAAATAGAGTGCGGGAGGCACTCTATTTGATCATTCACTTTCTCTCTCACACACTCATTGGAAACTCATTGGAGAGTGGCGCACTTGTGAAGGAGGAGAAGCTGCTTCTAGGAGGACTATCTCTTATGCTTGCTTTGTATCATTACTCTATCTATCTCTGAGGAAGTTGCGGGGTTTTTCACCTTCTTGGTTTTCCCCGGTGAAACTCAGTGTCTCTTGTGTGCTTGCATTATTGTGTCCATGATTGATATGCTGTAAATATGTTGTAGTTATGCTGTACATGTTATTCTCTCAGTTAAGATCCTATATCAGATTAAAATTTCTAAAAAACTAACACCATGTTCACCGGGCCAGGCACGGGGAGCAGATGGTACATATGATCATGCATTACGGTTTTGATAGTTGTGCTTACATACTAGTGTAGATGGTAGCTAGATTGGATTATGTGACACGCCATACTAATTACTCATCATATATATGTGTGCAGATGTGGGACCAGTGCCCCTAGTGGGATTTCAATGTTAACAGGGTAGTGTCAAGGGGGTCGATCCTACCCCTTAGGTACAACAATGATGGTAGAGTACCGAGGCTATCTTGGAGGGATTGCATTGATACATCAATAACTGTTGAAGAGAGTTAGTGATGACAGGTGGTAGAATATAGATGATGATTTGATCACCGTTTGTTACCAAGCACCACTGGACTGGTGGCCAACATTGCGATGTATAGACATGGCCGCCTAGGGAATCTGTGATATGATGAGGGGGATGGCCCCTGCATCACTGAGGAGGAATATAGTGATGAGGAGGAACAAATAGAGGACTCCAGTGATTATTCTGATGATGAGTAGGAAGAGACGTAGGACTACCCCCATGCTATGGGCATCGGATTTTTTATTTATGTATTGCATATTTTGATTGAGCTATAGGCTCATAGATGTAAACACTTCTACTTTGGACTTAGGATTATATATTTAGATATGCACACAGATGCAAATTTTATTTATGTGAGTCTTATGTTATGATGCGATGTGATGCAATGTGTGCTTATTATGTACATATGGATGACTAGATGATGTATTGATGAAATGCACATGCATGGTTTATTTGCTTGTTATCGATGATTAATATGCCAGCCTAGAATTTGATTTGTTGTATGATCGGCAAAACCATTGAGACTCAAGGGGATATGAATGAATGCAATGGATTCAACTGTCTAACCAATTGTCTAGCTCACATATACTTTATAAAAAGGCAATGATCACATACCCAATAAAAATTATTCAACCATTCGACAAGTATTTGGGAATAAAGGAAAACCTGAAGGTGATGAATGCACATGTGGAGAACATCGACCAACATACCAATCATAACATCATTTTTTGCTTCATTATTGGTGGCAACGCTGATACATACGCCACTCACATTGATCATAGGGTGCAATGAGGAATAAAGAATCGAGGTTACTGAGGCAAGATTCGAGGAATATCTACTTGTGTTGTTGGCATAAACAACGTAATAGGGAGGATGTCAATACACTTCTTAGGGACAAGGAAACAAACAGTAAGGCTCGTTACAAGGGAAAATTAAAAAAACAACTACGATACAAACAAAAGAGGATGGGTTAATCTCATGGATAGTATTTTTTGAGGTACAAACCATTACAAAGATTCTTCAATAGTTATCCATCTGAATTAACAAGGTATGCCCCCTTGTTGAGGCAATGCTTAAAGGCACAGGGGCTTTGCCGTATAGATTTTAACTTTCCTCGACCATGTTTATCGTGGGATTGGTTGTAAACAAGGACGATATTTCCTTTACAGAACAAGAGTGGGTGGATGTGATTGTCGTAATGAGATTTTGAATGCTGTTTGGTAGCCTCAATGTTATGCAAATAGCACAACGATCCTTGTTTTCTTGCTCCAGGGCGATTAGGCATTATCGAAGAGTAGAGGTATCTGGAAAAAGTTTGATGTCAAGGTTTAAAGATGGGATTTGGAACTCAATAGGTAGGACAGATTGCACTCCATGGATGAGATGGAATGGACTAAACCTGATTGTGGCTTTGGTTGATATCTGCTATGCCCATAAGGCAGGAAAGAGCATATCATGCCAATTGAACTTGTGCTTAGCCATCATCCGTTGGAGCATGGTTTTGATGACCTTATTGATAACCTCAACTTGGCTATTTCCCTAAGGGTAATAGGTGGAGGAAAATTGGTGCTCAAATTTCAAATGGTATTATAACTCGTTTTAGATGACGTCTTCAAAGTGTGTGTTGTGATGAGACACCAATTGACGTGGGACACCAAATCAAGTGACGACATGGTTGAAGAAGAATTGGGTTTCTATCATGACAATGTTTATATATATATATATATACACTCCATGAAGTCAATGGCCCATTTGCAAAATGAACCAATGGTGCCAATTGGGTGCAAGGGGGAAGGATGAGTCCTTGCCTTGGGGGTGAAAAGTTGGTGATTTTAGCAATTCTTGATTGCATCCATGGAATCAAAAAATAAGGTGGAATATAAATAACCGCTGTGGATGAGCTTTTGTGCAGTGGTCATGCTTGAGAGGTGGCCACCACAAGCTCCACTATGGCAGTCATTTAATACCTGCTTGACTTCATTGAAAGTGAGACATCATCATAAGATTGTGTCAATACCTCTTCAGTGTAAAACATCACCAATGAGAATGTATAGAGGGGATTGGTGATGGATCCAATGAAGATTGTCATGGGTGAAGTGAGTTCCAAACTTCTAATGCAAGTAAAAGAGGATGTCCTCATACCAAGGATTGTTTGATGCGATGGTGAACAAATGTTCTTCCAAAATATCGTTGTTGATAGTGGATTGGTTGGTGTCGTAAGGTAAATCCGTAAAGGACAAAGCATTTTTAATCTTGGGGGTTACAAAATCGTAGTCATATTCTTGAAGGATAATGGTCCACTTGGAAACATTGCTTTGAATGAGGGGTCAGTTCAAGAGATATAGCATAGGATTTTAGTTTGCAATGACTTGGTTTTGCACATGAAATTGTAATGATAAAACTTTTGGGCGAAAAAGACGACGCTAAGTATAGCTTCTCCTCCTAAGTGTAGGAGATGGAAGGCCCATATAAGCTCTTATTGACATAGTAGATGACATGTTCTCGACGGTCAACATCCTCTTGGAGGAGGACTCTGGCGATAATGTACAATGATGTTGGGACGTAGAGGATGAAATCCTTCGTTAAGTCCAAGAGGATAATAAAGGGAGCAGAAGCAAGAGCATGTTTAAGGCATCGTATGAAGCTTGGTATTGCTCATCCAATATGAAGGGGATGCTGGAACGAAGCAAACACCAAATTACGTGAACCGTCATTGCATAATTTGGGATGAAACTACATAAGATGTTCGCCTCGCGTTGAATATTTTACATTTAGTGCAACGTATTCAGAGGTGGAAGCTCAAGGATGTCATGTAGTTTTAAAGGATCGATGATGACCCCTTCTCGGATAAATAAATCGTAATAGTTTGCTAGAAGGAACGAAAAACATGCCCTTCATTGGATTCAAGCAGATGTTTTATTTGCAACATCTAAGGAATACTTTGCAGAGGTATTCCAGATGCTATGAGCATTTCTTGGAATGTGTGGTGAGGTTGTCCAAGTTTGTTAGGCTAATCTTGACCATGTCATGAAAGCAATATGACATAGCCCGCTAGAATGTGGCTCCAGCATTTGACTCACTAAGCCTATGTCACCCAAGGGGCGGTGAAGAAAATTTTATATAGAGATTTTTGACAGATTTGAATCTAGTTATATATCGAGAAACAATCCATGAAGGATAGTACTTCATGCCCAACACATGCATTGATGATTTGGTCGATGATGGGGTTGGGGAAGTTGTTTGTAGGACACACTTTGTTTAAATCGCAGAAGTAAGTACTGTAACATCCCCATCCCTCAATCTGGCCAGCAGGAGGGGACATTAACTAAATCGGGGACTCTGAATTTCGCCCCATAGCCATAATTACGAATTCATACAACTAAATGCATGTGCAGACATGGAAATACAAAATCACAATGGAAATAAAATTGATCCACATGCACATACCATGCAATCCAAGCATAATTGTCATAGACATGTAATTAAAAATCATTGCATATCAAATACATAAGAATACTTATCTTTAAACAAAGAAGATCCAAGCAATTGGTTGTGTAAGAGAAAATTTCCACCCAGCCATAGGCACTCTGTCCAGCATATACTCTTTTTGTTGAGAGGCCACACCCAAGCTGATCTATGAGGCCACCGGGGCGAAAGGAAACACCTACAGGATTTTATCTCTCAGCCCACAACCCATTCTACTCATTGTGCTTAGCCAAAAATATCAACTAGAGCTCTACATGGGTCTCACTAAGCCATCACAGCCATGGCACTACTTCCAACTGCCCCACACAACACAAGGAAGGAAGTTCCCTTCATTGATCCACAGTTCCCTCAAGAAATCCAACCCTTACAGTGCTTACTAGTGTGTGCAGTAAGAGTCCAACCAGCTATATGCTAATGGAGAACCTCTTGCAACACTAATCCACAGCTTCTCAAGCATTCAAAAGTACCAGAACTCAATGGGTAACGGTTCCTAGCTTCCCCAACCTCCATTCTCACCTACATCTGTCTATTTTCCCTTCCAAAAATGCAACTCTCTCTTCAAATTCGAATTTCCGGGCTAAACAAAGTTTGGTTATGGATATGAATAATGATGGAAACTCTACTTAGTGTAGGAACATGCATGAGTAATGACAGAATGAGAATGATCAAAAGAGTGTTGACTTTAAGGGTATGAGGTAAGGTGAGAAGAAAAATGACATAGCTTCTAATCATAAAATAAATAGGACTACTGACAGCTGACATAACTGTCACAACCCCCATGCTTCAATAACTACATTAGATGACTTTCACCACCAACTTCCCACATGCATGCAATGATTGGATTTAACAGTCAAAATAAGGTAATTGGCTCATTTAAGACACATGGTAGATTTTGGGTGAGTTATGAGGTTGACACATGGCAACATAGGATTTGTTTTCCCATAGGCCCCCTTCCTCTTCCCCTCTGGTGGAATCATATCCCTTCTAGTGCTATTTACACAACCATCTTGGACCGTTTTATTAATTTTCAACATGATATTTACATACATTTCGAATTGGCATAGTAAGCCAACCATATGGTCCAAATGAAAATATATACATCATAAATGCCTAGCCATTCACTAGTTGGGCCTTGGCTTTGAGCTCCACACTAGGAATCCATACTAGCATATTTACATCATTTACATAATTTTGATTAAATACATTCCAAGTCAAAATTGGGGGTATTACAAGTATAAACAAGAATGGTGCCTTTCTTTTTATTGACTAGAATAGGGTTTGCCACCCACGTAGTATGGGCAATTGGATAAATGAATCTGAAGTCTCAGAATTTGTCGATATTGGCTTTAATGACTGGGGATTTGGAAGGATGGATGGGTCTCTACTTTTCATTTACAAGTTCGACCTCTGGCCACGTATCAATGTGCTGTTCAACAATGTCTGGATCGAGACCTATCATTTCGATATAAGACCAAGAAAAGATGTCAAAGAATCCCTGGAAGAGAGCCTTGGAGGAGGCCACCTCCTTAGAAGTAAAAGGATCACTTAAAATGATGTTCTTGGTTACACTGGGTTTACCTAAAATATCCACTTGAGTGGTGGGAGAAATTTTGGACATGTTACCTTCTTCAAAGAAATCTAAAGCAGGGATTGAGTTCTTTAACCAATCAACATTGTTGAGGGGGATAAAATATTTATATTCAATGGAGAATCGGTCTGAAGATGGGATAGAGGGTAAAGGTTCCTCGAGAGTGAAGTATGTGTAGTGGTGCATGTCATCCCATGGGAATTCAAGGCTTGCAAGGGATTCCATAATTTCCTCATCGTTTCCAAAGAATCAAGTGGATAGGTGAGAAGTTCAAGCATCCATGAATGTGGTCATGGATGAGGAAGGGGAAGATGAGGAGGCCTTGTTGGAGGATGAAATGCAATAGATAGAAATAATTCATTCATATGGGGGAGTAGCGGGGTTACCTCCTTAATGGTGGTGACTTGAGATTCAAGGGATCAATGACAAAGGTCAGTTAGCATTGCATGAAACTTTTGGAGATTGATGCAATGGTGCGAATAATGGCTATAATTTCCACACAACGCACATGAATGGTTAGTACAAAATGATTTATTACACTCTTTGGGGACATTAGGAAGAGTGATGTGAACCATAGGGTTATTCACATTAGTTTTCTCCTCCTGTATGTGGATATGAGTGCACAACAATGGCAACTCTGAACACTAATGGTTGGCGTGACCTATGCTATCGCAAACAACACATGGAGTAGGGGCTCGGGGAAGTGCAGGGGGAGAAGGGTTCATGATCATGTATGGGGAAGATTGTACTTTCACATTCTTGGTTTTTCCCCCAACGTTATTTTTGGAAGAAGGTTGAGTGGAGGATGAGGTCTTCTTCATAACCACGGGTGGTGGTGCATTGGAAGTACCATCTGATTGGACATAATTTAAGACAACCCATGGGGTTGGTGGGGAAAGGTACCAAATATAGAGGCCTAAAGTCAAGCATGGAAGGTTAAGGGTATCCATCACATGGATTCCCACAATTATAGGAGGAGGAAAGAGGAACATAACTTGATGTATAAGCATTCCCACCTAAGGGTGCCCTATCGAAGGGGTAGGACTGAGAGAGGATTGAGGTTGGGCTCAATTGTTCTCAAAAGTGATAGTGCACAACTCTGAGATGTCCACTTTTGGGGTAAGTGGAGGGGGACTTGGATTTCCCAATAAGGGAGGTGTATTAGAAGACGCAAGGACCTATGTTGGTAAATGAAGGAATATATATGTTTCCAAAGTTACTGTTAATCATAGGTAAGATGTGGTTCGAACAAGCCGACCCTTGGGATCATAATTAGTGAGTTGATCAAGCATGGGGATCTTCCCTTCATGAGGAAACATCATGAGTCTAAACACTGTGGAGGCATCCTCTTTCACACCATACATGTAACTACGACTAAGGAGGAGATTGTAATCTAATTGGGCGTTAACAACCTCGATGTCATTAAGATTGTATTCCCAACCAATTGTATGGGAATGTTTTGTACAAGACCTTGCGTATGGGCATCATGACCATCATATTTGTGCACCATCGTAAGGGATGATGCAAGTTCATGGGACCCAAGATTCTTCTAAACATGGGTGGACATGACATAGGTAGAGGCACCTTCATTAATGATGCATCGATGGATAACCAAGTTTTTGACAGTAATGCGAATATGAAATACAACCAAATAAGGCATCGAAGGCTCTACTCGATCAAGATAAAATGTCATCAGATGAGGATTAGAATGGTCTATTATTCTTATAGAAGACAAAGAGGCTTTGCATTGTGCAGGGTAGTTCTTAAGAACCTCTAAAGTAGACATGATGGCTTGGACTTAGCCAAGTCATCCACAATGCTATAGTTGGGGGAAGCTCTAGCGTTGGGTTTATAGGTAACATGATGCAAAGGGATCTTGGGGATGGGGTTTGAGTTAAGATGAGGTATGTGTAAAGGTTCTTTTGATGGTGGGTGATCCTTCCTTTTATTGGTACTAATGGTTCCATTGGATGATCCGTATTAGTTACGCCAAGTAGGCATATTGATATTGATGGAAGTCATGTAAATGTTTTGAAAGGAAGGGGCATTGACATGATCTAACATAGATGGCTAAGAGGGGTAAGGTATCATCGGTTGTGCTATGAATATCCATTGTGATGGGTCGAGGGGTTTTCTAAGACCATTAATTGTAACTAGAGGGAATGAGTAAGTGGGGTGTTAGGTTTCCCTTGAGAGGCATTAGCCTCTTCACATTTGTTTGTGTCATCCCACAATTGGTGAGACTTAGCAAGGTGTGGGTAATGATGTCGGTAGTGTCCATAAACACCACAAAATGGATAGGGATGGTTAGTGCATAACTGATGGTTTTTTCCTTACTTGGGAGGATTATTCGGATCTTGGTTTACGAGGTTCATATTACCTCTAGTATTAGCAAGAGGGTTGGGGGGTTGGTCCCCACATTTACGTTGTTAGTTATTACCTTTGTTCTTCCCCTTCTTCTTCTTCTTGTTAGTGTTTGGTTATGCTTGTTGATGGTTGGGCCCAGGTTGGGCAGACATATTCTGTTGAGCATATAGCTTCCCATGATGAAAAGGGGGAGTCGTAGGGTGTGGTTATGCTTTGGGGGTCGGTGGGGGGCCTAGGAAAGGGTAATAAGGGTTGATGGCTAGAGGGGACACATATATGGTAGAAGTATATGATTTTGGAGCATATAGATCTAGATTCTAAATGAGAGAGGAACATGTGCAAGAGATCAAACATGTGACAAAATCATGTCATAAATGAACAAAACATGAAAACAAAGAAAATAGATCTTCAATGACACATAAAACTATTGTATTGCATCTTATTCCATTGTTTGTACAAGAATGAATGGATGATTACATATAGGAAATTCAAATTGGTGAGATAGGAAATTCGAATTTGAGTGCATGACAACCTAGTATAGACTTAACTAGAGCTAAGATGCCCTGTGGTAGCCAACTAAATAATTAAGTCATGCATGTGAGAAATCTTCCTAAAAAGATTCAAGGAAGGTGCCACTGTCTCATATTTGCAAAAAGAGAGGTCCTTGGAGTCCCTAGATGTAAGTTTTAAACTTGTTGTAGAGAAGCAAAGCATACAGATTCTTTTAAGCAAAATAAAGATTACACCACAGCATTCACACATAATACACAGAGATTTACCCTGGAAACCCTTAACCAGGAAAACCAACAAAACTTAGAGCAACACCTCTTCTTTTCTCATATTGATTATTAAACACTCACAATACAAATATAGGTATTTTACAGCATCCAAATCCCTAATCCGTTAACCTGGATTAGAAAATAGACTCCAATCCCTTAAACGAGATTAAATTACATATTTTTAGAAATAACCCAAAAATAGGTTGAAAATAGCCCAAAAAATTTTCGAACTCGCTTCGCGAAAGGGGGAGGGCATCAGCACGCCCCCCTATAACCCCCCCTAACCGTCAGGCATGGTCAAAGACGCACCCCCCCCCCCCACACACATGCAAAAAATATAACACATACTCAACACTGAATAGTGGAGTAAACTCCCCAGGTTCACTCCACAACTCTAACTTGCAGTGTGGGACCTTAAAATCAAAGAAAATAAGCCCTAATTGAAGGAATGTTCCCTCATATGCTAAAAATAGATTTAAGGATCACTTTAAATTGAATATTAATGCTCCCTTGGAGTTAGGGAGGAAGATCTAAGATGGCTTAGGTGGTCAATTTTAATGGGATTTGGACTAGTGGAATCATGAGACCAAGACTTGAGTCCCTAGGTGAGAGATTGATGATATGGAGAGGGTTATTATGCTCTAATTCCCATAAATTTCTCAGCCATGTTAAGTACCCATGTACAAAAATAATTCTCTTAATAAATGAGGAAAGAGTGAAAACCACTTAGGAACCCTCCCCTCAAAAAGAGAAGGTGAATGAGAGGCTAAGAAGCCTTCTTTGAAGGAGCCTTCAATCTCAAGGAAGCTTGTAACAATGTGAACTACTTCTTAGTGAAGGGCTTTGTGAACATGTATGCAATCTTTTATGAGCTAGTCCTTCTCTTGGAATGAATGTGAGCCCAGTCACGAGATCCAAACACTTTGAAGTGCTTGAATGTTTGTTTTGACCACTCCAAGATTCGAATTTAGGAAACCCCTTGAAGAGTTTATGCGGAATTATGCGAATTGTAGGAGCAAAAGTTGTAGATCCTGAGGTGATTGAAGAGAGATTCTTAAGATCTTCTTAATTGAGAACTTGATTTGTGACAATTTCTCCCTTGATTGTGTGATAGGTTTGTACTAATAATTTATCATTAATATCTTGATCTTGAACAAGTTATCTAATGCAAAGTAAAAAAGAATCAGTCACCTCTTCTTTTGGGCTTGTAAAAGGACGTTCCTCAGCTAAGTGGATGATTGGAACTAGTGCATATCCCAAATTGGCAGGGTTTGTGGAAGGCTCAATGCATGTGAATATGTCCTCGTAGGCCATATGATTGAAAGCTTTAGCGTCAAGGATGCATGAATATGGAGTATAAATTGTTGCAAGCGCATATGTGCATGTGCTATTCTTTGGTGTGGAAGCTTGTTTGATGTGCTCCTCCTCTTCTTTTTCTTCAAATAAATTCTTGTACCTGCAATCCTCTTCTTTATGTGGACCTTTCTTATAGTAAGACACAGTGGATCCTCCTCCTTGGTATTGCAATCTTCATGAAAAACCCTTGGTTGTGATTCTTTGTTGCGTTTTAATGGTTCCATTTGCTTGCTTGCACTTCTTCTCCCCTCATTTGTTGCATGTGCATGTAGTTTTGAGGACCTTGGAAGGCTCATTTAATTGAGATTATCTTTCTCTTAGAGAAGGGAGGCAACAAATTTGTCCAAAGTAGGCACGGTCCAAGATGCACCAAGAGCGAATCGCGTGGAATGGAAGGATGAGACATATACACCATAGTCCGGTCCCAATTTTGATGGGATGGAGAGGACTAATTGGTCATTCTTCTTGTCTATCTTGCACATGTTGAGCTGAAGTAGAATGGACTTGAACTTGGTGAAGAACTTGTGTATGGATTTGTATTTAATAGGTATCATATTAATTAGATCCACCCCCAATTGGTGGCCCCTCATCTCATCTTGTGTTCCAAAGAGTGTGGACAGTTTGGTCCATATTTCATTTGGATTCTTCTCAACTTCAATGTGATATATTAGGCCTGGAGAGACATAAAAGCATAGAAACCTAAATGCTTCATCCATCATGTTCAATTTTAGTTCCCATAATGGCTAAATTTGGTTCTACTTTAGTTCCCATTGTGATTATGTAGAATCCATTCATCCTCAAGAGCATATCTAATCTTGACTTCCACTCAAAATAATTGAGGGGAGTTAGAATATGTCGGGGAGATAGATCCATTGCTGCCATAAATGTGCTTTTGATGACTCCTTCTGTTATAGGATTTCTCGATCGATGTAGACAAAGATCAAGGTCCCTAGTCTGAATGATTCATATCTAGAACAAAAGGAGACAAATTGTACAAAACTTCACCTAGGTCAATGAAATAGTAACAATGGATGAGTATAGAAGACACATACCACTGATATACCAGTTGTTGTGGTGATCCAAGAGCAGCTGCAATCCAACTTCACATGCAAAAGAACATGCCAAATATCAGAACAAGACAACAACAAGTGAAATAGAAACAATATAATTGACCTATGCAAGTGACTAGGGAATCTCACAATACACCATCAAGAACATTAGATGTATGGGAAGAAAAATACAATTGTATTAACAAATACAGAAAGAGTACAACCGTTTAGGCCTTGGTGTTGTAGCTTCTTTCCAATGGGATCTTCTTGCTCCAACAAGTCACTTTCACCTTGAATACAAAGCCTCAAGAGTATGGGAGTCTAGAGTAATTTATCCAGCATTTTCGTACTTCCAGTCTCCCCCCTCACCCATGGCCCAAGCCTTCAATTTATAAGACAATGCGGATAAGGAGAGGTTGAGAAAAGTGTGGGGAGTGGATGAGATATGATCCCCATAATGGTGGGAGTCGATCCAAATCCAAAACAATAGGAGGAGAAAAGGATCATTTGATATTTCTCTTTAGAAGCTTCTTGAAACCCAAGTTTTTTTCCCGTGGAGACATCGACGCGGCTTGTAGTGGAGCAACCTGCACCAAAGGGGATCAATGTGGGTTGCTGTGAAGGCACACTGCATCATCGACGTGGGTTGACAATGAAGTAGGCTGCGTCGATGGACTTCGACACATGTTTCTAGCAAAGCAAAGTGCGTCAAAGTCACAAAAAAGTCAAGTTGCATGTCAAACAAATCAGAGATCATTCACCATGGAAGTGACTTCAGGGATTGTGGAAAGTCAAGGTCATAGGATTTTGTATGGGTGACGAAAAATTTGTGTAATACCTTCAACCCGTAACAAGTCTTGGTTTCTTGCAAAACTAGTACACTAAGTCCTTTAGAACCCCTAAAGATCTGATACCATATAGAATTTTGGAGCATATAGATCTAGATTCTAAATGAGAAATACATGTGTAAGAGATTGAACATGTGACAAAATCATGTCATAAATGAGAAAAAACATAAAAATAAAAACAATAGATCTTCAATGACACATAAAACTATTGTATTGCATCTTATTCCATTGTTTGTACAAGAATGAATAAATGATTACATATAGGAAATTCGAATTGGTGAGAGAGGAAATTTGAATTTGTGTGCATGACAACCTAGTCTAGGCTTAACTAGAGCTAAAATGCCCTGTGGTAGCCATGCAATTTATCATAGGTGAGTTAACAACCTCATAACTAACGTAAGTTGACTAAAACACCTAAAATAAAGGAACAACTAAATGATTAAGTCATGCATGTGAGAAATCTTCCTAAAAAGACTCAAGGAGGGCACCACTCGTATCTCAAAATAACAAAAAGAGAGGTGCTTGGAGTCCCTGAATAGTGGAGTAAACTCCCCAGATTCACTCCAAAACTCCAACTTGTAGTGTGGGACCCTAAAATCAAGAAAAATAAGCCCTAATTGAAGGAATGTGTCCTCATATGCCAAAAATAGACTTGAGGATCAATTATAAATAGTAGATGGCCTATAAATAGCATATTGCTCCCTTGGATTTAGGGAGGAAGCTTTAAGATGGCTTAGGTTTTCAAATTTAGTGGAATTTAGACAAGTGGAATCATGAGACCAAGACCTAATTCCATAGGTGAGAGATTGATGCTATGTAGAGGTTTATTATGCACTAACAAGAAGCACCATCACACATAGTGCCACTACATGAGGGACCATGATCATGGGGGCTGAATGCGGGGATGAAGAAGAGGTACTTGTTCCTGCATGTGAGGATGAGCACAAAGTTTCAAGGGAATAGTAGTGTGGTGATAGTTCTCCCCAATGATGTCGCTCAACGCTTGGTGGATTACCATACAAGTAACTGCTCGAGGGGGGAGGGTATTGATAGTATGTATTGGATGAGATGCTACATAACTGTCATGTCCCAAATTTGGCATTGGGTCAAAATGGCCTAAGCAAATTGGCCCTATTCATTAGAGTTTGTCAAATTGATGCTAAAGGTCAAATAATTGCCAAGGAGGAAAATTACTAGTTTCCTAGGTTTGGGGTGGAAGCTTTGGGATTTGGAATAATGGGATAATAAATGATGTTGGAACATTAGGATGGCATAAATATTTAATAAAGGAGATAAATAAATATATACAAGTGAAAATCAAAGTGGCATTTGATCATGAAGACACATGGAGGAAGTAGGACCCACACAAGCTAGAATTTATGTGCCACATGGCATCCTCTTCTTGCAATTTCGAATTCATGGGAAGCCTAATGTTCTTGGGATGAGTTATAAGGTCAATAATACTTGGCATGAGTCAATGAGGTTGAAATATAGAGGAAGAGTAACTCCCATGGAAGAGGAAGAGGCAATTTGGAGCTAGTGAGACACTTGGGCTAGATTCCCTAGCTCTATGACAACAATGATGAAGATGCTATGACACCTATGACACAAATAAGACCTGAAGGCTGACATATGACATATATGACATGTCAGGGATAAAAATAGACTCCAAGAGGGCGCTCAAGGGTGTTAGGGCAGCTAAGGTGCTTCCACATGTGATTTGGTGGAAGTGGGAGACTAGGAATTGTTGTACAAGTGGCGTTCTTTGGAATCTCTTCCCAACTTGAGTTGGCATGAGTCTCTTGGAAGGAATTCGACCCATGGAGGACATTAGAAGTTTATAAATGTCAATAACAAAGAATGAAACCAGATTTTGATCATTTGAATTTGCAATTGCATTTGTGAAGAGGGAGAGCTAGTGGATGACTAGTTTCTTGCCTTAGCCAATTTCGAGGGTGAAAGAATCTCATCCAAGTTGGTAATTGGAAAGGCCATTTAGACCTTTCATTTGGAGCTTTAATGGAGTATTTATTTTTATGTTTAAGCTACAAGGAATATCATGGTTTCTTCTACTGTAGATCACTCCTTCACCCATTTCCAGTTTTGATGGCATATTCTTGATCCTTGAGGGAGGGCGTTTTTGTTGAGCTATTGTATTATTTGGGGGAGATTCTAATGCCCCATTTATTTTGTAATATGAATTAAATACTCTGTTCTTCATCTATAGAAAGTTTCAGGTCGAAATTCCAAGTAGAAATGTATAAATCTCATTTTTAATGAAAGAACAGTGTCATTTCCCCACTACCTTGTTGTGAACGAATGTAATGCTGATGATTTCGAATAAATGGATGATTCTATGATGCATTTGTGATTAATGGACTTCCATGGATGTATTTTACAAGTTTCATGTACTATACTTGAGCATTTGAAGTATTTTTACTCAGTTTAATTGCATTGGGAGAAGAAATAGTGCCATTTCCCCAAGGGTCGAATTGGTGATTTTTGCAGCTGAATGGGAGAGGGTTGGAACAGATATAATAATCAATTAATGGTGCACATGAGAACTTAATAGCATAATTAATACATTTCCTACCTCTTTTCAGAAATTTGAGTGGGTTTGGAGGCATTTGGGAAGCCATTTTCAGTACTTACCCCAGGGGGATTTGAACCCCAAATTACTAGTAAAATTGCATACTTGGTCCAGACTCTTAATAGAATTTGAAGAGGTATTTTGGTGGCCATATATCATCCCTGAACATCATATTCAATTCCTAATATCATTCATACACCTTCCTTGAAGATATGAAGGCATTTGGGGTCAATTTGAGACCTAGAGACCAATACTAGTCAAAGGGAAATTACTAGTAAAGTTCCCTACATTCGCTAGAATTGAAAGAGGATTTGCAGAAGTATTTTAAAGGTCCAAAATAATCCATGAAATACATATTTATTTTATAAAATCATCCATATACCTTCTCAGAAGATTTGGGAGCAATTGGAGCAATTTGGGGACCTAGAGCTCAAAACTAGTCAAAGGTCTAGCTAGGGAAAAAAGTGAAAAATTGCCATTTTAATAAAATTCCTAACAAGGGACATTACAATAACCAATAACGCCATATGCAGAATGGGATGCCCCTAGTGGATCTCTATGCATTGATTCACTTTAGGGAGCATAAGGGATAATCATGTAAAGGTACCCTGATTGGGAATAAATGAGGTCATACCGATGAGATTTGAGGATTACGTCCTCTTCAGTTTGTTGATGTTTTGAGGACACTCCCTTGGTTATAGAAAGGAAGAGAGATTTTAAGAACCAATCTAAGAAGATATGACCATACATTTTAATCTTACAAAGAATCCTTCGTCATCGCCACTCATGGATGTGGTTTGTAATATGGGTGGATGACTCTATAGCTGCATGATAAAAGGATCTCTACTCCCTTGTCATAATGGTTAGGTATGTGGAAAAAGGTAAAAAATGGAATATAGGGACACATAATTGGGATGTAGCCCAGGTGGCTTCCCAATATACCACTTAGTGTCCACTCCAGTGTAAGTCCTCTAGAACAAACATCACCGAATGGAATCATCAACAAGGCTATAATAGGAGCACTATAGATAAACATACATAATATGGTTCTAGGGGTCCTCACCAGAATTACCCTTAAATTTTGGAATGTCCAAAGGAGTTTGGTTGGAATTTAAGGCCACAAAGGATCATTCCAAATGGGATCATTAGTTAGTCTCGCTAAATCTAAATGGTTGAGACTAGCCATGAAGGGTAGGCTCGTAGTAGGAATGGGGGGTGGAGGTATTCGCGGGTACCCGTCGAAATGCTAGTAGTGCCTCCAATAGATTAGTTAGACAACAGTGCAACCACCACTTAAAATAAGAATAGCACTAGACATATTGAATTCGAGGCCATATAAGGGACTATAGGTGTGAGGGGAGGAGGTATATTTGGGCTATGAGGATCCTGAAACTATTGGACTAGAATAGGAATCAGGGAGGGGGGGTGGGGGGGGGGGGAAGGTTGTTCGGCTCTCACGTATTAAGGTGGACTAATGGTATGATTGCAAACCCCGTATAGAGGGGGATGTCCTCAAAGTATATGAGAGTACCTCAAAGGAGCTATGGTGACACAATTTAAGACTAGTAATCCACTTAGATAGCTCAACAATAAGGCTAATGAAATAAATGATAAAATTAATGATGTGTACTCAACAAATGATGCTAAATCGAATGACATGTACCATGTAGGTGCAACAAGTGATATAATCTAGACAAAGAGTAAATAAGAATTGAACACCTTATAAAGAGAAAGGGCACACTATCCCTAAAAGGAGAACTACAACGCAAAAGTGGTGTGAAAAACAAATCTTTCTCAAATAGGGGGTTTCCAAGTCCATTGCCGAGAAAGAAGTAGAAAGATGAACAAGGGTCTTCCAAATTCTAAACCTAGATGGGGCATTAATCCTACCAAGTAATCTAGTGAAGGTGTGACTGGAACAATTATAGCGAAGGTCATTGGGGGTGTCTCTAGTCAACTCGCTAATATTTGTCGCAGGTTACCTCCCACTTGTAAGAGCCACCTCTTGGTAATATTCCTAATAGAATGGATACTAGGCCAACTTGTTCTTAGACATGTCCAATAGGGTTCTTGCACCTTCGTCTAAAAGTCATGATTTGAATGATCTATGGTACTAAAAGGGAAAGGTTCCCAATCATCCCTTTGGTTATGGTCTTGGAATGTACCATCCTGAAAGGATGGGCCTTCTAATAGATTGGCCTAGACTGTGTCCAATACAAGAGGATTTTGGTTCCCTAAAAGTCAACCACTATGTTTGAAATGTATAGTGACTAAGGGGAGTTGTTTGGATGCATATCCCCAAAATATTAACCTAACAACAAAATTCGTTTGGCCCTCACATTGAGGGCATTTAATGTGTTAGATTAGAGGTTAATATTTAGTCTCCACTTGGGGTCATGAACCAAGTGACGTTGAGATTAGGGTGTAGAAGGTGTATGCACGAGTAGTGTATAAAACTAGTAAAAGAAATTGCAAGGAAATGTAAATGCTTGTAAAGCAATGAAGATAAATATAAGATAACGTTCAATACTAAATACTAGTGATGTTTCTTCCTTGAAATAAAATCTAAAATTTCTCTACAAAGCAAAGTCCCACTACCAAGAAGAAAATAGCATTCCCAAATGTGCATGCAAGATGAATAGCTAACCAATGAGGGATTTTCAAAGAAAAGAGAAGAGGCTCTCAACCAACAATAAATTCTTGTTTTAAACAAACCCAAGAATTCAACTAAATGCTTGATCCAATAAATATACTTGCTGAAATAGAAAAATGAAGCTAAAATTAACTCCAAAATAGAACCCTAAAGGCAAAAAATACTCGAATCTTTCATCCTTTTCTTCATCTACATCTTCTAAAAAGGAGAACAAATCAACCACTACAGAAAGCAAATAGGTCACAAATACCAAAACCAAAACTTCAAACACACCCAAAATGAAAAACCAAGCCAAATAGGGAAAATACAAAACCATAACCAACTGTATTTCACTGAAATATTGAGTTTTGGAATCAGGTTGTGCCTTTCGAAGAGAAGGTTGTGACTAAGGTCACTGATTAGCCTAGAAAACCCATGACCAAGATCCAAAATGTGAAAATAAATGAGCATAATTCTTTTATGAGCATAATGCCTTTGGTTGCGACAAAAAGTAGGGTTTTTTCAACCAACGTTCCTACTAGCGACCATAAGACATCATGCAACAAGTAAACACAACTAGATCTATTGAAAACACCTAAAATGGTGGTTCTAATACAACCAAGGATGGATTATGGATTTAATCCCCAATGAAGTTACCAAAATGCATTGTTTGTGATTTCTCACACACTTGTGCAAAAGGGGCACCTACCAAGGGGTTGTGCATTCAATGTGCAATCCTTGGTAGCATATTATAAATGGAAATAAAAGAAAGACTATGCTAAACTAAAGATCAACATCCTTAAACATACATGCAAGTAGAATCTAGAGAGAAAGACATTCAAAGAGACTGCATGAAGTAAAAGAATGTGCACTACAAGGAAAACACCTTCTAGCGGAGGTTTTTGGGGATCTTGCACAAAAACCCATTCATTTGTTTATAGTGGAAGTCTCTAGCAGAGGCGGGCATACATAGGTTTTAAATCAATGTGCTAAAACACCAAACATGCATCAATGCATTTTACGAAAAGCAACACCGGTGCACCACAAATGTAAGAGCACCGACATAACGATGCACCCCTCTATGACGTGCACTGATGACAATATAGCTTGATGGAAATCTCTCTCTCTCTCTCTCTCTCTCTCTCTCTCTCGATATATATATATATATATATTCCCGTCAATACTTAGCAATGCGTTGTGCGGAACAAAATGCACCGATGCGTGGTGGGCATAACAAAGCACCAAACAAAATAAAAAATATATATTAAAAAACATACAGTGCTCTTCTTCTATCCATATGCACCGGTGCACACATGTGAAAAAATGTACCGGTTCCAAAGACAACATAGCTCAATGCATTTTAAGAAAAATTGGCAGTGCGTGATGACAAAATAGATGCATCGGTGCGGGAAAACCATATAGCAGCGACCATATACCAAAAATTAAATAGAATGAACGTATGGTGCTTCACATCTATCAAAATGCATCGGTGTGCATCATTATAAAGAATTGACGTGGAAATATTTTGACGTAATTTTTAATAAATATCTTTATTTTATTTTCCCAACAAACCATTTTTGGTGTGTCTAAATGAAAAGGACGCACTGATGCATGCAATGTTGCAACACACCACACTGGAAAAACATTTTTGTCATATATCCATTACGACTCTGGTGCGTTAGATATATAACAACGCACTAGTGCATAAAAAGATACCACGCACATATACCCCCTTACATGTACATTTAATCCCATATATGCCCCCCTCGGGGTCATATCGGATACATTTAACACCATTTATGCCTCCCTTGGGTCATAACACTACTTTTCACAATAAAGGCAAAGTTTCTAAATTCTAACATAAGACAAATCTAATTTTTTCAAAGCAATTCTACTATGTTTGCTTAATTATTAGGTGTTTAAAACAAAACACTTTCAACATCAACAATTCTCAAGCAAAACTTAAGAAACATGAATTTTAAATTTTGAGAGAATAATTCCACAAAAAGAAAAAAGAAAAATCTTAGTTTCAACACTCACATGTACATGTCAAGGTTGTCCTAAACTTACAGGAAACTCTTCATTTCAATATGAAATCCAATAATGAAGAACTATAGACTAAGCATTATAAAATCAATGGAAGTTGTTGAGGAGGCCGTTTAGGTCTCATAAATGTCATCACACTTAATGCAATAATATATTATAAGTGGATAAATATATGTATAATGGTTAAATATGCCCTAAATGGGTGATTAGTTGGAGTGTGTGGAAGTGCTGCAATATCCCATATCATTGTATAAATACCCATCAAAGGACGAATACAAATGGATTGGACGTCCCTTCCCAAATATTGTCTTGATGGTTGATGTGTGTGCTTTAATGTTTGAATGCATGTGATCTGGGAGGTCACAAAATTGGCATTGTTTTTAATGTCCCCTCCTTGAGGTCATCTTGGTCAAACCACTAACCCATTCAATTCCCATGGGTCCTAGTGGAAAATTGAATTAATTAATAAGAGAGTTAATTTTGGCTATAGTTATTTTATGTAATTAAATAAATCTTGAAAGAATGATGGGGACCACAATTTTGGAATAATTAATTTTCTAATTATTATTTATGACTTGTAAATTATCTAGGTGGCTCAAGAGGGTGCATAGGATGAGGATAAGGCATATGAGTTGTATCTCTCATAAAAATATGGAAAGAAAGCAGTAAAAGCAGCGTAAAGTAGGAAAAGTAGGAAAAGCAGCGAAAATCAAAGAAGGCATAAGTTTCCAGATTTTTGAAGATAAGGCTCAAGAAGGAATAATAAAAGTAGGAAAGCAAGCAAGAGGCCTCATGAATGCTATAGATGATAATTTTAGCCAGCGAGGGTGAAATTATGGAGACAAGTGGGTCCTATGCAAGATAAACTTACCAAAGAAGCATCCAACTCATCTATGGCTCGAATTCCAAGAAGGCAAGCCCTTGAAGGAAGGAAAATGCCATCAAAGGTTAATAAAAGGATCATGATCACTCCATTTCACATATTTTGGTAGTTTATTGATTGACTTGAGAGCTCTATGCTTCTCAGAGGATTGGGTGGTGTTCCCCTTTCCAGCGTTGGGAGATGTGCCCCTTTGCAAACATTTGGGAGATGTGGCCCTCTCTAACACTGTAGCCAGTTGATCTTCAGTTGGTGATCAAAGAAGGAGACATCCAGTCTCTTTCACTGATTTTCAACAGATATTCTACTATTTTTCATGTACTTTTCCATTTCATTTATTGATGTTGGAATTTCTGCATTAGCCAATGTCTAGTTTCAGTATTGTTTCTGCAATGTTTTTGGTAGTGATGATGTTGGTGGTGGAGGATGGCGCCTCTATGGAATTTTTCTATTGTTACTATAACTCTCTAATGTATTTGGGTCCTCTACACTATAATAAAAATAAATCTTGACTTCTGTTCCGCAATCCTATATCTTATTTTATGTATTCCTTCACCTATGCTCAATGCACTAGCAATTTTGACTAGTTTTTGTTTTGGCTATCATAGACTAACTTCTGCTCATCCATTTCACAATATAAAGGTACCACTGGGAGGATAAGACAAAATTGAAGCTGAAAACATCCTAAGAACAAAAATTCATGACCCTCGGGTGCTCCAAAAAGTCACTTGGAAAACAACAACTCGAACTGTCCTGAAAACCGATATTTTCTCCTAAACATCCAATATTGCAAAACCAAAGCTTGTAGTTGAGTTTAGTGTCACCTACTATAGATAGTGACTATAAACAAGTCTATATACATCTATTGCAACACTAGAAGTGGTTGGGTTCCACACAATTCCTGGGTAAATTGCCTTAGAGTCTTTGGCTTTTCCAAAGAGTCATCCGAGGTGTGATGCACCCCAAAAATGTGCCACTGTTGAATGTACGGATTCTAAACCTTTTCGATTTATGTTTTGTAGACCTATAGGTGCATGATCCAGATCATACTGAGTTATTACAACCCCGTGTTTGTCTGGGAGGAAATTTGGAAAAGTCCCTAGGTGCTTGAAATCAATTGAGTTAATTTGTATATTTTTTTGTTGTGTAGATTTGATTACGTAGAGTCTATAGATGCTCCTGAACCCCTGCTTGGGAAAATTAGTAAAGCTCTTGTGGTGCTTGGTGAAAAATATGTGCATTCTAGTACTGGTTGGCCAAATTCGAATTAGTGTGCCTAAATCCTATTTGGGTACATTACAATGGTATTAAAGCACGGTCCTCTACACCTGTGCATTGTGGCCATGAGTCATTTGAAGAAAATTTCACAAGATTCAAGGTTAGTTCCAGTTGAAGATGTTGAATTTGAGCAGTATGTAGAAGAAGAAATCATCTATATTGATGGAGGCATACCAAGATTTGAGGGTGGTTACTTTTGTGACCAAATATACAGTGAAGATAGTGAGCTCAATCTTCCAAGGAGATTTGTGGAGGATATAGAAAGAAGTTGTGCAGCAAGCAAAAACATGCTTCACTGCCATCGAACCAGTAGATCATCAAAGGAATTTAACTCTTTTGAGTACTTCCAAGGCTATCAAGCATTAAAGAAAGAAATCCGGGAACTCATATATTTCCGATTTTACTGTGAAATGAAGGTCAGAAAAATATGTAGGAACGAAAGATTAATGACAACACAAATTGTTGAAAAAGTGTGCAAAGAAGTGGAGCATAAATTGCAGTAGAATGGAGCCAGTGATGTGGATGACCCTACTAGTATTGCAAATTATAATGACATTCAAGATGAATAAGCCTCAAGTTTCCAGAAGGATAGCATGGAAGGCCCAACAACCCATCATCACGTTGTTGGTAGTGTGGGAGGTGAATTCACTTCCAACTTCTTTGTTGGTGATTTCTAGATCACTGCAAACGAGATTGAAGATGAGAGGATTTCAATCAAACTCAATGATAGTGAGCCATCCTGCGGAGCAGATCTAGAAGAAGGGCAAGAATCAACCTCTCATCCATCACCAGAGCTTCATAGTGAAGTAGAAGACAAGCACAAACCAGTTGGGTGCGAATTAGAGAGTTTGGTAGAAGAACATGAAACCATAGCTCTACCTCATGAGGATGAAGATGTGAAGCAAAGGTATGAACAAAATTATGATTTCTATATTCCTTTGTGTCATCATGAGATTGTAGCCACTCCTAGAGAGGAGATTGGCATGGTGGAGTCTAGTGATAAGGAGACTCTAATTTCTGGTGTGGAGGATGATGGATTGTTGGTTGGGAGTCAACATGATTCCCAAAGGAGGGATGAGCTCACATGTGAAAACACACATATTGTTGATAATCATACATGGAGTGACTTGGAGAGCCTACTCCTAGTTGCTGAAGAAATGATATTGCAAGTTATATCTAGAATCGATGGTGCACATAGATTCATGGAGGATCTCATTGGGAGAGTTCAGCTGGAGGAGAGACATAGTGGTATTGTTGACATAATCTCTAGCTCTGAACTCTGCATCATTAGAAGAGAGTTGGAAGAGATGAAAAATGATTACTTGCAGTTGTTTGTGGATAGAGACATGGCTGTCAAATTTGCCGAAGACAAAGAAGCAATAGAAGGAGAGCAACTTCATATGGATTTGGGAGATTCTCTTTCCTCTCCTAGGACCACCGGTGATGTGATGTGTGTGGTTGATTACACACATGTTGCATTGGAGGAGACTCATGCCCAAGGTGAGCATGAGGAGTGTTAAGTGATGCAAGTGCTTGATGGTAGCAGTGATATGAGGATTGGTTGCAGAGCACTTGTTTCAAACCACGAGGATCGTGAGCTTTCTCTATGTGAGGAAGGCTCATTTTTGGAGGATGTACTTGAGTTTATTCCACTTGGCCTCAACAACAAAGATCTTGAGATCATTTCCTTGCGATCAAGTAGTGAGAGATATTTTCGCCTATGGATAGATGCATTACAGAGTTGATAACTCTAGGAGGTGAGGGAACATCTTATGATTCCATTGACATCTCTCACAGTGCCTAGTTAGATGAGTAGTATCCTATGCACATTTGGATGCCATTTGATGCCATTCATCGACATATGGATTGGGTGGAAGATTACATGTCACACATGGAGATACCTTGCAGAAAGAGTTCTGCTCATGCTAGGTGGAACTTAGTTGCGTAAGTAAGTTTTCATGAGGATATTGGCATACAACTTGTTGAGGCATTTGCCTTGCGCAAGAAATAACTCAGCTTGCCTCTAGGGAGGAAAGTCACATCTTTGGATGAGGCACACTAGTACTTTCTTGTTGGACCAACCAACAAAGGAGACCATGCATCTACTATTTTAATGGATGAATTTTGTAGAGAGTTTCAACTGGCCTACTTTCCTTCACTCCTAGAACCCGAGGATGTGAAAGGAAATGTTGATTTGATGGAGGGATCATTTCTATTGATACTTCATGAGAAGCAAGAGACACATGTGTCTGATTCTCAACTTGATTTTGATCACCTGGACACACCCTTGGTCCTCATTCAATATGGTGAACAACAATGGCATCCACTTGCGCTACTTGATACTTGTCACTTGCACAAAAGTGCAGGGGAGTTCCACTTGAGCGCTTTGAGTGGGACAAGTGATAGCAGTGCGAGCCATGGGATTGAAGTGCTATTTGCACATGTGAAGTTTCACATATTGTTGGAGAGGCTCATAGAGTTGATGGTTTTCATTGTGAGTGGAAAAATTCCTATTTGGTGGATGGATCCTGGCATACCATGGAGTGACAGATTGTCGCAAGCAACAATGATGATGGATGGTATGCAACAAAAACCATGGGATCTAGGCATTGATAGTTTGTTTTAGACACCATTGATGTTTGGGAGGATGCAATTGAGACAGTTGGATCCAGGCATTCCTTGGAATTATGGATTGTATTGGATGTCATTGATGTTTGTATTCCTTCACCTATGCTCAATACACTAGCAATTTTGACTAGTTTTTGTTCTAGTTTTCATATACTAACTTCTGCTCATCCATTTCACAATATAAAGGTACCATTGGAAAGCTAAGACAAAATTGGACCTGACCCCACCACTAGAATAGAAATTTGTGACCCTTAGGTGCTCCAAAAAGTTGCTTGGAAAAAAAACTAGTCGAATAATCCCGAAAACCGACCTTTTATCCTAAACGTCCAATCTTGCAAAACTGTAATGACCCTTTTTTAAAATTTTATTAAAATGCCAATTTTTCCACTTTTTCCCCAATTTCGACCTTTGACTAGTTTTACTGTTTTGACCTCCAAATCAACCCAAATGCTCCCAAATCTTCTGTAGGTGTGTATGAATGGTATTTAGACTTGAATATTAGGTTCAGGGATGTTTTATGGCCCTCCAAATACTATTTCAAACTTGATTTGTATTCTGATCAATATATGTAATTTTGACTAGTAATTTGTGCATCAAATCCCCCCGGGGTAACACTGCAAATGGCCTTCCAAATGCCTCCAAACTCCCACAAATTTATGAACAGAGGTATGTAATGTGTTAAGTATGTGATTAAGGTATCATATGCACCATTAATTGATTTTTACTACTGTTCTAACTCTCTCACATTCAACAGCAAAAACCCCTAATTCGACCCTTGGGGAAATGGCACTATTTCACCTCTCAATACAAACAAACTGAGTAAAAATGCTTCAAATGATCAAGTACAGTACATGAAACTTGTAGAATATATCCATGGAAGTATATGAATCACAAATATATCAGAGAATCATCCACCCATTCGAAATAATCAACCTTATAGTGTCATACATCAAAGCATTGGGGAAATGGACATTGTTTGCTCATTAATCAATAATTTTGCATATAGTCAATGGGTATTTCAAACTGAGAGTTTATGAATATGAATAATAGAGGATATGAAGCTATTGAAATCAGAAAAATATCATATGAATCTCTCCCAATGAGTGCAAGATCTCACCCAAAGCGTAATCCCTCAAGGAGCCCGAATATGCCTTCAAAATTGGAAATGGTGGAGAGAAAGTGCTGCACTAAACCAAACCATGAAACTTCTTGTAGCTGGTACATGCAAATAAAACTCCATTAAAGCACCATGAAAGACCTGAGTGGCCTCTCCAAACACCAACTTGGATGGGAATCTTTCACCCTCGAAATTGGCTAAGGCAAGAAACTAGTCATCCACTAGTTCTCTCTTAAAAAATGCAATTGTTCTCAAATCATCAAAAGCTATTCTCATACTTGATTTCTACATTTTATAACCAACATTAGCCTTCAAGGGGTCGAAATCCTCTCAATAGATTCAATAAATTTCCATTTAGAAAATATTCCTCATTTGCCACTTGTCTCCTAGTTCCAACCTTCCATCTTCTCCCAAATTCGAATTTGAGTCTCTTTAGCTTCCCCCAACTCCATGAGTGCCTTCCTTGAGCCTATTTTTGGGGCTGACATGTCATAATGGTCAGGTGTAATAATTAAGGTCTGAATTTTGTCATAAATGTCATAGATGCTTCATTATTGTTGTCATAAAACTAGGGAATCTAGCCCAAGTGTCCACTAGTCTCCAATTTGACTCTTCCTCTCCCATGGAGGTTACTATTCCATCCCATTTCGACCTAAGATGCTCAATGCCATGTGTTAATACTTACCAACTCACCCAAGAGTGTTCCCCTTCCCATGAATTCGAATTGGAAAGAGAGAGCTGCCATGTGTCATTGAAAAATCAAGCCAGTGTGGGTCCCACCACCTCCATATGTCTCCAAAACCACTTGCCACTTAGAATTTCTCTTGAATTTATTTATTCACCATATTTATTAAATTCTTGAACCCTTCTAATATCTAAATATCATTTATTAGCTTCCTTATTACCATCCCACATGTGCCCATCCAACCTAGGAAACTAGTAGGATTGATGGGATTGTCTTACTATGCACTTATTTGAATGGGGACATTACAAAAACCAAGTCGTTAGCTGAGTTTAGTGTTCCCTACTATAGATAGTGACTATAACCAAGTCTAGATACATCCAATGCATCACCATAAGCGGTTGGGTTCCACATAATTCTTGGGGAAATGCCCTAAAGTCTTTGGCTTTGCCAAAGTGTCATCCTAGGTGCGATGCACCCAAAAAATGTGCCACTATCGAATGTATGGACTCTAAACTTTTCTAATTTATGTTTTGCAGACTCGTAGGTGTATGCTGCAGATCATATTGAGTTATTATAGCCATGTGTTTGTTTGGGAGGAAATTTGGAAAAGTCCCTAAGTGCTTGAAATCAATTGAGTTAATCTATAAAGTTTTTTATTGTGTAGATCTGATTGCCTGGAGTTTGTAGATGCTCTCGAACCCCTACTTGGGAAAATTAGGAAAGCTCTTGTGGTGTTTGGTGAAAAATTTGTGCATTCTAGTATTGGTTGGCCAAATTCGTATTAGTGTGCCTAAATCCTATTTGGGTACATTATACTATTGCCTCCACTATCCGGTTTGGGTGACAACAACAACATATGGGGGTGGATTAAACGTAAAAGATATTGTGAGGTGGAATAAAACCTGCAAAATAAAGATCAAAGACTGCTCATTCGTTGATAAGAAATACCATGCAAAAAAGAAAGATAACATATAATTATGTTCATGATTTTTAGTTGTTTAGTTAGTTGCATGGTTGGAACCCTAAATAATCGATGACAATGTTACTTCAAAAAAGTAATCTGTTAGATACTGCATGCTCGAAGAGCATGCAAATCCTGCATCAATCTAAGGTTCTGTGTTGCTCATGGGTTATTTGTTGATCGTTGAAGAACGAGAAATTCATAGCGCTAAGAGAGATCTTATTCTGCTCGATTCTGAAAAAGAGAAACCATAAAAAATGCATATGTATAAACTCCACAAACAGAGGACATGTTCATGAATGAAAGAATATGGACCAGTTAGATACTGCATGCTCAAAGAACATGCAAATCCTGCATCAATCTAAGGTTCTATGCTGCTCATGGGTTATTTGTTGATCGTTGAAGAACCAGAAATTCATAGCGCTAAGAGAGATCTTATTCTGCTCGATTCTACAAAAGAGAAACCATAAAAAAATGCATATGTATAAACTCTACAAGCAGAAGACATGTTCATGAATGGAAGAATATGGACCAGTCGGCTGGATAGAGTAGTTAATGAAGATACTATTGGTAAATAGAACCTACAAAAAGATTAAATATCACCTACAAAAAGATTGCTAATGAGCACACAAACGAACTGCATATTAGCTATGATAAGCTGCCGATCGACCATTCGTTAGAACTGACTACAAGTCAAACGTTTAAATTATGAAGACGTTGACCGAACAATGTCGAGAGGTCAACTGACCATGCGAGGGAATCGACCATCGGTCGAATGTTGATTAAAGCACAAGATGAAACTACTTATTGGTTGTTGAAGTGGTGGCCATGTGAAAAGCATCGATTCCTCTACGGTGCTGTAACAAAAAAATGACACAACAAGTAGGTTGGTTGTTATTAATATTTTGAGCAAACTTTGTTAAAGGTGTTAAACAAAATTATGCAAAGGAGTTTCATCGAGTCAAGTTTACAGTCAGTTCAATAGAGTTATTTTAGTCGAAGAAAAGTCATTTGAGTTGAAGTTGAGTCAAGAAAAGAATATGTTTTTGGGTCCATCCATGTTAGTCGAGTCAGTTAATCAAAAAATGTGATTGCGTCACTAATGTTGATAAGTGACTCTAGTGTAAAATTTGAAGTGACTTTTCCATTGTAATTCAAGTTGGTCTCTAGTTCACTCAGTTGGTACTTAATCGACAACTATTTTTGTAATTCGAGTCAAGTCACGCATACATCAAATCAGTCAAGGACAAGTAGAGTACCACATGATCACACATATTGAGCAGGAGAATAATTAACTTGCAGATATTACAAATCCTCACTACATCGATATAAGATGATGGCATTCATGCAAGAGACATCATACAACACACATAATTATCTTAACGCATAGTTGATGGCACAAGAACAACTGAGTTTGAGCCCCTTGGTACATCAATTGTACAACAGTCCTTGGGTTGTGACCTCATAGGCCAGAAGGCAGAAAAATGGTAGGGAGGTAGAGCGCAAAGGTGAGATTCTAAATTTGTACAGTGTTGTGCAAGGCATGGGGTGAACTAGTACTAAAGAATCACAGGTTGCACATGCATCTAACATATTGAAGACATAAGCTAAAGAGTAACATGTCAATGTAGAACCTGGTATACATGTATCTTCCTGTCAAGTTGGCGGCTGTTGCGGCTGATTTACCTATGCAGATCGGTATGCATGGATGATGCACAGTAAGGATTACTTTGGTAGGAGCAGAGACCCAAGATGTTATTGCATAACTTATTTGGGGCGAAGGAGGATTTGAGGGCGGGGGAGATGTTGAGAGGGCCTTTTAGGCCTCATAAATGTCATCACACTTAATGTTATAATATATTATAAGTGGATAAATATATGTATAATGGTTAAATGCACCTTAAATGGGTGATTAGTTTAAGTGGGTGCAATTGCTCCAACCACCCATATCATTGTATAAACACCCATAAAAGGAGGAATACAAATGGATTGGACATCCCTTCCCACATATTGTCTCGATGGTTATTGTTTATTGTTTAATGCTGGTCTCTGTTTGAATGCATGTGATCACGTACATCTATGGGATTACATGTGGTTACTAGTAGTGCAACACAAACATACAATAATACACATACACATACATACATAAAGTGAACAAGGAAGAAAAGTAGCGGTAATGCCAACAACAAGCCTCTATATTATATTATCAGGCCATTCTGGCCAAGAAAGAACAAGACTATCTCTTCACATCTTACTAGCATATATATATATATATATATATATATATATATATATATATATATAGAGAGAGAGAGAGAGAGAGAGAGAGAGAGAGAGAGTTATAACTATGTAACTAACCGATAGTCGGCTTAACCAACTCAACTAGACTAGCCGACCAAATAGGGTGGTCGGTCGAGAAGACCTAGTCAACCTATCGAAGGCTCTTCAAAAAGAAGTCTTATGTGATTCTGGCATTGCTTGAAATGAATTTGAAATGGAGAATAATTAATCTTTAAATCACAAAGATTCACCTAGATTGTGACAATCTTGTGTCATAAATGCATAATGGTACATCATAGAATTTAAATTTGAGAAAGAACTCTAACGATCAAACCTTGCCTTCTTTGCAGAGCATTTCAAGATATTTCATTAGGTGAAATTTGAAAAAGATTTACACTTTATATGGAGTGGAGTAATGTCTTTAAGCACTAATAAATTTTGAAAAGTTTATGAAAATATTGTTAGAACATTATTACACCTAGGACCATAGGCTCTGATGTTTTATTAATGACTGCCAGCTCAAGTAAGGTTAATGATGTTGCCTAAGGTTGTTATGCTCATTATGACCAATTCCACACTCATTGGCACCCACATTTGGTCAACTAGAGGATAAAGCGCCTCATTTATGGCCACTAAGCCACTAGGGCATGCCCTTATCCCTTAATTTGTGGATCAGGGTTTGACTGTGGGGCACGTGCATTGTACACGGTCATTTTGCCTCTTTTTGGTAATTTTGGCCAATCTAAGGCAACCTACACTCCACCACTTTCTCCACCACTCATATGCCACCATCATTACTAACCACTCATGCCATCCCAATGTTCATATCTACAATTCGTGACTGTTTGGGGTGATTTGGGAGCCTATTGGTCAACCTAGGGGGTTTGAGGTCCAATGTAAGCTAGCTACTTGAAGGCCATTCAAATGTCTCCAAAGGCTCACGATTTCTCCAAATGTAATATAATGATGATTCCAACTTGATTTTGGGTTGGACAATAATATAATTATCAGCTATTTGCACCATTCGTTGTGTCTATTGTGCTTCTTTTACACTATTTTCGTGTATACTTAGCCAAATTATTGTCTAGTGAGGAAATTATTAGCTAGTAGATCCTACTACGATTATAATTTCACATGGTATCAGATCTCTTGGAGCTTCTAGTCGAACCAAGACTGCTTCAGAGGTGCACTAGAAGCAGTGGAGCAACCATAGAAATCCTTGGGGAAATTTCCTTAAAGCCATTACAACAATCCTTTGGAGTCTACCCAGGTGTGACGAGCTCCCGAATGTGCCCTCTATCAATGCAGGGTTCGAGTTAGCTATCTAGGATTTCCTTATGAGAGATTGAGTGTTTGTATTTGGAGGTTTTCAACATTCTTTGTCACCAAGTGCACAAGCAACAAAATGGAGCAGTCTCATGTCACCTTGCTCACTCCATTCAACTACTTTGAGTGGAAGGACGAAATGGTAATCCAGTTGAGATCTAAGGGTCTCTTTAGAGTTACTACGGGGACATAAAATGAGCCAAACTCTCTTGTTGAGAAGTCCAAGTTTTTCAATAGGATGAATGAAGTGTATGGCATGCTTTGTCTCAGTATCTCAAGAGGCCTCTTGTTTCATGTAGACAGTCTCACTACTCCAAATGAAGTGTGGCTCAAGCTCAAGTCACTGTTTGAGAAGGCTGATGAGTTGAGGGGCCACCAGCTTGAGAACAAGTTGATCTCTCGAAGCCCAATAAATTTCGAGACCATTCAAGACTTCTTCACCAAGTTCAAATCCTTGGTTCTTCAACTCAAGCAACGTGGCATTGACAAAAAGGAAGAGCAACTAGTTTTGTCCATACTTTCGAAGTTGGGGCCCAATTACTTTGTGTTTATTTGACTTTCCATTCCACCAAAATCATAGTTTGAAATTGGAAGATGCCATCTTTGGCAGATTTCATGGAGTCTCTTACTCAAGAGCAAGACAAATTGGTCCAAATGGGCACCATCAAACCATCGAAGGACCAAGTTCTTGTTGCTGGAGATTCGAAGCATGTAAAGGGCAAGAAGAAGGCCAAAGATTGAAAGCAGCAGAAAAAGAGGAAAGACAAAGAGAATCCCAAATATGCTGAAGGGGTTTCGAATCCTAGCAATGAGAAAGGGAAGAAGAAGGAGAAATCGAAATGCACTTACTGTCACAAGGGTTGGCACCTTGAGAGTCAATGCATGAAGAAGACCATTGACTTGATGGCGTGTCTCCTTGAGAAGAACAATATCCCTCGAAGGAGGGTGGTTTGAATTCTGAAGACAAGGAGAGATGCCATGCATTGATGGCTAGTACCTCTGAATCCTCTTCTTTCATCATAGATTCGGGTGCCTCAAGGCACATGGATTCTGCAAGAGAGTATTTATCTACTCTTGAACCATACAATGGTCCTTCTATTCTCATGGGAGATGACATAGAGATTCCAACAAAAGGGATTGGAAGGATCAATCTTGACAATGGGTACTTCAACAATGTGTTGTATGTGCCAGATATTGCAACAAAGATCCTCTCTATTTACCAAATGACCCATACTAGTTTGGCCAAGAGAGTGATATTCACTTAAGAATATGTGGAAATTTCTGAAGTTTCCACTGGCAAAGTGGTTGCAGTTGGTGTTGCAGATCAGGAGTCAAGAATGTAAAAGTTTTCACACTTTATTCCTTACTCTTCACCTAATGCGCTTCTATCACACGTGTCAGTAGACTATGGAATGAGAGGTTTGGACACCTTAACTACAGATATATTCAAGCCTTGAGCAAAGAAAATATGGTCGAAGGACTTCCAAGCATCAAATTTTGCAAAGGCACTTGCAAGGGTTGCATTGTTGGGAAGCATGCATAGCGCAAGTTTCAGAAGGGGAAGACAAGAAGAGCTACTCAACCTCTTGAGTTGTCCATTCAGATGTGGTAGGACCTCTTCTCACAACTTCTTATGGAAACTCAAAGTATGTCCTAACATTCATTGATTATTTTTCAAGGTACTGTTGGGTATTCTTTCTCAAGTTGAAATCTGAAGTGTTCCATTCATTCAAAGTTTTCAGAGCTTCTACTGAGAACTTAATTGGGATGAAGATAAAGGTCCTAAGGATTGATAATGGAAGATAATATGTCAATAAGGACCTACAACAACTATGTGAAGAAGAAGGCATTCACATGCAATACTCTGTGCCTTACACACCCCAACAAAATGGTGTGGCAGAGCGCAAGAACATAACATTGAAGGAGATTGGTACTTGTATGTTGGAGGCTAAGTATTTGTCTCCTAAGCTATGTGTTGAAGCCATTAATTGTGCTCCATATGTTCAGAACATAGTGCCACACAAATCCTTTGAATACATGATTCCATTCAAGGCTTGGATGGGACACAAGCCTAATGTGTCTCATTTCAGGGTGTTTGGCTCAAGAGCATGGGCTAGAATACCTCCAGAGAAAAGAAAGGCCTTGCATCCCAAAATCAAGGGGTCCATTATGGTTGTATACGTAGAATATGCTAAGGGATACTAGATATTTGATCCCTCATCTCAAAATACTTTCATTGAGAGGAGTGTTCAGTTTGAAAAAGAGCCCTTACAAGCAACTGACCAAGAAGAAGGGGGATGCTCAAACCCCCCACTTGCAAATGATGTAAGTGATGTTTCTTTTTTTGATATTTCTGATTCTAATGTTGAGGATGAATATGATGACATTCATTCATATCATGACCCTCCTACAAGGCCTAAGTGGGCTGACAAAACCATACAAGTTGCTGGTGAACTTGCATGAGATCCACAAGACACTAGGAAGACTAGATCTCAGTTTCATAATGCATTCTCCATTTGTGACTCAAATATTCCTGGGAGGTGTTTCTTAATGGTTGGATATAATATGTAGTCATATGAAGAAGCATCACATGACCCAAGATGGCAAGCCTCCATGCAAGAATATTTGAAGTTTCTTCATGACAATGAGACTTGGGAGTTGGTTCCTCTTCCTCCCAAGAGGAAGTTAGTGCAATGCAAGTGGGTGTATAGGACCAAAATGGCTGCTGATGGTTCTAAAGTGAAGTATAAGGATAGGTTGGTTTCTAAGGGCTTCTCTCAAGTTCATGGAGTGGACTACACATATACATTTGCACCCGTGGCAAAGATGGACTCAATTAGGCTAGTTTTGTCCATTGTTGCATCCAAATGATGGGAGGTGCACCACATGGATGTGAAGAGTTCTTTTCTTCATGGTGACCTTCATGAGGAGATCTATATGCAGCATCCTTAAGTTTTCATACAAGATATTTCACTTGTTTGTAGGTTGACGAAGTCCCTCTATGGCCTCAAGCAAGCTCCTAGAGCTTGGTATGTCAAGATGGATAGCTTTCTTCTATCTCAAGGTTTTGAAAGATGCAAGTCTGATCCTAATGTCTATATGCAGCATTTTGGTGACTCTATTTTGATCATTTTATTATATTTTGATGATAATTTGATTACTAGAAGTTGTGTTGATGACATAGGCTCAGTTAAATCTGCTTTGCATAGTGGTTTTAATATGTTTGATCTTGGTTTGTTGAGACAATTTCTTGGCTTAGAGATTGAGCAATCTAATGCAGGGATCAAAGTCTCACAATCAAAATATGCTTCATACTTGCTACAAAATTTCAAAATGGATGAATGCAAGGATGCTAAGTTTCCATTCCTTTCGGGGGTAAAACTACATGATTGGGGTTCATCACCGTTGGTGGACAACTAGTTGTATATACATCTAGTTGGGAGCTTGTTGTATCTCACACACTCTCGACCAAATTTGTCTTATGTAGTAGGTGATATTGCTATATACATGCAAGAGCCTCATGATATCCATTGGAAGGCTTCCAAAATGATATTGCATTATGTTCCAGGAACCAAGCAGTTTGGGATTCATTATGCAGCTGGTTCATCACTTGAACTAGTTGGTTTTACTGATTCGGATTGGGTAGGATATAGCACTGAACGGAAGTCCACTTATGGTTATGTATTTATGCTTGCACATGGTCCCATTTTCTGATCTAGTAAGAAACAACACACTATTTCCTTATCATCAACTGAGGCCAAGTATAGTGGAGCAGTGATTCCAGTTACAAAGTGTGTATGGATGCAAGGTATTCTTGGGGAGTTTGGCTTTGCAGTTGATTCACCCACAGTCATTTGGTGTGATAATCAAAGTGAAATCAAGATCTCCAATGATCCAGTATAGAGACAAATGACCAAGCACATAGAGATACACATGCACTACATCAGGAGATTGGTGCATGACGAGATATTAAGAGAAAGTAAGAAGAAAAGAAGGAATTTGAAAACAAAAATAAAGAATTGTTGGAGAAAAATGAGAAATTAATATCACAAGTGTCAGGGCAGCTACCATTGCAAGGTGCTAGGCACTTGATCTGGGATTTGATAATTACTGAAGCTAGGACATCTAAATCTAGAGAGAATGTTATCTTCCAGAAAATTAATAATAAATGTATCTATGGCTTTTCTGGTGGGTATAGCTTCAATCCACTTTGTGAAATAATTTGTGGCAGTCAAGATCCATTTATGTTGACCAGAAGAATTTGGGTTGATTTCTCCAATAAAATCCAATCCCCATTGTTGAAAAGGTGCCTCCAATGAAATTGTTTTTAAGGGTAGAGGTAAGAGTTTTCTTTTTCCATAAAAAATTTGGCATTCATGACAAGCTGCAACTTCTTTATAACATTAGAAAATATGCCCCCAACATACTCCCTGGTGGAAGTCTCTCATGGTTTGTTGTGCTTCATTTTCAAGTAAACAATTCAACAAAATACCTCTTGGATCCTTCCATTATAAATAATCATTCATAATACAAAATTTTGCTGCCTTTAGTTTCACAAATCTTGCTTTGGTTTTGTTTAATTCTGGGGGTGCCTGCAGATTCTGTAAAACATAAAAAATATCACTGTACCAAGGAGATAGAGAAAAATCTTTGAGTACCTATAAATCTGTACTTTACCCACTTGAAATATTAGAAATGAAATTTATCTTCAAAGAATCACAATTTGATTCTGTCATCAACTTAGCCAACCCTGTCCTTTAATCAACTTCATAGGTTTGATTTCCAAGTCATATTCCAATAGTACTACAATCCATTTGGCTCTTTTTCCTTCAGGATTTGGTTGGGTGAGAATATCTTTAACAACATTAGTTGGGACATAAGCAACTGCATGTGATTAATGTAAAATATAGACCCTGAAATACTTTAATGACTTAATTAATGCATATGCGTGTTTTTCCATGATATCATATTTTAACTCTGCATCTCTTAAAATATTACTGAAAAAAGCAATTGGTTGTTCTACATTTTCTCGATTCTTCTGTAATAACACCCCAGCTATAGTATGCTCTTAAGCAAAAGAAAAGATAATAAAATCTTTTGAAAAGTTTGGGCTAATCAAAACATGTGCTTCTGTTAGTGCTTTCTTGATATCACTAAAAGATTTTTTAGCTTCTATAGTCCACTTAATGTCATTTTCTTTCCTCAACATATTTGTAATATTTCTCAAAATCTCTGTAAAACTTGGAACACAATCTTCTTAAAAAATTTACCCTCCCAATAAAAGACCGAATCTCCTTTTTACACCTTGGTATTCCAATTTTCTGAATAGTTGTCACCCTGTCAGGATCAATTTTGATACCATCTTTGGATATTATATGGCCTAATAATTTACCTTCTTTCATGGCAAAATTAGAATTTTTAGGATTTAAATATATACCAAATTTTCTACACTTCAAAAATACTTTTTAAAGGTGTTTTAAATGATCTTAATCAGACTTTGAATAAATTGTGATATCATCCTTAGATACAACTACAAACCTGTCTTTTTCTTCAGCAAAAGCAATATCCATTGCTCTTTGAAATGTTGCTCCTTCATTCATCAATCCAAATGGAATTTTTGCATACATAAAAGTTCCCCAAGGTGTTGTGAAAGCTGGTTTTTCCTGATCTTCTGGGTGTACTTTTATCTGATTATATCCCGAAAAACCATCCATCATGGATATTCTTTCTGCTACAACAACTTTCTGTAATATATGATCCATATTAGGCAAAGGATAATTATCTTTTAGAGATACTTTATTCAAATTCCCGAAGTCAACACATAGTCTTATTTCTCCATTCTTTTTCCTGACAGGAACTAAATTTGCTACCCATTTTGAAAATATGAGAGAAACAATAATTTTAGCATCAAATAACTTTTTAACTTCTTTTCAATGACTGAGAGTAACATATGATTTATTCTTCCGAGTTTTTGCTTGAAAGGTTTATAATTTGGCTTAACATGAATTGTATGCTGAATAATAGATATGTCATATTCTTTCAAATCTTCATAACTCCATGCAAAGACATCTGAATTTTTTTTCATTAAATCAACATACTTACTTTTCTCTTCTGCTGGCAGAGCTTTTGAAAGTTTCTCTTCTATTCCAATATTGCAATCCTGAATTTCATCTTCATGGGGTAATAATTTTGGGTTTTTGGCAACATCATTTCTATCAAATAATTTCTCTAAAGGTATAAGTCCTTTTGGAATAAAATTGTTTTTGAGTTGAATAATCTATTTCCCTCCAATTATACCTTTAAGCTTTTCTTGTTTTTCATTTTCAAATGTAGAATTCTCATCCCTTCCAGCATCTTCTATGTTTTGATCTTCTCCATCAATAATTGTATTGTCAAATTCATCTGACATTTCTAAAAATATTTTGATTTGTAAATCATCTTAAAAAACTTGCCAATATTTTGAATTATCAGGAATAGAGGGCCTATTGACAACTTCAATTTCATACTTCTTATTTGAATAACTAGGAATTTTAAAAGTACCGGCACCAGAATCCAAAGAATCTGCCACTGTATTCTAGGAACCACCATAAGTTTGTGTTCATTAAAAAAGTTTCCAAGCATATCCCAAACTTCATTTCTGTATGCTCTCATCCTTGGATGCTTTGTTTAATAACTGCCATTCAAGAACCCCATTTCCAAAGTAAATAGAGAAGTAAAGAAAGCTATAAAAAACCCCATTTCCAAAGTAACTAGAGAAGTAAAGAAAGCTATCAAAAACTCCAACTTGGATGAAGGATTAAAGAAGCGCTTAATCCCAACTAGTGAGATCACACCCATAATCTACGGTCTCCCTAAGATTCACAAAGAAGGCCCCCCCCTTCGACCTATAGTCAACACCATAGGGTCCCCCACCTATGAGCTTGCTAAGTATGTATCAAAGAAACTAGGTCCCCTAGTAGGTAACACGGATTCTTTCATCAAAGACTCAAGCGAATTTGTGAAACTAATTAAAAATGAAAAGTTAGAACCTGAAGATAAGATCTTAAGCTTTGATGTTGTCTCCCTCTTCACGAAAATACCTTTGGATGAGTCCATCCAAGTCATTAAGGAAGCCACCGACCCCCACACAGCTAGGTTAGCAGAAGTTTGACTGATATCAACCTTTTTTAGTTTCCAAGGAGATTTCTATGAACAGACCACTGGGGTTGCCATGGGATCCCCCCTCTCACCTATTGTGGAAAACCTTTTCATGGAAAAGTTCAAGAAAGAGGCTTTAGATTCCTACCCATTAAAACCAAAAATGTGGAAGAGATACGTCGATGACACCAATGTGATATGGCCACATGGTGAAGCTGAACTCAAGAAGTTCTTTATACACCTCAACAGTCTCTCCACCAACATAAAGTTCACAATGGAACTAGATGAAAATGGTAGCATTCCCTCTCTCGATGTCCTACTAACCAAAAAATAAGATGGAACACTAGGACACAAAGTCTTCAGAAAAAAAGACTCATGCTGAGAGCTACCTCCATGCAGACTCTCACCACCACCCATCCTAGAATATAGGGGTTCTTAACACCTTAGCAATTAGGGCCTCTAGGATCTCAGATGAAGAACATATAGATGAAGAAAAATACCATCTCAAAGAAGTATTCAAAAACATAGGTTACAAACCCAAAGATATCAATAAATGTCTCAACAAAGTCCACAATAAGAGCCATACTACCCCCAATAATGAGACCAACAACCCTATCACCCAAACACCTAAACCAAGAGCTTATTTATTTTACATTCATGGGGTCACAGATAATATCTCTAGAATCCTTAGAAAAAATGACATCACAACTTCTTTCAAACCCTTAGAAACCATTAGACAAAAAATGAGATCCGTTAAAGACCCCATTGACCAAAGACAATGAAAAGGTGTTTATAATGTACCTTGTGCATGCGAATTATGTTACATAGGTGAGACAGGACGTTCCAACCATACTAGATTAAAAGAGCATGGAGCTGACACAAGGAATGACGTATCCGAACCTCAGCTCTTGCAGAACATTGTGCCAAAACTAAACACCAAGTTCGCCTAGAAGACGCCAAGATTATAGCAAAAGAAGAGCATTACTTCAAAAGGAAACTTAGGGAAGCCTTAGAAATTATAAAACTACCTAATAATTTAAATAGGGATGGAGGATTCGAAGTATGCACTAGTTGGATTCCTCCTTTACTTAACCGTAGATCAAGATAACAACCAATTGATTCTTCTACCTAACCATTTATAACCCTAATTGTATTATACCATATTATATTTCAATTGATAACCAAGTTAACCTCTTTTTCATAAGTAATAATATATTTTTCTAATTAAAGACCTCCTCACCATACACTCCATTACGAAACATAGTTTTATTTAAGGTTATTATTAAATTTATTAAACTAATTTAGCCTTAAACCATTTCACTAAAAGTTTCCCTACACTTGTCATTTCTAATGAATAATAAACCTTCTTAATAAAATAAAACAACACTCTTATGTCATAATAAACTAATTAAATTATTTTTAATAAACCATTCAATTATAAAAAAAAAGCTTTAATTGATATTATAGCTTTATTTGATAATAATACTTTATTTTGATATTAAGACTTTAATTATTACTACTAATATAAAAGAATCTATTTAATAAAAATCCACAAAACTTTCTTTAATTTAAAATAGGGTTATATTAATTTATTAAACTAATATTTTAATTTAGGTTATATTAATCTATTGAAACCGATAGTTTAATTTAGGTTTACATTTAATGTCATTAAAATAAAAAAATAAAAAATTAAAACTAATTAATACTCTCTATCTAGTTATTAACCCCACTCCCTTTTTACCGAAAACCTAATTTCCTCACAAAAACAAAGCCGACAACATCTTATCAGATCATCTCTACATCTCCACTATATATCTTAGTTCTTATGCTCTCCACAAGATCGACATTTACGTCCTGATGATGGATCTTGATATGGATTCGAACATCGACTTCGTAAGATGGAAATTGTGGATTCTCTGAGACTACCTGAAACTGCCATTCACTTGATTAATTACTAACTCAGAGTCTCCATATACATCAATTCTGTTTGCTTTTAAATCCTTCAACACATTTAGTCCTAAAATCAAAGCCTCATATTCAGCCACATTATTTGTACATTCAAAAGTCAACTTGAAAGAATATACCATAAATTCTCGATCTAGAGATATTATCCACACACCTGCTCCAACCCCTTCTTTACTTATCGATCCATCAAAATGAATTGTCCACACTCCATCAGCCCATTGTTTTTGTTTAAAGGCTTCTTGTCTTTTGGAAAAATCATCATTTTCCTTTTGTTTCTCAAGAACTGGTTGTTCTTTTTCGAAATGAAATCATTATAGAAAATAGAAGAACCTAGATCAGTGTCTACTGCATAAATAGGATGATTATCAGGTTTGTCTTGACTGCTTACCAAATATGCAAGTATTTTTTCTCTATATAGTTTTCTCTATTCTCCAAAAATTGGGTTTGTAGCAAAAGACATATCCATCTACAAAGTTCCCTTTAATTTTGAAGCCCAAGATCTAGACAATAACATACCAAATTTCGGAGGAATATCTGCAACAACTACATCCATAATGACACTCTTGGCTGGAATTTGAGTAAGGGTAACCACCAAATATTTAATTAATCCCAAACATTTGAATTTCCTGGAATCAAAGGAAAACAAATCTTTATATGGTCTTGTAATCTCCAAACCCAAACTGTCTACCACAACGTTTGGCATCAAATTGTGTGAAGCTCCTAAGTCAAGCATGGCATTGTGAAGAATCATATCATGGACATTTAAACTGACATAAAAAGGTGGAACATCTTCTGCATTACTATCTTCTGCTCTAGGACCAAGAAGAATGGTTGGAGCATCATCATTCAATTCTAATGTATCAGGTTGGTGTTGTTCTTCATTTTTGACCATCTTAACAATTTTTTCTTTGTATTCATTGTTCTTCAATAATTCATTGAAAGGGATAGAAATTTTGATTTTGGAAATATCACTCTGTAAATTGAAAGGAGTGAGTGTTTTATTATTTTCTTTGACTGTATCTTTCTTATTTTCTGGAATTTTCTTCACAACATATTCTTTCTGTTTTTCTTTTCTCTGTTGACTACTTGAAGGTTGATCAACATGATTTTTCCCTTTATTTACAACTACATATCTATTTCTAAGGTCAAGCTTTCTCTGAAGGTCATTTATAACATTTTGATATCCCATCTGATATTGTTCTGTTTCTAGTTCAAAAGTATTACAATATCCTTCTTGGGAAAACATGTCATGTTCTTCTTTTGTTAGATAGAATTCAGATTGAGCAATATCAAAATGATATATTTCATTTTCTAATGGCTCAGGGAAAGGAGGCCTCATCTGCCGATCTTTTGCATTTGTTTGATTTCTTTGATCTCTTGGATCCCTTTGATCTCTCAGTCTTATCTATGGAGGAGCAGGTCTCCTAAAATTTAGATTTCTAATTTGTGGTTCCTGTTGATCCCTATTTTGAGGTCTATTTTCCAAGGCCAATCTATCCATAAGTTTTTCCATAGTATTCATCATAACATTAAATTTTGCATCAGTAGAATAGGAAGCTAATCATGGTTTTCATCTCTTACTCTCCTTCTATCTATTTCTGTTTTGTGTTTCATTTTTCCTGATGCCATTAAGATTGCTTCTACTTCTACTACATCTTTCAACATATCAAGTAAGGAAGCTGATTTCCTCTCTCTTAATAGTAAAGCAAAATCACTCTCAAATGCACCAGCATAATGTAGTTTGGCAGCTCCTACAGGTGGTTTAATATCAACAGGAATTGAATTGTAAACCCTCATAAATTTGGTAGAAAACTCTTGAACATACTCAAAATTTCCCTTTTTCAAGTTATTATAATGTGTCAAAATTTGCAATGGATTCTTTTTATCCTCCCATCTCCCAAGAAATAGATTTTCAAATTCATTATAAGAAGGAATGGATCCTGTAGGAATAGCTCTAAACCACTTCTTAACTTCTCTAGAAAAACTCTGGGCTAACAATCTCATATTGGCATCATCATGCTCTACTTCTTCAAGATCAATGAAATCATTAAACCTATGAATATGTTGTTGGGATGTATAATTCCCCTCTCCATCATATAATGTAATTATCTGAGCATAATTATGAGGGAGGTCATGTAGGAGAAGTGGCAAGGCTAGAGGAGCATACCTAGAAGCCATAATTCTAGGGGGATGTTGGATAATATTCTGAACTTGTGGTTGGGAATTTTGAATTTTCTCTTTATTTACTTTTGTTTTTCCATATTTGTGTAAATATTCCCAAAGAGATTCCAAAAGATATGACTGAAATTTGTTCTGATCTATAACAGTTTATTTTAAGTCTGTTTCATATTTTTATCTAAAAGGGGATTGTTCAAATTTTATATAAAAATCAAGATCTTCAAAATTTAACGGTTCTTCTTGAAATAAAGAAAAAGAATTTTCTAACTGAGATGTATCTTGGTCCTTCTTGATCTTTTTCTTTTTTCTTCTTGAGAATATTTTCTGCACTTTTCACAACTTGTAATGGTTGAGGATTAGGATTAACTCTTGTGTAAATTCTTTTGGAAGCCACAATTTCATCTTTGGAGTCGCCTTTTACTTGAATTTCAAAACTGAAGTTGCCAGGGAAAAATACAACCAACTCTAAATATCAAAATTCCTATTTGCCCACAGAAATTTGATTCTCTCTAATCTGTCGTTCTACCTAGGGAAGATTTGAACTTTTCATTCCTCAGCAACGACGCCAAGATGTTATCACTCAAAATTTCTCCTTTGGTTGCAGAATGATAGTTCCAAGGTAACATTTTCAAACCAATCTTTAGGAGGGAAGCTGGCTTCTTTCCTACCAAAGAGGGCTCTCTCAATAGATAAATACAATGGCCAGAAATATTAAAGTAAGATAAATTAATGATGCAAATGGCTGAAACAGGAGGATATCATTGGGCATGGAGTCAAAGTCATGAATATTTAAAGATAAACATAGTCTTTGAAATATAGTTTTTCACAAAGGTGGGATAGCTATTATTTTACAGTCGGGTTCTTGCTTTCAGGTGATAATAGAAGAGAAATTAACAGTCCATCAACATTGGGCACCAAATAAAGATGAATCCAATATCAACTTTAGAGGAAGGTTTTGTGAATACTTGAACCCTATGAATCAGAGCATAAGAATATGAATTCTGATGCAATATAATTTCATTCAAGCATGAAAAGATAACATAATGGAAATAGATAACAAGAATAACATTCACATGAGAAAAAGGAAACACAGATTGTAAAACAATAACACGAGAATCTCTACTCAAGAAAGTTTCTGCTTGGCTCTGCAAAATTTCTATTAATCTTGAAATTACTCAGTTCAAAATAAGTCTCATTCTCATGGGTTTCAACCCTGATTACATTTCAAAAGCATGTATTTATACATCAAAAGCTCATTGAGCTAAACCTAACTGCTTTCTTTCTAAAAATATAAATCCATAACTACTTATTACATCTTTAGATTGCGTTGTCAAAAATTAAATCTTCATAATCTTCCAAAATGTTGGAATATATTTTTCCTTCTTTGTAGGAATAAAATTTGGCATAAATATTTGCTTGAATATCTCTGACAGGTGTCCTTATTGATGAAAACTGTACTTCATTTTTCCAAACTTCTCGACTCTCTTCCACTGCTCTAGGGAGGGAACTTCATATTTTGTCAATTCTTTAACCAAGACTTTCATCTCCACATGATCCACATAAGATATATGAGATAATCTGGATCTTATCATTGTCAATTGGTTTAATATTTCAAAGTCCACTATAAGTTTATCAATTATTATTTTCCCTGTTAAATTTTGGATCATGTTTTCAAATTTTTGATGATTCATTCGAATTTGGAACAACAGATTTTTATAATCATCCTGAGAGATTAATTTATTCTCTCCATCCTAAAAGGAAGGGAGTCCTTTCTGAAACAATTATGTAAATAAGTCTTTGAAAGGCTTAACCTGCTGCAACATCTGATTGGACTTTGCTTGGAAATTCTCAACATGGTGGTGTTTTCCAATAATCCTCCTTGCCCAAGTTATAACTGTAATTTTGTCCTTAATTACCAATGTCTTCAGTTCCTCTTCTGATAAAGTATTAAGAAAAATTAATGGTGTTCTGAGTTGTTTCTTTTGACTTCTTGTGCAAAGTTTCTTTTATGACAGTACAACTATGCATTGTTGTATTCGCCACTGTCTCTTTATCTTTAATAAAATTCAGATATGATCTAAATTTTGTAGCTTCAATAATTATCAAATCCCAGATCAAGTGCCTAGCACCTTGCAATGGTAGCTTCCTTGACACCTGTGATATTAATTTCTCATTTTTCTCCAACAATTCTTTATTTTTGTTTTCAAATTCCTTCTTTTCTTCTTCCTTTCTCCTAATATCTCCATTTAGATTTTGATTTTCCATTTTCAGTCCCTTGATTTCTTCTTCTTTAAGACTAACTTGAGACGTGGCCTGAACTATATCCTCTATGCTTGTTTCCATATTTTCCTGGCCTGTCTCTTTTATTTCAGATTGTTTTTCTTTCTTTTCTTTATCTATACATGTTTGCTTTTATCTCAGAATGCCAATCTGAGCTATGAGATTAGTTCTTTCCTTCTCCCATTTAAGTTGTTGTTCTGTAAATTTATGTAATTTTGCCTTACTATCATCCAGTTCTTGAGAGAGAGAATCTCTTTCCTGTTCCAAAATTGTTAATTCAGATTCTTGAATTAACTAAGTAGCTAGGATTTTTAACTTCTTCTTAAGCAATTGAATTGTATTTTCTTTCTCAGCCAAAAGATTCTTAGTGGCCCTTCCTTTATCACGCTCACTATCCACTTCCACAAGATCAATCTGTAATTTATTTATTTGCTATTGGTGGGCCTTATTTTCAGTTTTTTTTTTGTTTTGTTTCAATTGGATTTCTAATCTACCCACTGTAGATTGCAATTTTGAAATCTTCGGAGTGGCCTTCATTAAATCCGTGTAAATGAATTCTATAGCTTGCATATGTAGATGGATTTTATCTGGGACTGGGATCTGCTACAAATTAATCTTCATCTCTGAGACCTCATTAGAGGCCACTGCCAAATTCAGAGTATTCTTTGCATGGTCCTTAACATTGATTAATGAAACTACCTTATTTGATATATCCCTAAATTTCGGAAAAAGCATCTAAACTTTTTTCAGAAGAATCCCTTTTGTCTTGACCATATTTGTTATACAAATCAGTTCTAGACTGGTACTTGTCACTCGAACCAGCCTCCCTTGCTTCGACAAAACTATACTCCTGTATCTGAATGGTTGGACCTTGAAATTTTTCTTTTTTCTTTGCCTTCTTAACTTCTGACTCAACCATTTCTTTTACTTGATCCAACTTAAGTCTTTTTGCTGTATCTTTCTCTTCTAATTCCATATCTGTAGTTTCAAAAAGGATCCTTTTACCAACAATCTCAACTTTACAGGGAGTGGGCACTAACATAGCTGAAGGTTTTATTAATGCAGAAGGATTTGATTGCAAACTTTCAAAAAATTTTGCATCTGATTTATATTCTAAGAGATTAGCTTTCCCAACCAATCCTTCCACTTCCTGATGGTCAAAATATTTGTTCTTATTCTGCTATCTTCTCTGAGATATTACAATATGTGGATCATAGTTAACTCTTGAATCCTTCTTAAAATCCATTTCTTGTAAAAGTCCTTCTACAACTAGAAGAGTAGCTTTATTTTTTACAATGAATGGGCCAACTTTCAAAGGAAACTTGGCATCAGAAGCTTTTCTAAAGTTTAAGAAATGCTCATTTTCCACAATAAGCTTTTGTTTGATAAATTCCAAAGCAAAAAATGTTGGATTTAATAAAGCAAGTAAGATATAAGGCTCATGGAAAAAACCATAGACTCTGATAATATTATGTTCTTTCAAAAGGAACCAATCACCAACTTTCTTCTCTGGACTGAATTGTAGCATATCCTTCATCTATGGAAAAACTCTAGGTATTTTTTCTTGAAAAATAATTATGTATATTTCTGACATTATGAGAATCATATAATTAAATACACTGTTTTTTAAAATTATCTTAGATGTAAATATTGCCTCAGGAAACTGTAATTTTTCTTCATTGGAGTATAAAAACATCTTCACCGGGTAGGACTGAAACCTGAAATGTTTGGTTGTGTGGAAATTCACTAGCTGAGCATGGATATTTTCGGCTAGGAATTTATCAAATTTAAGGCAAAAATATTGACTAGATTCAGACTCAAATTGGTGCAGACTCAATCTAAATAACAAACTCAACATGATTTTGGGGACAACCTTGTCATTATCCAACCCTAAAAACTCTCTCAGCAATGAAAGGACAAACTGGGAATCTTCATTAAATAGGGTAATGTCTAAGGGGAGGGGTAAATTATCAATTGAGGTATTAGGTTTAAGGCTTTTTGACAAGAAGGTTTGTTTCATCTCCATTGTAGAATGTATGTACATGTTACTTAGGTTTTCTTCTATAAAATCTTCGGGGTTTTGAGAAAATGACTGTAGGACCTCTAATGACTCTCTAATGACTAAAGAACTGACTGGATAGATAATTATTGACCTTCGAGAGTCCATAATGACTCTCTCAGACTGAGAATAATTCATTGCACACCATGAAACAAAATCTGGGAAGGTTAGGGTTTGTTCAGGATAGAAATGATAAAAATAAGACATGTGAACACTATGTACATCTATCCCCTATGTTTCTAGATTCTTCAACTTGTTTTTAATTTCACTGACTGAACCAATGGACAAAATTGTGTCAAAAACATCTCCTTCCCTATCTTCAAAAATTTCTTCTAACCTACTAAATTCTCTATTTTGAACCCCCATTTCACTTTCTTCTTCCATTTTTATAAAATAATTGGTCTTTTTTGGGAAATTGTGGCCTACCTGGAAGTTCGTGACATGGAGGAAAGACTTCTGCGTGGGATTCCAACTGTGGAGGTGATGTATCTATCGTCAGGTGTGAAATGGAAAATGGTTTGTCTTTCATGTGCCCTTTTTCTTTTATAATACCCCACATAAGCAGTTTCAGAATTGCAAATGGTGGTGTTCCCTTACCGTTTATCATCCAACATAATGCCTCTTGTCTTGACGTGTGGTGGGTGGTAAAAATTTTGCTACCGCTCACCACTTCCATCCTCCGCGCTACTTCAAAACCCGAAATCAACACTAGTCGTTGATCTCTTTTTCACCGATCATCCACTGTCAATCATTTCCCAACTTTACCACATGCCAACGACTATTTCACCAAAGGATCTCAATGTTATATGGTTCGCACTTTCACCTATCGGATCTCCTATCCACCATAGATCTCATCTTTGTTCAATATAGGCCGTTGATTCTTTTGAAATCACATAAACACTTTATTAGCTATTTTTCATCCCGCTTTAGCTTAGCTCGCGATCACATGGAATATTTTCCCTCTAAAACTTTGGCGCTTGTTTTCTTTAGCACTTCCCTTGTTAACTCTTGGTCATGTGAAAACAAAACATCAATAATATTTCAATAAACCAAAGAAAAATAACTGTGCCAACAGGTTTCATGTCTTCGTGTCCTCTCAAATGCTTCATTCCATCTACACTTAAAAATACAACATTTAAAAGAGCGGTAATCCAACTCAATAATTTCTTGCATTTTCCCAACATATTGCAGATTCCCTTTAACAATATTCCTATCTTTTGAGCTTGCTCGACTGGATTGCTTGAAATCAACCATGATGCCACATCAAAGGACCATCTCTTCACATGTACAATTTCTACATGATATTGTCGACCATATGCTTACATTGTAGGATATTTCCTCACCTGTGAAAGACCATTTATTTTAGTGAAAACAAATATAATTATGCATGTTTAAATAGTTAATAGTGTCAAAATTATATTGAAACAACATTTTGTAAAATTCCAAATGTACCTTTCTTTGATATCCTCTAGATATGTTGATTTCATCTTCTCTTATGTTTGAATCCATAGCTGCATCATCTATTCGATTTTGAATTTGTTCACTAACCCATTGTAGTGTGCAATCTTTGCCCCATTCCCAAATCATATCAGTGGGAAGTGGAGTATTCCTAGGGTTCAGTCTCTTAAACTGTCTCCTTGCTTCTAACATTGTAACACCTCGATTTTGACCCCATTGCATTAAACATGTAAATGATGTAATATCATTATAAAATCATGGTGAGGAGCTCAAGGCCAATGCCCCGCCATCGATTTATCATTCCTGTATCGGCAATTAAAAATAGATACATGTGCATCGCGTGCTAGCATGGCACGATGGAAATCGTAAATATGATGTAAAGTATATTTTGATAAAAAAATACCCACAACTAGCTATGCAAGGCAACAAGAGTATGTGGGCATGATTTTTACAAGGAATATGGAGGGAAATATTCAAACCCTTGAAGCCAATAATGTCAAGCCAAGTTTCAATGAGAGAACCCATGAACCATTAACTACTGATGTTGAATTATGCACCCAATCATTTAATTCTTCCAATAGGTGGTTGAAGTAGTTATTGTTTTGGGAAATGGAGAGTATGGCTGTCCAAATTTCGTGCATGGACAAGCCATCATTTTGGGAAAACATGATTGGCTTCCTCGGAAACAAAAGACCCATGAATTTGCTTCCCAATCCATCATTCATCCATGAGTTTGTCTCTCTCACGCAGGGCTTGCTTGATGTGCGTTTCCCTCCCCAAATTTATTGTGTCTTCCTTCATTTCTAGCTGGAAGAAGGGTGTTTTTGGTATTGCATAATGACTGGGAGGAAGGGAATTTTTATTTGGGGGTTCAAAGAGGTCGGTTTTGCAATTTGAATGTTTGTATTCCTATTGGAAAAATTGTTTTGTTCCCTAGTGGTCGATTTCCCCTCTCAAAAATTAGTTTTTCTATGCGCAACAATTGTGCCTTGTTGTGTGTGGGAGATTTTCCATGATTTGGGTTATATGTATCGCTTGTTTTTGGCTTGAACTTGTGTGTAAGCAACCAGGAGTAGAAAAAGATTTGGAATTGGCTTGATAAACCTAGTGAAAGGTGCAACCTCACCAAAAAGATGATATGGCTTTGGCTACTTTTCTATGCACACTCTGAAGAGCACTAGAAGGGAAGGTATGGCCTGGGGGACTGTGGAGAAGTGAAGGGGATACTTCCTTGTGTTGGGTGTGTAGGTATTGTGGGTGCCAATCTAGCTAAATCTTGTAGAGGTACTGATAGCTATGTGGTTGAGCTCACTAGCTTAGCAATTCCTTCCTTTCTACTACCTTGACATCCTGATAAACCCAACTATGGACTGGCTTGGATGATATGTGGTATATACTTGGCTATGTGTTTTGTTGTTCCCTTTTACTTGTGGAAATAATGCATAGCTAGCCTATGGTTGGGTGGAATGTTGCATTTGCATAATAGTTGCTTGGGAAAAATTCCTTTCAATATGAGTATTCTCTTGTATTTCATTATGCAATGTTTTTATTTGATGTCTGTTACAATTACGCTGTTAATTGCATGCTAGATGTGTGTAGTAGAGTTTATTTATGTTTTGTTTATTTGTATTATGCATCTGCACACATATGTTTTTGCTTGTATGAATTTGAAAAATGATGGATGGGGTTAAATTTGGAAGCCCAGATTTAGTGTCATGTCCCCTCCCTTAAGTCGAATTGATGGAAGGAGACATGACAAAGACTTCTTCTCTTTGTTATCATACAAATCAATCCATTTGTTCATAAATTCCATGTGGTACAGAACGAACTTGTCGAGCAGAACACTTTCGTCTACACCTATTACATATGTTAACATGTATATTTCAAACTCCAAATGTCATGTTAATTTGACAAATAAATTATAGAGTAAATTAATGATTGCAATAAAATAACCATCAATAAAATCCGATGCACGTTCCTCATCCCATATTTGTGGCCCAACTTCAAAATATTTACCAAGGAATTCGCATAGGAAGAAAAAATATCATTCAATACATACCTTTCAACCATGCAACCCTCTGGATGTGCCTTTTGTCGGACATATCTTTTTAGAGTTTTCATATACCTCTCAAAGAAAAACATCTACCTCGTTGATACGACACCTGTCAATTCAATGTCTTCGACTAGGTGTATAAGTAAATGGACTTGTAGGTCCATGAAACTTGTAGGGAGCTTCTTCTCAAATACACATACAAGTTTTGCAATTTCCTTCTTCCATCACAACACTTCACATTTGTGGATCTCCTTGGAGGTCACCCACCTAATATAATAATACTAAATTAGTAAAAACCTTTGGTCAAAATTAAAATGCAATATAATATCTTTATGTCTCTCACACATGACCATTTCATACCACATACCATGTAAATGATGACTATCGAATAATGGAATTCCTTAATTCAATGCTAAGACATGAATCTCCCTAATTCCCAATGGCATGATATGCTATCAAACACATTTATCAAAGGGAATTAGTAATTTTTATCACACAATAGAATATCAAAATATATTTAGTATTTAATTAATGTTAACGATATCAGTTAAATGATGATAATACCTTCATAAAATTATAAAAATCATGTGTTTTAAATCCTGTGATATGTCCATCAAATGTAAAATATTTATTCAATGATTACCCATAGCTAGTAGGTGTCCTTATTGAACATATGAATTTTTTTAGTTGGTCTACCTTTTTCTTCTTCAAAATCCATGGAGCTTCTGCATATTTTTCATTTTCCCTATTTGGCCACAAATGTCTTCTATCAAATTTGGTATGTGAAAGAGCAATATCTCTCCTTGAAGAGAAGGTGTCCTTATCTTTTCCTAATATATGTCAAAATATAGAATCTGGGACATTTTTGAAGATATGCATATGATATAATAGGTGATATATTAATAGATCCTTCCAGTAAGGGAACTCATAAAATATGGATTTTATTTTCATTCCTTTTGGCATATTAACTACAACTTATTCTGGTTCTTCAATTGAATCACCCCGATAAAAAAAACCCTCCGAAGCTTTCAATTCAACATATTCATACTTCTTAAGCCAATCACTTGGACCCATAACCATGGGAGGGCCTCTATTTTCAACTTTTCCATCAAATTGGTTCTTCAGGTGATTTCTAAACTTATGATTTGATGGTAGAAAAACCATGTTGTTTGTGTAAATAAATTTACGTATATCTTTAGAATACCACCCCTCAAATTGTTCCGCACATCTTGGACATGCAAATATCCCCTTTGTTTGAAGCCCTACAATTCAATAAGTAATGTTAATGACATCAAAATAATAGTATAAAAGTAAGTATGAAAGTTGGGATGAAAATCAATTATGACTGTAAATATGTAAATATTTTTTATTACCTGAACAAACACCAAGCCCTAAGAAATCATGAATAGTCCAACATAGCACACCATACAACATGAAGGACCTAGTTGATGGAGGACATGATATATCATACATTCTTATGCCTTTCCATAGCAATTGCATCTCATCAATAAAAGGTGCAATATAAAGATCCATATGTTTTACTTGATGTTTTCTTGGAACAATGAGAGTCATCATAAGGTGCTCCTTTCTAACACTCATCCATGGGGGGATATTGTATATTATCAATCAGTGTGGCCAAACAATATGATTTGTGCTCATGAAAGAGAATGGGAACAGTCCATCTATTGCAAGCCCAATCCTAATACTATGGGGTTTATCTTTGATTTTTCCTAGCCATTTTTCTTCTCTGTGTTTCATTGCTTTGTAGTCTATTGGAATTCACATGAATCCATCTTTAATCCTGTTCTTTGCTTTCAAGTCCATCAGTTTTGCAAGTGACTTGCAACGAAACATTTGTTGATGTCTAGGTATTATTGGCATGTGGCATAAAACCACATTTGGAACAATAGGACCTTGTACATCTATACAATATCTCTTCTCTTTGCTTACATGGCATTCTACCTTGTTTGTATATTAATATATGTATAAAATGCAATCATTTTTACATGAATGAATTTGCTTATATTCAATCCCCAACTCAACCTACAACTGACGCGCTTCTCTGCAAGTTGATGGAAACACATTCTCTTCATGGAATATTTTAGTTTTTAGTTCCCTATTGAGATTGCCAGACATTAAATCAATTGAATGCTTGACGTATGATGAACATGTTTGATATGCCATTCTATACTAGCATTGTTTATATACAAATATGGTTTTAAAATCCCCTTAAAGAAATATAAAAGAAGTCTATGAATATTTACCAATTACGTACACCAATTGACAATGCAAATTAAGAAATAGAATTCATATCACTTTAGTAGGGTAGTTAAGCCTTTGTCTGACCAACCAAATAGTGATTTCTAATAATATTAATGTGCATGCAAGTTTTGAGGTTCTACTTGCACCCGATCTAAACATGGGTGTCTTCGTTGCTTGCTTGATTGAGTCACTCAGGTTTTTATCATCGAGATTACGTTGGTGGTAATTACCCCTGCTATCATCGTTACTGTCAACCATAGGATCATTACCCTCATCATTGTTTTCATCCCCAAAGAAAAATATGAGCATTTCATTCAATCCTTCCTCATGCACTGCATTTTCACTATCATCATCATCATTAAGGCTAGGTGGTGTGTCATCATTGTATACTAATCTCATTAGTTCTTCAAATTTCTCATGTGGTAATGTTCTCTTCAATACTTCTCTTTTCACCCTGGTATGGTTTAAAGGATGGTTTGGATCATCCCGTCCAAATACTAATAACCCAGTTGTATCTTGGGTATTAGTTGGTGTATCATCAATATATTCTACCTATCAACAAATGCAAACATGATTTAATGTTAGCTAACAATTGGATAAATCATAAATGTATCAATTTCAAAGAAATATAATCAAATACGTCCTAACAAAGAAAAATAATATATCTATATCTACACACACACACACACATCTTGAACAATGGAACATTATATTCTAGAGTACATTTTTTACACAATAATTTAAGATATAACACATTTTTTACAACAAAGGTTAAATATCAAGCCACACTCATTTATTATTCTTCGGTTTTCTACCCTTAAGAACATCCTTAGGGAGACCTTGTTGTCCCCTTTTCTTTCGCGTAGGAGTGCATTTTACAAAGTTATAATTAACCAATAACTCATCCCCAACAGTAAGGTCTATAATAGCCTCAACCATTATCAATCTATCGACCTCTCTTTCCATATCTCCATCTTTATCATTTATAACCTCAATAAATTGACAATTTTGTGTTACAATACGGTCCCTTCCCTTATTGCTATTTATAAATCTTGCAATATTTTTGTGTGTGTATGAATGGCCATCTATATACATAAGATGACCTCTATTCGTTTCTTTTCCACTTTCCAATTCGAGACGATGTGTATACATATTTTAATTTAGTCCATATGCTGACATGACGTGCTTATATTTTGCTATCCTTCTCCATTCACCACTGTAATATGATGGACCATAATATGGCATTGATATCCTAGTAGTTTGTTGTGAATTGTTTCTATGTTTACATCCCATATGGACAATTTGGACAATAAAGAGGCATAGATTCACTCCATGAATATTGGAGGTTTGTATCATGTAGTTGTATCCCCAAAATTGAAACACCTCATACACTCTAGGTAGTTGTTGATCACTAGGAAAATCACAAAATAGTCGAAGATCAAATGTCTCTCTGTAAATTGATCTCAAATTCAGGGGCAAGTAATCATCTCCGTCACATTCATTCTCATAGGGTATGCAGTCCACCTTCCCCTTGTCCTTAAGTAAATTATGCATCTTTAAACTGGTTCTTGTTATGCTACTTGTTTTCATCAATTCCTCATCTTCTGAGTTGGTATATGTGCACATATTGTTGTTATATGTATCATCTGATAAATTATCATTGCCCTTTAGGATGGAAGTCGGTGCAATAGGAAACTTGAAACCAAGAACTTTATCCTCCAAGCATTCATTAAGAAAAACTTTAATCATTCAAATAATATAAAATTGTGTTTAAAAGAAGTATACATACTATTTATATCAAATTGGAAAATCCCTTACCACAATTTCTATTGGATTCGAATTGATTGTACGAGGCATACTACCCATTGGAAGCTCATCATTTATGTAATATCTTTGTACAATAACCCATTTGAATTGTTTCTTTCCATGACATATAGAACATCCACAAACAAGAATTTTCTCAAAGTATTCAGCCCATGTACTATAGTCCCGACCAACCTCTTGTTCAGTGCACTCATTTGTTGTGTCTCCAGGATCCATTATCATATCCTCTTCCACCCACTGTCCTCTATGTGATTTAACTGTTTTAGGTCCACGTCCACGTCCACATACATATATTTTTCGTTGTCTAGTTGAACACTCGGGCTTTGCATTTGCTCCAATATTCATCTAAAATAATAAACACATGCATTAATTTATGTCAGTATTGGATAATACACTATAAATTTTAATAAAATAGTGAAAAAAGATGGACGTATCATGAAATTCCATTGGATTAATTTTCCCTAAGTTAATTCAAAATTTGAGTACATGATGTCTTGCATCATTTGTTCTGTCCTTATTTGATATAACATGATCTGTGGCCATGGCCTCATCTGGCTCCTGTAATACACAACAACGTCAATAATTTTAGTACACCAATTATATTATTTCAACAAATATCCACCGAACCAACATTTCAACAAGAAAAGTATCCAACATACATATCCCACATGGCCATCCTAATTTAGAAACTTTTCCCTTGATCCTAGATCACATTTAATCACCATTCATGTGCATTTTCTACCAATAAGTTTGACCTCAAAGGCCTTAAAGACAAGAAATTGAGGCTGCTTTGTCTTCTTACCTTTATTGTATCTGCATATTCCGTTGTCATATCCTCTTCCACCTACTTTCCTCTATGTGATTTAGTAGTTCTACGCCATCCATGTCCTCTGTCCATGGCCTCCTCTAGATCCTGTAATACACAACAATGACAATAATTTTTAGTGCAAAATCAAATCCAATTATTAGCTAATAAGTTCGGGAAAATAGGGCCACAGGTCAAAATTAGCTTGGGATCAAAGGGCACACAAATAATACTTTGTAAAAGGAGCACTCCAATTAATTTTTCAATGAGCTCTAATAAAATGCTAACATTAATAATATAACCACTAAGAAAAGGCTAAGTTTATTTTTTATTATAAACACTAATAAAAGTCTTAATTGGATCAATTGTATAGTGTACTTTGGTCATGATATGTAAATGGCACTCTCCTTATTAAACCCTTTATACATGCCCCTTAATGTTGTACTCCTTTTAAGAGGGGTATTTAAGTTAGGTTGGGAAAAGTTTGATTGTTTTTCCCTTTACTTAATTCAAATATTTTGCCAATATTTTAACAATTTTTTAAGTTTTAGTTGCATCATTCCATCCTATGGGTTTCAAACACTTAAGTGGTTTTTTAATGCACTAAATGCCCAAGGTATTTCACACTAAGGGGTTTCTTGATGTACTAAGCAACCAAGGAAAGGGTGACAATGAATTGTGTGTTGGACATTAACATAGTTGGAGTGCCCGTGAGGTGGTCCCAAACATTGAAGACAATGAGACAAATATCATAAGGTGACCTCCTTCCTTTCCCTAGTAACAATTGTAATGTCCCCATTTTGACCCTTATAATATTTTGGGCTATAATGTAAATATTGTATGCACATTATGTATGATTCCTAGCGTGGAGCTCAAGGCCAAGGCTCCACTAGTGAATGCTCGACCTTGAAGAGGCAAGTATTGGATATTATGCCACTCATGTGCTAGTGAACCATGGGAATTGTAAATATGCATTTTAATATAAACGCCCACAACTAGCTATGTAATGCAACAAGAGATGGGGGCATGATGTTACAAGGAATTGGGAGGGAAATATTCAAACCCTTGAGCCAATCAAGTCAAACCAAGTGTCAATGAGAGAACCCATAGAACCCTCAAGTACCCATGTTGAATTTTGTACCCAATCATTCATTTCTCCCAAGAGTTGGGTGAAATAGTTAATGCCCTGGGGAATGGGAGGTATGGCTGTCCAAATTCGGGTATGGGAAAGCCACCCTGCATGGAAAATCGTGTTTGGATTCCTTAGCAAGAAAAGAGCCACGAAATTGCTCCCCAAGCCATTCTTCACCCATCAGTTTTTCTCTCTCACGAGTTTGGAGCTACCTGGGCATTTTCCTCCATGGTTTTGTTGTGTTTTCCTTCATTTTCCTAGTTGGGAAGGGCATTTTTGTGTTGTATAACAATGGGGAAGAAGGGGAATCGATTTGGGGTTTTATAGAGGCTGTTTGGGCCCACTGAATGCTCATACATCTGTGGGAGAAATCAGTTTTCTTCCTGGGGGTTGATTCCCTCTTCCCACAATCCGTTTTGGGTGTGCAACGATTTGGGAAAACCCATAGACCCTAATTTGTAATCCATTGTTGAAAATGTGTATCCATGCCCAGTTTTTGAGTTTGCTGTGTGTAAGAGAATGTTGGGGCCGAGATGGGTATTCATTGCTTTGGCTGTGCTGAGCTTGAGAGTCCCCTTTCCCTTGTAAATATCATGCCCAGCTTGGGGGTGGTCTCTGAGTGCTGAAATAATACAGGCTGGGAAGAGACCTAAGGTTGGGTGGAACGTTGCAATGACATAGCTAGTTGCTTGGGACAACATTACAGTGAGATACGTATATTCTCTCTATGTGTTTTACTTCTGCACTGTTTTAATTAATTGACGACTGTTATTGATATGCTGAATGCATGTGAAATGTGTGTGGATAGTTTTATTCCGCTGTGCATGTTTGCTTTGAGTCGCATCTGCACACATTTGTTTTTATGAATCAAAATGATATGGGCTGAGCTATGTAAAATCCCCACAGATTGGTATCATGTTCCCTTACTCAAATTGGGTCCGCGGGAGGGGATGTTACAACAATCACCTTTGTGTTTAGTTGTGTTTCTTTTGGGTTTTGGATTCATCCTAATACACTAAGACTAGGAATCCTAAGTTAGATAGAAACTTAATTTTAAGTTAATAAATTTTAATTCGGTTAGTTAACAAATTTAAATTTAAATTTATATATAGATATATATAGTCAATCCAATAATTGGGTAAGGGACCTTACTTTTGTTACTAAAAGAAATCATCATCATAAATACAAATACACCACAAGCCTCCACCCCTTAGTAGGCTTTTAGTCCCTCAAATTATTTAAACACTTTCCAAGAGGTTTAAGAGCCTCTTTCGCACTTGTTCCTTTGTGAACTACTTAACATTGTTCATTATTTTCCCCTATAACCCAATTTACAACAATTTTTGTTGTCCTCTCTAGGTATCACGAACCTTTTTCTACAAGATATTGTCCTTCAACAATTTTATCTATGTACCAAGTTGATTGTTGGTGGTAGAAAAGGTTCTATAATAACCTCATTAGGAATAAATGGTTGAAACAATTTCAACTTGTTTGCACCAACAACAAAGCAGATACTCATATAAAAAGGAAAATCAAGCTTAAAATCTATGTCCCCTATCTACAATATACACATGAAAGGTGCAGACCAAATAGTCTTAATTTTTTGAGATTAACATTTCAATATTTTCTTGTCACAATATAACCACACGATGTCACCAAATTTCAACTAGTGGGTTGTTCTATGTTGATCGTGGCACTCTTTGTAAAGTAATCGAGCTCCAATTTTTTTTTCATAAGCTTATCGCTGGATCTACTAAATCATGGCTATGAAATTAACATACTTTCGATTTTTTTTTGTTTAAAGTAAATTAACTTGTAACCACTACAAGGAATGATAGACCAAAGGTCATAAGGAACCACTACAAGGAATGATAGATCAAAGGGCATAAAAGAGGCTTTATTCATGGCCTATTTTGACTTCTCAGAGATCCATCATTATATTCTTACTTACAACTAATCATCCGTTTCTTACTTACAACTAATCATTCGTAAGGAAACCAACCCCTAACATACTAACCCATTAACATAAATGATCTTCTAACCATTACGATCCCTAACACATTATGCTACCAAACCCTTAAAGAACTTACTCCCTATATCACTATGTTCATAGATATATTATGACCTCAAACACACTATGACACTTTACAAAGTAACCCCTTAACACACTAGCCTTTTATAACACTATAATAGTTAACTACCTTAACTTTAGGCACACTTATATGACTAGGTCTCAACAACAACCAAGTGATAATAGTAAATCAACAAAGGAAAGTAAACAACCTACGGTTAATCGATTGCAATTCCTTTGATGATATAATCAACTTAAGTGATGAAGTTGAAATAAAAAATAAAAAGGAAAGAACTCGCCTATATGTGAATTGTTGTAGGTGTTGAAGCTTCTTGGCATGAAGGTGAGAGTTGTGACAATCCTCTAAGAGAGTTTTCAACATCTTAAACCCTCCTCCACACGCAACTCAACCCCCCTACAAAATAGATTTCTACCTCATCTCCAATAAAATTCAATTTATAACACTAGAACTTCCATACAAAATAATGTGACAATGAAGTATTGAATGGTGATCAAAACTACCCGTAGAAGGGTTTCCACATCCCTTCCCCTAGATATATTGGAAATTCCTTTGAGGTGGATGAGTTGAATAATACAAGGTATGAGAGGATAAAGAATATGAATATTCCCTATGATGAAACAATAATCCTTCAAGGTTGGAACCAAACTATCAACCAAAGATTGCTATATTAGTTCTATAGAAGATGGGTAACAAGTTTCCCAAGAGCATGGAAGATGAGTTAGGAATATAGATCAATATGTAATTCCAATCAAATTGTTTACCTACAAGATAATGAGAGATAGAGATGGATATCAAATATTTCAAGAGATTAATTTATCTTGAGATTGAGGAGTTGGATAATTGAAGGTATGAGAGGACAAACTCTATGAAGGTGCCCTAGGATTAAGCAAGAATCCTTCAAGTTCGGAACCAAACTAACAACAACATATCCCTATATAGGTGCAAGAGAAGACAAATAACAAGATTCCAAAAGCAAAAAGAGGATTTCTAATACCCCCTATGAGCATATCAACATATTGTGTAAAGGAGAGGTAACTATGTGGTAAGTTTACCATTGTGTTATTTTCAAACCCGATGGCACTAAAGTAGGCACTATTTGCATCAACTTTGGCATCCCAAGTAGATTAAATTTTGGGGCTTAATTCGGTGCTAATGTCGATGCAATTTGCACCGAATTTAGTGTCGATTGTTGAATAAAAAAATAAAAAAAATCCCATGGGCCAAAGTAATTTTCATTCAAACATATGCACTAGACCAAAACAATTTACATACAAACATATCCACCACCTTGGATTTCGGTCTATTCAAGCATATACCACATTCCACCACCACCTTGGCTTTGGGTGATACACTGGCTTAGCTCAAATTTCTTACCTCGGCTTTGGATCGAATTGTTGTCTCCTTCGCACCCACTAGTGTCTCTGTCCTTCGTGTAGTGTCTCCTTCCTTCACATGCACCAGTGGTTCCTCCTCGTGGCCTCAACGGACAATATTTTCCCTAGCCTCCACGAATAGGATGGATAGGATTCTCCCTAGCATCCACATACATGACATATAGGATTTTCCCTAGCTCGCCTCCACGAACAAGACATACATGATTTTCCCATGCTCACCTCCATTGATAGGATTTGGTTGGCCAATCTCAGAATGTTGAGCAAAGGAAAGAGAGATGTCATTGGGAAGAATAAGGTAAGTCATTTGAATTTATAGATATGTAATTGGTGCAATTTGGTCTTATATTTTCTATCTTTTTGTTTTTTCTTCCAAATTTTAAAAGAAAAAAAATTATTTTATATTTCTAGGAAGATGAGATTGACCAGGAGAAAGATGCCTTGGATTCGATATTGGGGGTTGATGCATTGAATAAACTTGATGAAGTGGACTTCACAATGCTTGCGAGATACGTAGAAAAAATATCATCTAAAACCATTGAAACATTGCAATCACATGAACCCATACTAAGGGAATCAATCGATTCCCAAAAAAATCCATGATCGAGCCGAAAATCAAGAAGAATACCATTAACTATAACTTCTCATAATTTGGAAAATGGAGTAGAGACTTCGAATGTCCAAGCCGCTCCTAGGACATAGAACTATTCTTCCACGATGTCATGCTATGGATCTTCCATTGGTAGCTACAATACACAAATATAATATGACTTTGTTTTAGGCGAAATCCATAGATCATATGATAGCAAAGTATTTGTGAATAGGTTGAAGGAATCATGCCTTCAATGGTTCAAATAACATCTCCATTTGTCATTTTCAAAGATACTGATGCACCTTTAGAAACTTGTAATTCACGACATGGAGATTGAATTTGGTGTGGGTTGGTCCATAAGAAAGGTCAAAATCCATATGTCTCAGGAGAATTGCAAGTGATTTAGGTGCAATCAAACAAAGAAGAGAAAAAAATTCCCACCCGATCTAAGGCTCAAAAAAAGGTCAGTGGATGTATCGTTAAAAGTATGGAAAGAACTTGTCAAGTCCCATGAGAAGTTGGATGCACGAAGGAAGTCCGGTGAGGAGACTACACAAGTATTTGAATTTGCTCACAACATTATATCTAATTTCTTAATAAATTTCTATATTTTAATTGTGCATAATTAAATTGAATTGGTATATGTTTCAGGATAATGCCTCCAAGGCTAGGCTTACAAAATGAAGTGCCACACATCACATTGGCCAGAAAGGTCTACAGGCCTTGATTTTTACTTCCGTAAGTATATCTAATATGTGAAATGTTCTTTTTTTTAATTGCCCAAATAAAAGTAAATGATTGCATATTAATTAGTTTAACTAGTCTATGTGCCATGTTTTGACAGGAGGACACATATGGCCGTCATCCAACATAATTTGAAAAAGATATGTTGCAAAACAAAAGTGGACATACTTTGTTATCTAGATGGAGAACGAGGTAAGAATATTTGACTTTGGATATCAATCATAAGTTATTTAGTGGATATCAATGAATACATTTAGTACAAATGTAGTTACCCCTTTAGAACATCATGACAATGTACTTTATTCCTTCAAAGAAAAGTCTCAAATATTTAAAATGTAGCATTATACATGATTAAAAATTTAGAAAATGAGAAATTGACCTTGAGGGTAGAACTAGAAAGACAGAGAGGAGATTGAGGATAGGGATGAAAATATTACATTGTTAGATCTATTGTTAATTTTGTATAGTTTGTGAAGGAAATGTTATCTTATAGGCCACCAGCTAGGATGTTTGCAATATATTTAAGGGGAAAATGGTATAAATTTCAGTTGTACAAGATTGCTGATCATTTTCCATTTCAATTGGATAATCATAAAGAGTTTAATGAGGTTTATCGCAATTGTCCTAACAAGGAACGAAATATTTTGTGTGAATTTTATCTTTGAAACTATGTGCTTCCTCTCTCTTTAAGGTGGCCTCCCAATCCATATGTGGTATATGTGAAATTTAGATTTATTTTCTCTTAGATATTGCAAAACGAAGAGGATATATTCCTTGAGGCTTAGAGGTATATGGAATAAGAATTCACCATGATTCTTTGGGTGATATATGGGAGTACTACACTCGAGGAAGTAACAAAAATCCAAGACTGGATGATTCCAAATGTAGAATCATTTCTACCAATGAAACAAAGGCAATAAGAAAAAATAACACAATATCAAAAGATAATGAAAAATTCAAGGGATATGTTGTTGTAGATTTCTCACTACATCCATGAATAATTCACCCCTTAATTAAAAAGAGTAGAACCACACTCTTTTCCTAGATTCAAAGCTTCTTTACCTAGGTCCTATATTTATTTGACAACCTCATAAGGATGAATTTGAATTGGATAGGCATCAAGTTCATATTTCCCTTCCTCTTGCACCCGTTTCCATAATGGGATCTTTAGAAGTAATTGGCATGGCCATGGAGAAAACGAGATGGGAGGAGTTGGAGAAAGAACCATGACGTCGTAGAAAGGATGTTAGTGCCCATTTCATCACTATGAACTTAGGGAATTGTGCGAAGAAAATATACAAGATGAAGAGTAATGGATTGATCATGTCAATTTTGGTTTCATATTTGGACATGTTGCAAAGAGGCATGCAACCGTTCAATAGAGGGTATGATGAGCTATCTATTTTTATCCATAATAACTTCTTAGTAGCGTCACATTTACAAACTCTTGCTCAATGGAAAATTGAGATATTATTTAACATATATTATTTAATCTGATGTGTTTGGTCTAATTTCAAAAGGAACATGGTGAATGCAAGGCGTGTCTTGGATATTTCAATTTATTACACTGATTGAAATGTTATGTAATAATATTTTTAAATCCTAGGGTATGCTATAGAGTTTAGTTTATTATTAATGGGAATTGAATTCACGTGTTTTCCACCAAGAAGAGATTCAAAACCATGTAACCACTTTACCTATAAAATGTAGAAGTAACATTGAGCTATCAATAAAGGGAGATGATTATGGGATAGTGTCATCTCAATTTATGAACATGATTAGATAAGTTTTCAATCCAAGAGGTAACCATTAAATTAGTTAGATTTAAATTCATAATATCATATGGATCCTAAATTAGGTCTAGTAGGAGAAGTTAGCAATTTATCTCTAGAATCATTTGTATTCGAGTAAGAGTAAGTTAGGTATACAAATTTATAGAATTCACGGATTTGAATCATAGAGCTATTTAGGATCTTATAGTGAAGGATCCAAATCAATTCACTATATTTATGACTCATGATAGAAGAGCCAAGTTGAATAGGGCTAAGTTGATTTCTTCTATCAACACAGAAGTAGTTAAGTATTTTAGTGTTGTATCATAAACTAGGAAATTTAGATATATTTGACAACTTGTTTCTTAGTGTATTAAATCCTTGTGGTTTGCATACATAGTACACAACATCTATAAAGTTTGCACATGCTTGGTCAATAATTAAAGTGAATTATGGAGTTCAATACTTTATTATTGTAACTTTGCAAGTTTGACACTATTAATCAACAATATATGTCCAATGGCACAACTATATACCGCCTACCCTTGACCCACCAACTAAACCACTAATCCCTTGATCCATTAATCCTAGTAACTTAGGAACCCTCAACCATCATTAACCAGATTAACCCTCATTGATAATGGTTTATCACCATTGAACATGTTGACCATGGTTTTCCATATTGGCTATGCAAACCATATTAATCATGGTTGACCATATTATCAACATTGACCCACTAACCCCTAGCCTTCTAATGTAGTGATGTCATAATCACTTATCCATTAATCCAGTTTTAATCGCATAGCTCACTATGAGCATGACCCACAAGTATCCTGGGACAATAATCCTAGTCAATCCTTTCACTCTTCTTTCTCATTGACTATATTGACCATGGTTGAACATAGTTTACCATTTTTTACCATTGTTGATCAATTTTTACCATGGTTGACCATATTGAGTCCCCATACTTCGTCTACCATGCAACTAGTTGACCGATTACCACCAAGGCATAAAATAAGCTTTATTCATGGCCTATTTTGACTACTTAGAGATCCATCACTCTATACTTACTTACAACTAATCATCCGAAAGTAAACCACCAAGAGGGGAAGTAGGGGCGAGTCATAAAATATAATATTTTATTGGAATTCCAAGTGTCATTACCCTGTGTTTCATGTTTCCTTGTATTATGTGCCTTAAGTGTCTTATGTTCCAAGTTTATGGAGGATAGAATCTACTATGCCTCATCCTCCCTATAGAATGGTGTTCCCTACAACACCTTATTTCACTTTAAGGGGCATCCAAGATGATGGCCCAACAACTTGAAAAACACTTGTTGGAATTTTTAGACTTGCCCTTCCAGTAATTGTTCTTTGAACCTCACAAGGCACTTAGCCATGCATGCATCAACCAAATGTAAGGTACACATACCCAATTCTAAGGTACACATCATCTTGTTTTCATATACCCAATTCTAAGGTACACATCATCTTGTTTTCGTATACCCAATTCTACAAAAAAAATTAAGAAAGGTTTGGTGGAGTGTTTGCTTAACAAGTGAGAAAAAACAATGATTTGCATCCAACTCTCATTAATGGAATCAAAGCATTAGCCTTTTGAAATCCTTATACTATGTATTACACTTTGAGAATCCCTAATCCATCATATATAGTAGGTCTTTACCATTGTTTGCTTGTGCAAGCTTTAAAGGACATTCATATATAACTATAAGTCTGTGGGATTGCAATTTTTAGCTTCTTGAATGTTGCATTTCATGTCTCAATTTATTATTTGATTAGTACTATGTTTTTCCATGCTAAAGTGAGTAGATATAATACATTAAGAGTCACAAAATGATAATATTATTTATACATTAGGTCCATTGATATGAGTTGTGTCATTTTATGTCAAGAACTATTACAAGTGCTATTGGTAATCTGATTTCAACAATAACATACAACTAGATGTATATCAAGTATTAATACCCCACATTGTTGAATATCTCTAAATGAGTTGCAATCGGGTATATTGTTGAATATCTCTAAATGAGTTGCAATTGGTAGATTCTTGAATATATCTAAATGAGTTGCAATTGGTGATTATTCTATCAAAGCACTGCATCAAGTCCATAATATGATGAATCAATACTAAATTCAAAAGGTTGTGCAGTGTATGGTAAGGACAAAATAGGTGTTGAGCAAAGTTGCTTCTTAAGTTTGTCAAATGCTTTTTGTTATTTGTCAGTATAGTAGAAGGTGATGTTCCCAATGTTTTCGTCGAGTACCTACCTCAATGGCCATGCAATATATGAATATACGAGTACAATCCTTTTATATAAGTTAGCCAGCAAAAGAAAACTACAAAGTTTACTCAACCTATCTAATGTTGATTGATCCCAAATGACTTGGATCATTTCTTGATCAACATGACCCCTTGTGACATTGATGATATAGTGAATATATTAGATCTTCTTCATAGGAAATGAGGATTTCCCCAAGTTGTAGGTGTTCCTCTCATGTTTGATTGAAAATTAATATATTGTCTAGGTAAATAGTGATAAAACTTCACAAAGGGTTTTAGAATGTTTTTCACATACAGTTAATACCATTGATTTAATGGCTAAGCTGAACAACATAAGCATAAGGAGACATGGCAATCACTGAAAAGATGAGTAGATTGTCCAACATGCATAAGGAGACATGGCAATAAAAAATGCAAAATTGGAGCATAATATTTAGGTAAATAACAATAAAAGAGCACTTAGCTGGAATCTCTTCATCTATACCCAAGTTTTCTGAATGTATTGTACAAAATTTTTATTATTAGCTCATTTTGCTAGGAAATATACCACCCAGTTGTTCAATTTTATTTCCAGGAAAGAAATACATATTTAGATAGTAGGTAGTCATTTTGAGATTCTACACCTTTTCGAAATTTTGGCCTTAGAATTAATTTTTCTTGTATTTTCTTGTTGTACAACATGGCCATGACCTTATTTTAATACAAATGATAAATATTTCAATCAAAACATTGTAAGCATTAGGAACATGTGAGGTGCTTCTTGGTGGCCTTACTTAGGTAATCTTGTAGTCCTTTACAAACTCCACACCTTTTATAAAATATTTATGTTAATAGTGATAGTCCTAGAGATCCCATGAAAATGGATTCCTTTCTTGAACAATATGTTAGCTGGGAAACATACAATTTTTGCTGCAGATTTACCATCTAGTAGAAAAAATGGAGATTACGAGAAACATATGTGATTGAAATACTCTTGATAGCTTCTATATAGGATGCACACTTTAGATGGTAGGTGTTCTTGACATAAATATTGAATTCTTGGCCATTGGCTTAACCAAACCCCAACCCAATCAGAAATAAAGGGTTGGTGGTTTTTATACATGGTGAACCTCTTTGGAATTTTGAGTTCATGTTGAAAGAGAAGGAAAATTTACATATATATCATGGCCATGTCCAGTCTTTTTACATATATAACATGGCCATGTCTAGTCTTTTTACATATATAACATGGCCATGTGGGAGAGAGGGGAAGTCAAATGCTCTATTTCACTGTAGGATTCTTTATCCCTAGATACTATACCTTTACAACTTAATCTAGCCCTCAATACCATATTTATAAACCTAATCTATCCCTAGAAACTTAGTCTATCCCTAGAAACACTAATATAACCCTAGAAACCTGATCTATCCCTAGAAACCCTAGAAACCTAAACTATCCCTAGAAACACTAATCTAATGCTAGAAAACCAATATAGAATCCTAGAAACCTAATCTAACCCTAGAAACCAAATCTAGCCCTAGAAACACTAATCTAACCCTAGAAATCTAATCTATCACTATAAACCCTAGAAACCTAATCTACCCCTAGAAACATTAGTCTAACTCTAAAAACCTAATCTAGCCCTAGAAACAATAATCTAACTCTAGAAACCTAATCTAGCTCTAGAAACACTAGAAACAATGAGGTCTTTAATCCCTTGGCATTTATCGCTAATGCCTTGGCCATTATATATTTCAATTATTGACATGAAGACATGCACTTGGTATACAATTCAAAACTACCAAAATAATAATTTTCTATATCAAAATGAGAAAGGTTAGTAAGGAAGTAGTTATGACATATCCGTTAGTCATGCTACAACCATCTAGTGCTATTGAAGTTCAAGGATTTCCTCTTCCTTAATCACTTAGAATTCAAATTTGAATTTTTTTGATTAACCAATATGGATGCTTCTTTTTCATGTGGAAATAAAATTACCAGGGTTTATATGTTCAACACAAGCCCTAGTCATCACAAGAGAAATCCATAGCATCACATAAGAGAAATATCTGTAAGAACATCCAAGATTTTGAAATAACATTTCCTTGTGCAAAAATTGCAATGCCTCTCATTGAGCAAACCCTAGATTCTGAAATCTTGAAACATGACGAGATCTAGGCCATGGACCCATGCATAGGAGGCACCCCTAGCATTATTTTGATGTCATGATGCCAATAGATTCGTTGTATGTCAATCTTATCAACGGTCATCGTTTTATGGCCAATTTAAACTCACCTCCTGTAGAATTTCAGGGACACTTGTAGAATCTCTTCCGGGGGATTAGAATTTGATCCGAGCAGTAGAATGGAGTTTCATGAGATCCTACAAGTGTGTTTGGGCAGGTCCTATTTGAGAATGTTGGCCATAACTTCACCGTCAAGGAATATCCAAAGTTGACCCCCTTGTGCAAAAAATTGCAATGTCTCTCATTCACCCAAACCCTAGCTTCTGAAATATTGAAAGAGGACGATATTCAAGCCATGGTCCCACATGAGGGAGGAACACCCGTATCATTATTCCAATGTGTTGATTCCAATGGAGTCGACAGTTCATCGATCCAATCAACAATCATCATTTTATGGCCCGTTAAAACTCGCCTCATGTAGGCTTTTAGGGACAGTTGTTCAATATTTTCCGAGGAATTAGAATTTGATCCAGGAAGCAGAATGGAAGTCCATGATATCCTACAAGTGTGTTTGGAAGTTTCGATGTGATAAAGTTGGCCATGATCTCACCATCAAGGAATACCCAAATTTGACCCCCTTGTGCAAAAGTTGCAATGTCTCTCATTGAGCCAAACCCTTGATTTTGAAATATTGAAATAGGACAAGATTTGGGCCATGGACCCACGTGAAGGAAGCACCACTAGCATTATTATGATGTCCCTATTTGAATGGATTTGACGGTTCGTCGATTAGATCAACAGTCATCATTTTATGGCCCTTTTAAACTTGCCTCTTGCAGGATTTTAGGGACAATTGTTGAATCTCTGGCGAGGGATTAGAATATGATCCAGGTAGCATAATGGAGTTTTGTGAGATCCTGCAAGTGTGTTTAGGAATATTTAATGTGAGAAAATTGGCCATGAGATCATCGTTAAGGAATATCCATAGCTGATCCCCTTGTGCAAAAATTGCAATGTCTCACTGAGCCAAACCCTAGCTTTCGAAGTCTTGAAATAAGACAAGATCCGGGCCATGGAACCATGTGAGGGAGGCACCCCAACATTATTCCGATGTCCTAATTCCATCATATTCGATAGTTCATTGACATGATCAACAATCATCATTTTATGGCCCATTTAAACTTGCCTCCAGTAGGATTTCAAGGATTCCGTGAGATCCTACATGTGTGTTTGGGAAGGTTTGATGTGGTAAATATTGTTTCACTTCTTGATATTTCTTTCTAAAGAGATGGAGGGATTTCCCTTGTCCATTTTTTGCTTTGGGCATGAAGCTACAAAGTGACCCTAGTTGAAGGAATATTTGGCCTCTAAATAAGATATGGACTCCTTTAAGAGGAAGAAAATAAGGGTTTTTCACCATGGATGAGGAAGAAAATAAGGTTTTTTCACCCTAAATGAAGATTATAGGGATCAAGGGAAATGAATGAGGCCTTGAACCACCACACAAACCCATTATAAGGAACCATTTTCTTTTAAGTGGGATATCAATTATGAATTTTTGCACATGCGAGATGTGTCTCAATGCTTTACCATAAATGATTTTTTAGGTCTCACGGGTCATGACAGAAACTGTGAACCACCGCACAAATCCTCAATAGGGGGTATTTGGTATTCAAGTGGTATAGGATCACTATTATAAGGGTTTGTATATGAGGGGTGGGTATCAAATCCTTTTCCATGGCTAGGGTGTCAGTTTTTGGTTGCTTTGATATGTTCTCCTAGGACAAGTGAGCATGAGTGTTGAAGGGGATTCCTTCTAGATTGGGAAATCCATGTGGAACATATTACCTTACACTAGTATTATAGATTCCTTACAGTTATGAAAATTAAAACTTTCTATTTTTTGTGTGTTAAGCTTATGTTAGTTTTTTTCACAGTTATGGCATATTACTCTTAGACTTTATGAAACATTTATGATGAGAATTACACATGCTATTAAATAAATTACATAATATTTTCTCATGAAAAACTAGCCATGTCTCTTCCCCTTATCATCGCCAGTGGTTATATCTTCGTGATCCCTAACATCTAACTACTAGGGTTTCCTCAAGAACCCTATAATCTCCAAGACATGTAGGAATTCCTCATTGGATTCAACAACAAGCTTATGCCAATCAAGGTCTCTCCACTAGCATGATTGTCTTTATTAGGGGTTGCAAACCCTACCCATGTCACATCACACAAGTACACCACTAGAGAACTCTACTTCCAACATCCAAGTCTACATGTTCATATTGGTATTTCAATCCTCAAACCGTAGTTCTTATACTCTATCATCACACAAGAGAAGTATCTCCAAGAACATCCAAGATGTCTCTCTTACCCTTATCTTCTCCAATGGTTATATCTTCGTGATCCCTAACATCTAAATCCTAGGGTTTCCTAAGGAACCCTATAATATCTAGGACAGGTAGGAAGTCATAATTGGATTCAACAAGAAGCTTATGTCAATTAATCTCTCCTCACTAGCATGATTGACTTTATTAGGGTTTGAAAACCCTAACCATGTTACAACACACAAGTACATGGCAAGACAAATATATTGCTAGCATCCAAAATCATGTTAGGCGTTAGCTCCACTCTCCATGTCTTCTACTAGGGTAGTGAACTCAATGTTAGAACAAGATGCACTACTTTTGACCTAATTTATCACTTTCTCAAAATTACTTGGAATTTCCCTTTGTGAGGCCTTTGTGACTTGGGGTTCCCAATTATATTACATACTTTTATGCTTGAGTAAGTTTAGCAACAAGTCAAATTAGGGTCTTTTTGCTTGACAAGTTTTTTGAATATACCAAGGGTGGATAGAAGGAAACTAGTGGCCATAATATTAACCATGCCAATTCTAAGAATCCAATCTATCTAATTTCTCTCAAGGCATCAAACACAACCAACTAGAAATTTATAGTTCCATGGATTTCATTCATGAAACATACATGAGAATTAAATGAGATTGATGCCAATAAGAACATAAGGTAATTTGGGGAGTTTGTTTCTATTATGAGAGTAAATGAATTGGATCTACATGGAAGAACCATGGTTGCAATTCCCATAGTGACTGCATTATACAAGCCTACAACAATGTGTGTATGATATGAGTTAACTATAATTGAGATAATGGTCTACCACTTTATGCTTGTAGAGTTTAGTCATTGGATCATATTCTTCATTCCCACACTAGATAACTAGAAGGTATAGATTTCACGAGGGACTCTTTAGGAGAGAAGGGAAAGTTTGAACCTTGTGTTGCATATGGTTGAGAGAAAGAAGATGATGATTGATTGTTTGAATATGGGTGAGATACCCATTGAAATAAATGATGGTGGGTGTCTTATTCTATTTGAAGTTTTGATACTTGGGTTGGATTGCATGATACTAGAGCCACATAGGTATTTGTATCGCATGAGAGTAGAGCTACATAGCATACATGAATGTTGGAGTTGAAAGTATATTTTTGAGTCATCTTTGAAGCACTTGAAGGATAACACTTGATTTCTTTTTAACTTCCTTTTAGTCAAGTTTGTTCGTATTCGAAATTTCTTGTAATGAACTTCTATCATTGGAACAATAAATATCACTAATCTTCAATTTTTATTTAGTTAATAAATTTTTACTTTGCATGAAATTCCAATTTTGTGAAAAAATGCATCCTTTGACTGAATATAAGAAAAATATACACAAATAGGGCAAGTTTACAAAAAAAAGTGGGCCATGTGGGTTACCACCACATGATAAAATTAGTAAGCTTCAATATCCATTAACACTACCAAAATTGACATAGATCATCTAGTATAAAGATATTTCCTTGTAGATATAATCATTTTAATTGAATATCCTCATAGATCCAGTTGGTCAAAATCATTTAAATCAAATTTCCTCATAGAGCCACTTGGCCAAATAACAAAAATATTCAAAGTCTAAAAAATATCCCATTAAGACATAGCAATTTGTGGAGTGCAATGGTTAGAAAGTTACCATTCGATAGCCATGTTGGAAGGCTATGTTGATTTGTGGTGGTGCTCTCTTCTCTCTCAGGCAACTCTACCAACTTTGCATCTTGGATTTCCTTTGCTATAATGAGCTTTTCAAGAATTAATAGAAGAGGGGACCAAGTTAGTAGGAGGATCCCTAGTTTTGGTCACTCATGCTACTATTGTATTACCATCCAATCCTGGAATTTTTTTGTATATCAACTAGCTCTTTTCCATGGCTCTTTATAATTTTGTTTGTGCATTCTATCCATCGATAATGATTGAAGCTATAATGTACATGGGAACCTACAATTCCTGGTCATTATGGATGTTCTTAATATCTAGTTTTACTTGCAATGATAATGTTTGCTGGAGAAACTACCTACAAAAAGCATACACAATATCCAACATTGCAACCGGTAGACAATCGAGCCCATATTTTATTCCAAAGTTGGCTCCATATCCTTCAACAGGAACCACAGGTTCTCCAAATAAACTTGCACTATCTGCAAATATTAATGCTCCAAATGATGCCTTTATCATATCTTCATTTATCTATCCAAAGAGACCTTGGCCAACTAGATGTGTAACTAATGGTGACCTTATTGAAGCTCCTCATGACTTTGCTTATCCTTAACAATCTTCTATATAACTTCATCCATTGTTGAAGTGAGCCATTTGTAACAAAATTTGGAGTATATTAGCTATGTACATATTCTACTTGGTCTAATGCACTAGGTCAAGGAACCCCTAGTGGATTCCATTTCAACAATACACCATTGGCAGTAGACTGTTCAAATTGCATCCGCACATATGCTTCTAAATTAGGGTTAGCCTACAATCATTTGAAAGTTTGTGGGATCCTATCTTGTATGACATCAATCAAGTCGATCTAACAAACAAATTCCCTTGGGAGACACTCTAAATGGCTTCATAATAACTAGGGTATTGTGTCAACTTATCAATCTGCAACATAATCAATAACTTATCCAGAGGTGAAGGAAATGCAGTTGGAGTAGTCCCTATCAGAGTAAATATGTTCTCTTTATCTTCCTCTTTAGCGTCCTTCTTGGTGTATCCCCCTCTCATTGATATTCATTTGCTAGAAATCCATTCATACCATGAGAGTAGTGGTTTGGATAATCATCTTTACCAGAACTACCTACCCCTACACCTATGCTCAAACCTACAATGCACTCTCTATAAAGTCTCTATGTGTGGTGCCCACAAAATTGCTTAATCATGGTTATGTCCATTCCTAGGGAGGAAGCAGATTCCTAATGTCTTGTGCTGCATGCTCAATGAAGGTGCTATGTATTCCAACAAGGGAATATTAATCATCATCCTCAATGTGGACCAATGAAATGGTAGGGACATTCTTCTCCTCATACTCCTAAAAGGACATCAATGTCTTATTTACATAAGACAACCCTTAATTTATTGCAATACCTGTGGCATGAGTATGTATGCATGAAACCATTAATTTGTTCGTGGGAAAGGTTCCCCAGTTCAATCGTAACCTTAGATATAGAACCTTACAATTAACACAATGTCTAAAGAACACTCACCTTTGGTAGGATCTTGCATCAAGTGACTAGTTGCGATCTGGTAGGTGATATGAATTCACTCATCCCCTATAAAAAGAATGATTGCCTCATGGCATCCTCTCTCGTACTTTGATTCTCATACAAACTCAACTCTCCTATCCTCTTGCCATGCTTCCCATCTCTTTGAAGTGATTCCATAACATATTTCCCCTCCATGGACATGAAGATGAGCATAAGAATTTGTTGGGAATGAATAGGGTGAACTTGATATATTCACAAAGTGTTTTGATGCACTTAATTGATTAAAACCTTAGTGCACTAGGAAATTTCATCTATGCTATTAAAAGTAGGAAGCTCTACCAATTGAATCAATATGGAGTCACATAAAAACTTGAACTCTAAATTTCAAAAATGGTCAACTTCACCAATATCCAAGGTAACCCGGTCCATTTACACAGAAGGTTGTAAATCCAAAAACATGTAATTATTAGCAAAATCATGGCTGACCAGTCTCATATTCTCTACTTTTCCCATGAGGTTTCCTATGACCTTCACATGTAAATCTAGCCCCCCCCCCACCATGGATTCCTTTATGTATTGCATGAGAGTTAGAACCAATAGCCACTAACTACCTTCACCTTTCCTTATGACCTTTCCTGTAGCTATAGAGTGATGTTTTGATCTTCTTTTCCAAACTTGAGTGATTGATGGCTAAAAATACTAAAGAGATCGAATGAATTTTGTTATTATGGTGTGGGCATGAATATCTAGTGTGAACGCGAGTTCATCACCATAAAAAATAAAATAAAAGTGAGAAAAATTGGTTAAGTGTTGGAGTTAAAATCCCCTAATGCATTACTACTAGTTGGTGGGGTGGGTATCCCTATGTCTATGTGAAGGATTTAGATATAGAATTTTACCTTCTCAACACAATTAACATTCAAAGATTCAAATTGATGACACTTAAATAATCCCATCAATTGTTGCGGGCCACATGTTTGTTTTCAACCATCAACTTAATCCACTTCAACCCAAACTTGACACAACCCATTCCCCTGAGTTGGTTGGACTAATATCCCCAACAATATACACTTTTTAAAACTTCAAAATATGACTACAATTATCATAAATGCAATAAAAACAAACTCAACATATTCAAAATGTGGATTATTAACGGAGCTAAACATGAATGAATCTCCCCCAACCACAAACACGTTTCCTTGACTTGACAAAATTGGCAAAGTATTCAAAATGTAGGCAAAATCCATCTCAAGACTAGATCGAAGTTATAGAAATTTGTAAGACAAAATTGTCACTAAACAAACCAAAATTGACCAAAACCAAAACTAAGCGAACTTAACCTGAATAGACTCCTCTAAATATGATTGGTGCATGACGTTTGAATTAAGGGGATAAGGTTTAGGGCTTCATGTATGTGCCAATAACCCATCACAATCGGGGTGATTACAAAGGTTTATAGGTTCATGACCTACTATAATTCCTTACCCAAAGGATCTTTGTGACTGACATAGTTACAAAGGAGCATCTTCCGACCCTCCCTTATTTCGAAGACTTTGATAACTCATTCAGGGGACATGGATAGGTTTACATATGAGTTTTGATGATCACCATTCAACCCCGAATGTGGCAGTGCAATAAGGATTTCATCAACCTGTATCTAAGAAACCACAAGTTGAGAATACAAAGATAAAATATTCCTCCTTCTCCTCCTCCTATAAATAGAAAATCCTCCATTGTGTTCATCATGTTGAACGTGTGATGGTTAATCTCTACTCTTAGATGATGAGAACATAACCTAAAGTGACCAAGAAAAAACTATGCACATATGCGAAATGGTGGTGAATGTTGTTAGGATGAATGATGAGACCATTAGAAAATTGGAATGCCAACTTTGTATTCAGAGGCTTAGACAGTGTAGTCCAAAAAGTTTGGATGGAGCTCCTCTAGGTGTACTTATCCTTAATAATGCTCTTAAATCCTGCTTAAGATTTAGGAGATGAGTGGGAGAGTATGGAGAGTCTATATGGATGGAGGATGTGAATAGATAGATCATCTATAAAATCAAAGAGACCTCAAAAACCAACAAAATCATTAACATGGCTGGTCCAAAAATGCTATCCTTTAAGGAATATAGATCTAAGAAGGGATATCTATGTCAACTAGTAGTAGTTTTTGGCATCTCACTTAGATTGTGAAGATATATGATGAGTCTAAAATAATTTTTAAGTCAAGGTGACAAGTTCCAAACTCTGCATTGTTAATGAGAGCCTCAAATATCCAGTTATGGCGAGTTTCAACTCGCTTTCCAACGCCATTCAGGGACACTCGGAAAATTTCAATTGGGGGCATAAAAACCAAATCGATCAATGGAATTGTGTTTGGTTATCTCCCACAAGTGTGATTTGTCAAGGTATAAATTCCCAGGGTTCCCAAACCCTAACTCGGCACAATCTCAAGATCTGAGCATATAATGCAGAAATTGCATTACATGTCAATGAAAAAACCCTAGTTGCGAAAACCATCAATTAGAAACAAATCGGTCCATGAAATTACTGGAGAGGGGTTTGCCTGGAAATAATATGATGTCATGATTCCAAAGGAACTGACGGTTATTCCATTTGAGCCTCAGTTATCTAGTTGTGCCAAGTTTCAATTCACTTCCCAACACCATTCAAGGACACTTGGAAAATTTCAACTGGGGGCATAAATACAAAACCGAGCAAAAAAATTGAGTTTTGTTATCTTCTGAATGTGTGTAGATATGGATAGGGTTCCTATACCCTCGCTTGGAACAAATTTGAATATCTGAGCATATAAGGCAGAAATTGCATTACTTACAAATGAGAAAAACCCTAGTTGTGAAAACCGTTAATATAGAAAATAATCGGTTCATGAAGTCACTACAGAAGGGTATCCCCATAGATAATCCGATGTCATTATTCCAATGGAACTGCTGGTTTTTCCATCCGAACCTCGGTTATCTAGTTATGGTGAGTTTTAACTCGCTTCCCAATGCCATTCAGGAACACTTGGCAAATTTCAACCAAGGGCATAAAAACCAAACCGAGAAACAAAATTGAGTTCTGTTAGCTCCTGTAGGTGTGTTTGGTCAATGGAATGATGGCCATAGTTCCCATACCCTCGCTAGGAACAAATTTCAACATGTAACCATATAATGCAGAAATTGTATTGCATGCTAATGAACAAAACGCTAGTTGCAAAAACCATCAATATAGACAATGAACGGTCCATGAAGTGACTGAAGGGAGCTGTCCCTAGAAATAATATGATTTCACGATTCCAAAGGAACTAATGACTTTCCCATATGAGCCTCGGTTATCTAGTTATGGCGAGTTTCAACTCGCTTCCCAATGCCATTCTGGGACACTTGGGAAATTTCAACTGGGGGCATAAAAAACAAATTGAGCAATGAAATTGAGTTTCGTTAGCACCTGTAGGTGTGATTGGTCAAGGGAGATCTGCACAGGGTGCCTATACCCTTGCTCAACACAATATTCAATATTTGAGCATATAATGAAGAAATTGTATTACATGCTAATGGGAAAAACCCTAGTTGCGAAAAATGTCAATATAGATAACAATCGGTCCATGAAGTGAATAGAGAGGGGTGTCCATGGCAATAATACAATGTCACGATTCCAACAGAACTAAAGGGTTTGTCCATCCGAGCCTCAACTATCCAATTATGGAAAGTTTCAACTCGATTCCCAACGCCATTTAAGGACACTTGGAAATTTCAACCGGGGGCATAAAAACCAAACCGAGCAACAAAATTGAGTTATGTTAGCTCCTGCATGTGTGTTTGGTCAATGGAAATATGTCTAGGGTTTCCATACCCTCACTCGACACAAATTTCAATATATGATCATATAATGCAGAAATTGCATTGCTTGCTAATGAACAAAACCCTAGTTGCGAAAACCGTCAATATAAACAATGATAAGTCCATGAAGTGACTGGAGAGGGGTGTCCCTAGCGATGATATGTTGTCATAATTCCAACGAAATTGATATTTTTTCCTTCTGAGCCTTGGTTATCCAGTCATGGCGAGTTTCAACTCGCTTCCCAATGCCATTTAGGGACACTTCGAAAATTTCAACCGGGGGCATAAAAAACAAATCGAGCAATGGAATCGAGTTCCATTAGCTTCTACATGTGTGATTGGTCAAGGGTGAGTTCCCAGGGTTCCTAGACCATCGCTCGACACAATCTTCAATATTTGAGCATATAATGCATAAATTGCATTGCATGCTAATGAGAAAAACCTTAGTTGCGAAAACCGTCAATATAGACAACGATCGATCCATGAAGTGACTCAAGAGGGGTGTCCTTGGAGATAATATGATGTCATGATTCCAACGAAATTGACAGTTTGTCCATACAAGTCTCGGTTATCTAGCTATGGAAAGTTTCTACTTGCTTCTCAATGCCATTCAAGGACACTTGACAAATTTCAACCGGGGGCATAAAAACCAAACTGAGCAATAGAATTGAGTTTTGTTATCTCCTCTAGGTGTGTTTCGTCAAGGAAAATATAGCTAGGGTTCCCAGACCCTCACACCCGACACAACTTTCAAGATTTGAGCATATAATGTAGAAATTACATTGCTTGCAAATGAGAAAAAACCTAGTTGCGAAAAACATCAATATAGACAACGATTGATCCATTAAGTCACTGGAGAGGGGTGTCCCTAGTGATAATACAATGTCATGATTCCAACGGAAATGAAGGTTTTTCCATTTGAGCATCAGTTATCTAGTTATGGTGAGTTTCAACTCATTTCCCAATGCCATTCAGGGAGACTTGGAAAATTTCAACTGGGTGCATAAAAACCAAAATGAGCAATGGAATTGAGTTCCTTTAGCTCCTGTAGGTTTTCTAGGTCAAGGTAGAGATGGAAACGATGCGCAGACGCTTGTTCAACACAAATTTCAACATGTCAGCATATAATGTAGAAATTGCATTGCATGCTAATGAGCAAAACCTTAGTTGCGAAAACTGTCAATATAGACAATGATCAATCCATGAAGTGACTGGATAGGGGTGTACTTGGAGATAATACGATGTCATTATTCCAACGGAAATGACGCCTGGTCCATCCGATCCTCGTTTATCCAGTTATGGCAAGTTTGAACTTGCTTCCTAACGCCATTTAGGGACACATTACAAATTTCAACTAGGGGCATAAAAACCAAACCGAGCAACGAAATTGAGTTCTGTTAGCTCCTACAGGTGTGATTGGTAAAGGGAGAGATGCATAGGGTTCCCAGACCCTCGCTCAACACAATCTTCAAGATATAAGCATATAATGCAGAAATTGCATCACATGCTAATGAGAAAAACCCTACTTGCGAAAAACGTCAATATAGACAATGATCGGTCCATGAAGTGAATAGAGAGGGGTGTCCCTAGAGATATTTAAATGTCACGATTCCATTAGAACTGATGGTTTTTCCATTCGGGCCTCGGTTATCCAGTTATGGCAAGTTTTAACTTGCTTCCCAACGTCATTCAGGGACACTTGGAAAATTTCAACCGGGGGCATAAAAAATAAACTGAGCAACATAATTGAGTTCTATATATCATATAGGTGTTTTTAGTGAAGGGATATATTTCCAGGGTTCCCAGACCCTTGCTTAGCACAAATTTCAATCTCTGAGCATATAATGCAGAAGTTGAATTGCTTGCTAATGAACAAAACCTTGCTTGCGAAAATCATCAATATAAACAACGATCAATCCATGAAGTGATTGGAAAGGGGTGTCCCTGGCGATAATATGATTTCACTATTCAAAAGGAACTAATGGTTTTTTCATCTAAGCCTTGGTTATCTAGTTATGGCAAGTTTCAAATCGCTTCCCAATGCCATTCAGGGACACTTGGCGAATTTCAAACAGGGACATAAAAACCAAACCGAGGAACGGAATTGAGTTATGTTAGCTCTTGAAGGTGTGATTGGTCGAGAGAGATATTCCTAGGGATACCAGACTCTTTCTTTCCACAATATTCGATATTTGAGCATATAATGCAGAAATTGAATTTGCATGGTAATGAGTACAACCCTTGTTGCGAAAACCATCAATATAGACAACGATCAGTCACTAAAGTGACTGGAGAGGGGTGTCCTTGGAAATAATACAATCCCATGATTCCAACAGAATTGATGATTTTTCCATCCAATACTTTATTATCTAGTTACAACGAGTTTCAACTCGCTTCCCAATGCCATTCAAGGACACTTGGAAAATTTCAACTGGGGGCATAAAAACCAAATCAAGCAATGGAATTGAGTTATGTTAGCTCTTGAAAGTGTGATTGGTCAAGGGTAAGTTCCTGGGGTTCCCATACCCTCGCTCGACACAATCTTCAAGATCTAAGCATATAATGCATAAATTGCATTGCATGCTAATGAGTAAAACTGTACTTGCAAAAAACATCAATATAGAAAACAACCGGTCCATGATGTGACTGGAGAGGGGTGTCCTTGGCGATAATACGATGTCACAATTCCAACAGAACTGACTGTTTGTCAACCCAAGCCTTAGTTATCCAATTATGGCGATTTTCAACTCGCTTCCAAACGCCATTCAGGGACACTTGGAAAATTTAAACCAGGGCCATAAAAACCAAACCAAGCAACGAAATTGATTTCCGTTAGCTCCTACAAGTGTGAATGGTCAAGGGAGACATTCCTAGGGTTCCTATACCCTCAATCAGAACAATATTCAAGATCTGAGCATATAATGCAGAAATTGCATTCCATGGTAATCAACAAAACCCTGGTTGCGAAAACCATCAATATAGGCAATGATATTTCCATGAAGTGACTAAAGAGGGGTGTCCTTGGTGATAACACAACATCGGGATTCCAACAGAATTGAGAGTTTTTCCATCCGAGCCTCATTTATCCAGTTATGGTGAGTTTCAACTCGCTTCCCAATTCCATTCAGGGACACTTGGCAAATTTCAACCTGGGGCATAAAAACCAAACCAAGAAACGAAATTGAGTTTTGTTAGCTCCTACATGTGTTTTTTGTGGTCAAGGGAGAGATGGATAGGGTTCCTAGACACTCGATCAACACAAATTTAAATATATGAGCATATAATGAAGAAATTGCATTTCTTGCTAATGAACAAAACCCTAGTTGCGAAAATGCTCAATATAAACAACGATTGGTCCATGAATTCATTGGAGAGGGTTGTCCTTGGTGATAATCCGATGTAAATATTCCAATGGAATTGACAATTTTTCCATATGAGCCTCGATTATCTAGTTATGGAGAGTTTCAACTCGCTTCCCAATCCCATTCAGGGACACTTGTCAAATTTAAACCTAGGGCATAAAAAACAAACCGAGAAATGGAATTGAGTTCCATTAGCTCCTGCAGGTGTGTTTTATCAAGGGTGAAATAACATGGTTCCCACACCCTAGACCGACACAATTTTCAATATCTTAGTCTATAATGCAAAAATTGCATTGCATGACGCTTACCAAAACCCTAGTTTTGAAAACCATCAAAATAGACAACGTTTAGTCAATGAAGTCATTGGAGAGGGGTCTCCCTAGAGGTACTCAAATGTCACGATTCCCATGAAACTAATGGTTTTTCCATCTGAGCCTTAGTTATTGAGTTATGGCAAGTTTGATCTAACTTCCCTAAGCAATTCAGGATGAACTTGTGAATTTTCTCCCGGGGAAAAAATAGAACCATGCAGCATAACCAGGTTCCATTAGTTGCCACATATGTGTTTGGCCATTGTGGACAAGGTCACTCTTTCCACATCCACCTAGGATATTTTTATTCAAAATCTACACCCTTGTGCAAAATTGGCATTGGTCCTCACTGAGAAAAAACCCTACTTTCAGAGATGGTATAATAGGACCGTTTTCAGACATTTGAATTATAGTTAGGGGTTCCCATGGATGAAACTGGGCATCCCAAATCCATTGGAATAAATAGTTTCACAATCTGAGTTACACTTTTTGTTATATGGTAAACTACAACTGGCCACCTCGGGCCAATATTCTGGGCCAACTTGTGAATTTTATCCGAGGCATGAAATTCAAACCAGGCATCATAATTGGGTTCGTTCAATTGCCACATATGTGTTTGGCCATTGTGGACAAGGTCACGCTGGCCACGGTTTCCCGAGATATTTTGATACAAAAGGGAAACAATTTCCAGGAGGACCAAACCAATGCCCAAAATTGTAACATAGGTTAGGGTATTTCTCGAAAAAAGAAACTCCTACACCAAGAGGAAAGTGTGCAATGGATCATATTCTTAAACGATATAACCACTTCAATGAATGGAAGTGACCTCAATCCAGTCATGTTCTAGGGTTAACTGAGATATAATATAAATAACAACCAAAGAGCATAAGATTTGTTAAAACCAAAAATATTATTTATGGAAAATGAGAACTGCTAAAACTTATATAGTTCCAAGTATATCAATGTTTAATGGAATAGTATCACATGGTAAGAAAGTCTAGCAGTTGTCTGTCTATACTTGGAATAAACAAGTGAATTATGGCATATTGTCAATTGAATTATTGCATATTGTATAATTCTATTAGATTATAGACTTATTTATATTGTAAAGTTAATATTGACAAACAAAATACTTTTATATATTGACAGGAGAGGGTTGGAAATTAAGGTTATGTAAGAGAATTTCTAGTTGATAATTAAATTGTATAACAATTTTTTTTTTTATGATCTTTACTAACTTTTATTAGAATTGTTGCATGTTTTACATCATTGGAATGGCGTCTTAGCTGTAACTTATTTGAAAATTTATTATGGTATGTGCACTTTGATATGATGTAATATGATTATGGTTCCATTTCATATGTTGTAATATTAGAAACATAACAAAAATATGAATTATTGCATGAAATAAATAACAACTTTTCATTTTGAATGTTCTTTTTTGCAGAATATGGGTCTTCCAAAATATCTAGTTGATCATGATATTGATCCATATTATATTAAGTTTGGTTCAGACATGGCAGATGATGAGGATGAATCAGATGGAGAGGACATTCATTTGGATGATGACGATGATGAAATTGATGATGATGATGACGATGATGATGATGATGATATTGATGATGATGATGAGCCAGTTGCTGGTAGTATCCAGTGACATTGATCATATAGAATCTACCATGGATCATTGTCGACATTTCATTATGAGGCCTCTTCTCATGTTGATTATCATATGTATCATTTTCACTTGCAGTACCATATTGGGTTGTATCATTTTGACATGTATAATTTTGACTTATATCATTTGGACATGTATCATATTGACTTATATCATTTCGAAATGTATCAGTTTAACTTATGTCTTTTGGGCATGTATCATTTTGACATGTTATTGATCTACTGTCATATTTGAATTTCACTTGTTTTAATTATATATGATGATGATCTTATTAGTATTGAATTGTCAATTTATATATATTGGAAGTGGTCGAAGATTTTTGGATGGATATTTATTACGTATCATGATTTTACTACTTAGGATGGATGTTGTCAAATTGAATTAAATTTCCTCATAAATGGTATGACATAAATTTGAATGCGATATCTATTTTTGTTTTAGATCTCCAAAAATGTTATGATATACATTTCAAATGATATACATGTTTTTTTAAGATACAAGTTATTTTCCATGATATTTATCTAATGTTGGTATCTGTCTGACTTGTTTTAATTATAGATGATGATGATGTTTTTTTTTTTGTAAAATAAGTAAGCCTTTCTATTGACAAAAAATACAGAATACAATAATGATTTTCATATGTCTGTTAAACAGTCTGAAACCATGAGTTTAACCGGACTGAATCCATACAACCATGAGTCCTAAATCTCATCTCTCGAGAGGGAAAACAGAGCATACAATCCAAGATCAACTAACCAAAAAAACCAGGAACATCAAACTACTCAAAACATAGTCTACATACACGGTCCTTATTAATCGAAACGATAATGGTCTATATCCGGACCCACCACAGTAGAGCCTTCCCAAAATTCATAACAAAAACAAAGCAAGATGAGACATACCAGCATACCAAGACCGTCGACGGGTGGGCGCTACTCCTTGGCCAGTGGAGGGACTCCCATATCCCCTGTCGTGCCACCATCACTAACATCCTTTTGCATTTTCTCTGTAGAATGAGGGAAAAAATAGCCCATCTTGGGGAGAAATGGAACCACCAATTCCTTCCTTATTAAATCTATTTTCATGTGCAGGAGGCGGGTGTCTGTATAAATCTCTTTCCAGAAGGCCAGAGGGATATCATCCCCACCCAAATTCTCCTCCCTTTCAAGTAAAATTTTGCTCATCAAACCTTTGATAATCCAATAAAGAGTCACTGTATTCTCATAAAGAGTTTGCCTTACCCTTGTCAAGCTAGGATCTTGGATCCAACTCTCTAAAGAAGCCTCATTGAGCAAAGGCGAATTCTCCAAGGCCTCCTTCCACACCCCATTCTCCAACATCTCCAGGGCGACCCTGATATACAAAGGAATGGTTGCCTTGTAGCTCCAAGCCGCCTGCATAGCTCAGATTTGTTCATGATTAGCTTGACACTTCCTCGGATTATCCATCTGCTCAACATTCCTGACACGTTCCATAATGAGGACAACAAAATACCAACAATTACCGCCACCCTTCATCCCACCACCTTGCTGCACCGTCCCTCTCAAGCTCGCATCTTCACTCAACGAGTCAATAATCTCCCTGATATTTTCCTTAAACAAAATACATTCCTTGCTCCATAAATTAGATGATATGGTGGAAGGAATAACCATAAATCGCGAAGTGACCTACCAATGATGGTTCCCCAGGCCGGTGCGAGTCCCATTTCTTACCATAATTTCCTGCAATCTCTTCCGACCGATCGTCGTACCCATTTCAATAACCATTACCAACCTCGCTTGCTCCCTCATACTTTTCCGAACACGGTAAATCCTCTCCACACTCTCACACCTCATCTTTATCCTTCTACCACATGTTCACATTAAAGCTTCCCATCTGACGCGCGTCAACCTCGGTTGCATGCGGGAAGGATGCCACGTCTCCATGTTAACTTGACACACCCGCATTGAGAAATCATGATGATGTTATAATAATTATCTTGTTAATTTATATATACTGTATTTTGTATATTATATTTTGATGGAGATTTAATAAGTATAATGATTTTGCTAGTTTGTATGGATGTCCATTTCCCTAAAAATTCCTTATAAATGTTATGCTATAAAAGATTTGAAATGCAATATGAGTTACTCTATAATCTTGCAAGTTATTTAAGAGCCATGATATATTTAACTAATTTAATTGAAATTAAAAGTATTAAATTAATAAATGGAAGATATAAAGGAAGCAACATGAGTTGTTAAAATGGAAGCAAAATGTGGCTCTAAAATGGAAGTAAAACTCGACATTAAAATGGAATCCATAATTGGTGCTATTTTTGGCTTTGAATAGGAAGCTAAATTGGTTTCTTAACATGAAGCAAAACTTGACACTAATTAAGAATAAAATCCCAACACTAAAATGAAGCAAACCTTGGAGCTAAAAAATAAGCAAATGCAAGCACTAAAAAGGAAGCAAACCTTGGAACTAAAAGAAAGCAAACCATGGAGCTAACAAGGAAGCACTTCTGGAATCAATATTTGGTGCCAATTAAGGAGAAAAACCTGGTGGCACTTATGAAGAAAAATAATAAGCAATTCGGGAGCAAACGAAGAATTAATAATGGAAGCAATAAAAGATGCAATAATGGAAGTAATATTAGAAGCACCAAAAGAAGCAATAATGGAAGAAAATCTAGATGCAACCAAAGACACAATATTGGAAGCAAAATTAGAAGCAACAAAAGACACCATAATGGAAGCAAAACTTGGCGTAAATTAGGAAGCAAAAAATGAAGCAATTTTGGAAGCAATAAAATAAGCAAAATAGGAAGCACGATTGGAAGCAAAACTAAAAGTACAAAAGGAAGCAATAATGGAAGCAAAAATCAACACTAAAAAAGAAGCAACACCCGAAGTTAACAAATAAGTTAAAATCAAATAAAAATGGGAGCCAAGTACGAAGCAATACTAGAAGGCAAAGTGGAATCTAAAACCAGAGTTAATCTGAGCTCTAAAAATGGCGTAATATACCCATTCGGTGCAACACTCGGTGCAATGCAAGGTGATTTCCTAGGAACTATTGTTGGTGGAATAAAAGAAGCAAAAGTCAACGCTAAATTCAACGTTATTTCTGGCACCAAGTGAACATGCATTGTGGCGTTGTGTTTTGCGCCTGCAATTGATCCCAATTCGTGAAACCAAATACACTAAATTCTGGTGCTATTTCTGGTGCTAATGGGCTACTTTGTTGTAGTGTTCTGTTTTCGTGATTTAGAGTCATGAAACTTTTGGAGCCCATCTGGGGAACTAAACAATGATTTTTTGGGTAAAAAAGTTGTGGAAAGAAACCTTGGCCTCTTTGAGTTGTTTTATACATTAATATATTTCCAATGATGCAATAATCACTTTAATAAAAGTTTGTATAGGAAAGTTATGCCTCTTGAAATTTGAATTACCATGTAACATCCATACACGCCACATTGTCAATAGAATCTCCATACTGAGTTCACATTTATTTGTAGTTGTATATTTTATCTAAGAAGAAAAGAGCAAGGCATAGTCATAACCTTCTACTCAGGTTTTCTAATATTGGGTTTCCCAAGGTACATCTTGTGTGGATTGCGTGGTATTTGTTTTATCTTATTCGATTTCAATCCCATCTTATTTTAGTGTTTTGTGTGCTAAGATTGTAATATTATATATTAATATTAATTAAATAAGGAAATACAAAACTTATTGAAGAAACTTGTAACTTTGTAAGATCCGTTGTGATGAACCATTCCAATAGAATATCCATGACAATTTATAGATCACATTGGTATCAAATTTGTTCTCATTGGGGATTTGTGGAAAATTACATCATCCAAGATTGGTTTGAAGAAAGAACCCTCAAACCCTAGCCATTGAAAATGAATATAGTAACAATCCAAGGAATACTTGGAGGATATATTTTCAATGCTATAAGCACAATTACATGAGGAGAGAAAACCAGTAATGCTCCATCAAGGATGGGGAGTCCTTCATCGCAATGCATACAAATTTAAATCCAATATATCTTTGTTAAGTTCTAATGAATCCAAGAAACTAATCAATTCAATAAGTTTGTGTTTCTCTTCTTACAACAAAATCAACAAGGAGCTAAATCGGGAAAGGTAAATGCATCTCTAGTGGGATGTACTAAAGAGGGTAAACACTAGTTGGATGAACTCTTGTATAAATATAGAGAAGTTTTCCAAGAAAAAGAAAGCGTTACTACATAAGAGGGAATAGAAGCACAAGAGCATGAATCCCCATTGTCAAACATAGGGATATATAGACAGTCAATACTGGAAATAGAAGAAGTGAATAAATAGTTCCAACAATTGTTAGAGATATGATTAATTCAAACAAGTAACTCACCTAATGGGTCACCACCTATCATCATAGTGCCCAAGGAGCATGGGACTTGGAGAATGTGTATCAACCACAGGGCTATGAGTAATATCACCCTCAAGAATCAATACCCTTTTCACAAGACCAATGAATTACTAGATCAATTGTAGCATGCTAAGTAATTCGGCAATTTGAATCTCAAATTTAGATACCACCAAGTACAAGTAAAGGAAGAAGACACCTAGAATACATGCACCCCAAACAAAAGGAAATGTCTATATCAATGGTTTTCCTGTTGGTTTATGTAACAAACCGATTAAATTTATGTGTTTGATGAATGATGTGTTGTGTCCCCTTAGAGATTTGTTTGTAATAGTATACTTAGTTGATATATTCAGTTTTATCTCTACCCTTGAAGATCATATCTCACATATCATAAAGGTGTTAGAGACCATAAAAAATAATCAACTACTGGAAAACCTTACAAAATGTGAATTTGTCCAGTTGTCCTTGGTGTATTTGGTGTTTTTGAGTGGTGGAGAGGAGCTCAAGGTTGATAGTGTGAAGGTGGAGGTCATCATCAAGTAGCTAACTCCTAACAAAGTCACTAAAATTAAGAGCCATGAGGGGGTAACACAATACCTATAGAAGTTTATAGAATCCTTTTTAGTTGTGGATACACCATTCCATGCCATAAAAACCAATGGTACAAATTTATAGTGGGGAAATAAAGTTTACGAAAGAATTTTGGAGAGATAAAATGAGATATTAGTCAAGAACCAATTCTTGATTTGCTTTGTAGAATCCCAACATAGTGGAAAATAATGCAAGTGGATATGCTATGGGAGTGGTCTTGATGCAATAAGGTGAGCTACTATGTTATCAGTCTCAAATTTTCCATGACAAAGTACTAAACTAGCCTACACATATGATATGACAAGGAAGTCTATGTTCTAGTTCAATCTATTAAGAAATGAAAGCAATATCTGATTGGTAAGGAAACCATCATCCACAGTGATCACCAATCATTGCAATATTTGCAGGCCTAAAGTAAGATTCAACAAAAAACATGCTACAAGTGGATGGGGTTTTTAAATAAATTTATCTTATCATCAAATATAAGAAGGGTTGACTAATAAGTTGGAAAACACACTTTTAAGACCACCCACACCCAATATCATATCTTTGGGTACTCTTATGCACATGGAGCCTTTCACCCACATTACATACATATATGAACTTGGAAAAATCATTTAAACATAACATGCAACAAATGCATGAAGTCAAAGCATCATAGGATCATCTACTATTGAAAAACATGTCTCTAGAATATGTGGTGTTCTTTAGCCCCGAAAATTAAAAAAACACAACATATACAGATATTTAAGATGCAATAAACCATAATTTATAGGGCATAACAAGAAACATTAGAAAATAGAAAAGATAAATACTACAGGAAATAAGCCTTATATTATGAGAATAAATTCTGGAGCAATGTTAATATGCATCTTAAGGTTGGGTGACCTTTCACTTGAGTAGAGCTTCGATACAATATTTCTCAAAAAAAACATTCATAACATTATAGCTCTTTAAATAAGTTTACCAAATCCAAAACCCTAAATACTTGACATGCTCAAATCAGTGAGTACCAATTCATAGCGGGCCTTAATTAATAGAGAGACCCTTTTTACATTGATTGTTGATTACTAACCACTAGACCTTATTCCAAAGAGACATACACATACATTACATCACTAAATTTTAAACTAAGGTAGGTTAGGGTAGGACCGTAAGATGCTCTCCCCCTTCAAAAGAAACATTTCCCTCAACACTGAAGGTTTGGAAATTTGCTGTAAAATATTTGTTAGTTCCCAAGTGGCATCTTTTGGCGTCATATATTTCCACTGGACCAAAAATTATTTGATTGTGTGCCTTCACAATTGTTGTTCCCTGGAATCCAAGATTTATATCGATTGGATCCAAATGGATCCTTCCTCATCTAATTCTAGTAAACTGATATGCACATCAAAATTAGAACTCACCACTTTTTCGAAACAAGAGATGTGAAATACTGGGAGAGTCATGGGAGTGATCTAGCATAATGAGCTTGTAGGACACCTATCCAATGCGTTGGATGATTGTGTAAGGTCCATTGAACTTTGTAGCTAGATTTAGGTGTAGATGCAACTCGAGGGATGCTTGTTTAGGTGTAGATGCAACTTGAGGGATGCTTGTTTATAAGATTGGATTCGAAGAAACACATAATATACCTATTGTTTCATTATGTTTTGAGCCATAATCTATGTGTTGTTCACGACCTAATCCCTGGAGGTGCTTGGCAATAGGAAATCAATGATAAGGTATTTTGGTCATACAAAGCTTCATATGGTGTCATCTTTGTGGAGCCACGATAAGTGGTATTATACCACCAGTTGTCTAGAGGAATCCATTGGGTCTAATGGTATGGCTTGTCCGACATAAAACATTGCAAGTTTGTTTCAACTAGGTACCTTGAAGTTTAAACATCTCCTGCCAAAACATTCTTGTGAAGGTAGGGTCTCAATCATATAGAATAGAATTCGACATGCCATGGATCTTAAAAAAATGATCCATGAATATTTGTGCCACTGGTGGGGGCGTAAAAGGGCGTGGTAAGGAAAAAATTAAGCATATTTGGTTAGGCGATCTACTACCACCACAATGAATATTTTATTGCTTGCCCTAGGAAAACGTATGATGAAATCAATACAGATTTCCATCCAGATATGGTTGGAAATTGGAAGTGGTTACAAAGCATTGGGTGACTTCATTGTATCTATTTGATGAGGTTTCAGATTGTGTCTTCGGACATCCATTCATAACATGCTTCGTTGAGCCACCTTGGAACTAGTAAGGACATGGAAAAGAGGGAACCCTCCTCAAAATTTAAAGACAAAGCATCTACCACCACATTGTCACAAACCTTCTTATATATGATCTCATAATCATTATCTAACATCTTAGTGACCCATTTATGTTTCTATGGTGAGGAAAACCTTTATTCCAGGAAATACTTGAGACTATGATGGTCTGTCTTGATCTGGAAATGTCGTCCGATTAAATATTGTCACCATGTCTCAACGAGATAAAGGATAGCCATAATTTCTTTTTCATAGGTGGACTTGCCAAAGTTCCTCTCACAGAGTTTCTTAATGGTGAAGTCTAATGGGTGGACATCTTGTAGTAACATCGCTCCTAGGTCATGGTCAGAGGCATCACATTCTAAGATGAAATTCATACTGAAATTCAACATGGTTAAAACAAGTGCAGTGAACATAGCATCATTTAGGGTGTGAAGGCTTGCACTGATGCCTAATTCTAGGATAAAGCATTATGTTTTAGCAATGATGTAAGAGGAGATGCAACCTTTCCATAATTTTACACAAACTTACAGTAGTAGCTGGTAAGTTTGAGGAACCACATCAATATCTTGATTGTTTGGGGTGGGTTTAGTTCTAGATAGCTTCCACTTTTTTGGGGTCCACACATACACCATCCTGACTCACAATATGGATCAAATATTCAACCTCATTTGCCCCAAAAGAAAATTTGAAGAGTTTCACAAATAACTGTTGATCCTGTAATAATTGCAAGGTACAAGAAACATGCTTGAGGTGGCTTCCCTAGGTGGGGTTGTAGCCAAGATATCATTAAAAAAAACCAAGACAAAAAGGTAGAGGAAAGGGAAGAAGATATTATTCACGAGGTTCTAAAAATTGGATGGGGCATTGCATAGGCCGAAGGGCATGGCTAATAAATCGTAATGAACCTCATGGATGGAGAAGGTTTTCTTGGTTATGTTCACCTCTTTCATCCGAATTTGATGGTAGTTTGAATGAAGGTTGAATTTGGTGAATAATTTGACTCCATGCAACTCATCTAAGAGATCATCAATGCCAAGAATAAGGAATTTATATTTTATGGTTAATTTGTTGAGATCCCAAAAATTAGGACATGTGTGCCAAGTGCCTTCCATTTTGATGACCATAACCATTGGTGAGGAATAAGGGTTTGTGTTGGAACACATGATGCCGACTTCCAATAATTATTTAATGTTTTTTTCAATTTTATTATTTTGTACAAAAGGGTGGTGATAAGGACATACATTGAGAGGTTGATTTCCCGGGATCAATGGGATACCATGGTCATACTCCCCATGGGATGGGGGTAAACCCTTTGATGCCTAAAAAATTGTTGATACTAGGAGAGAACTTATTGCAAGTCAAGGTGAATATTTGGTGTGGATGTTTCTGTGACTTAGATGGAATTGAATTGAGAAATGACACTTGAGTGGATTTTTTTCAATAATTTCTCCATATGGTGGGAGGAGATAATTTAAAGAGAACTAAAGGTAATTCCATTGAGGTGATGTGTGTTCCTAGACTGAGTAAAGCTAAGAGAGTGTGCCGTGAAATACATGGTGACAAGAACCAACTTTCTGATCCATTTGACCCCTCCCATAACTATATCACAACCACCCATGTCAATAGAAAACATATCTATTTTGAGATGGTAGTCACCCATTTGGAGTTTCACATTTCCACAGTGATCACCACATTTCATCATATCCCCATTTGATATCATAATTTGGAAATTGGATATAGGACAAATATAGCAATGGGTTTCTTCTACCACTCGTCAATGAATGAAATTATGGGTTTTGCCACTATCAATTAATACAATGACTTTCTGGTGCTTGATGTAATCGATTAATTTCAATGTATTTGGTGTGGAGGAACTGGATAAGGCATGGAGTGATATTTGGGGTTTCTCCTCTTGTACTGGCATATTGAGAACATCTTCCAAAGGAGGCATAGTATCCGCCACTTTGGGTTTTGGAAAAGCCTCCATGGTAGTGTCCTCTACGGGATAATGTGGGGATGCCTTGATTTGAAATAATTTGTGTTCTTTGAATTTATGCCACCATTAATATTTTTCATCACAGTTGTAGAAAATTCTGAGACGTTGACACAAACATGGAATTAGGGGTCAACTTGTGGATTCGTAATGGCTAGGTGGTGGATTTTATAGGAGTGGTATCCACGGGAGACATTATATGAGTGGGAAATGAAGGGTGCTTGTGTTGGGCATTGATCACTAGTTCAAATTCTCAGCCTCTATCACAATATTCCAACAAAGTGGAGGGCCACTGCATAAGGAAATGTGTGAATTGCATCCTTTAGGCGATTGATTAAACATTCCTAGACAAATTAATCAGAGGTTCCTTCTATGTAGATTTTCAATTGATAAAATGTTGTAATATAGTTTAGAATGGTGCCATTCTGGCACAATTTGGTTAGCCTACCCAAGTAGTGAGTGTCACAATCAAAGCGCTCATGAAGGATCTTGACAAATTGGCTCCAAGGGACATAACATTGACAATATTTTTGGTATCAATGCCCACCATTTCCATCTTTCAAAATCTAAATATAAAATCCCAATTTTTAACTTATGTAGGTAATTCATATGCCATGGAGGGAAAATAATGTTCCATTTGGGTAACCTAACCCGAGGGATTTGAACATCAAATTTTCACATGTCAATCTTCAGAAAGTGGTGCCATGCAATTTTATCCTCAAAGAAGTGAGGCAATGCTTTTGGGAAAAGAGTGTGATAGCCTTCATAGGTGGGATCCTTGTGTTTTAGAGAAAATACAATGTGTTTAGTTATAGCATTAGCCAATATCATGTTGTTCACCCTATCTATTTTGGTTGATTCACTGACTATTTCAATGTCATTACCATGGATTTCATGAATTTCATGCTAGCTTGAAGGTATTGGGGTTGGTTTTGGTTTGTTGTTGCCATGTATCTTTGGTTTCTCCACACAAAAAGGGTTGTGAGAGATGTATGCCAAAACGATAGCATAATACACATATTCTATGGAGATAAGTCACAAATAAGGGTTTTCGAGACCCCCATGCTTTTTCTTAATACTCTGGTAGGACTATTACTTATGGTTGAATAATATTGCACTAATAAAATTCCCAAATTCATTCTAGATGCAATGATGTAGGAATTTTGTTGGTGGACTAAAGAGAATCTAGTTACTGCACTATACTTCATTGGCCACTATGGAAAAATGTCTCAATTCCTTCTGAATGCAAAGAGGTAGGATATTCACTAACATGTTACAAAGATGATGATTTCTAGGGTCTTGAGGATAAAGTATTTTTAGGTGCTATAACTCTCTAATATATGTACGAGCTCTAATAATGGTACTCGACCCAATCTCTCAAGGCTCTAACTAATTAGGCTCAACCATTCCCTTATTTGTACTACCCAACTACCCAAGTACGTGAGAGTATCTTCCTGAGTGTTGTTATTAATGTTATTATAGCAACACAACGGATAATTGAATTATATATAACTAGTTTCAGGTGACCTAGGGGACTTCTACTATACCTGAAGGTACATGTAAGTGACATTCTATGTGTATGTGTTGTTTGATGCAATACTAATCAAAGGGGTACCGATAGAGGTACAAGGATGTTTAACAATTTACCAACTGAGGGTACAACATGACTAAGTACCAATTGTATGCTCTACTTGTATTCTTCCCCAACCATAGTTTGACTCACTAAATGACAAATATCTGTAGTTATTTGAAGACGTTGGAACACGTCTCTAGCCTAGAAAGAAAAATTCTCTGGAAATATTGGAGGCTTGCTGGCTCAAGAAAGTGGGTTTGATACCACTTATGGTGTTCTTTATCCATGAACTTAAAACAACACAGGATATACAAAGATTTAAGATGTAATAAACATAATTTATAGTGGATAATAATAAACATTAGACAATAGAAAAGATAAATATTGCAGGAAATAAGCCTTATATTATGAGTGATCAATTCTAGAAGTAATGTTCACATGCCTCTTAAGGTTGGGTGATATTTCACTTGAGCAGAGCTCTGATACAATAATTCTCAACAAAACCATTCATAGCCTTATAGCTCTTTAAACAGGCTTCCCATATCCAAAACCCTAACTACTTGACATGATCAAATAATTCTCCTAGTGGGTCTTAATTAATAGGAAGACCATTTTTACATTGATTGTTGACTACTAACTACTCAACCTTATTTCAAAGAGATGGTCGTTTACATTATGCATGAATAAATCCTAAAGTAAGGCAAGTTAGGGTAGGACACTAATATAATCACTATTCGAAGAATGCCAACAACAAACCAACCTAGGTGTATTAGAGCAATCACCATCCATTTGCACACATGTTGGCATTTAATATATCATGATTATAAAATGCTTGTTATTGATTCTATATGTATTCAATTTGTCTTAAGAGGCAGTTGGTTTGTATATATAGTTTAAGGGTTATAGTGTTATATAGCCAAACATGGTCAATAATTACCTGTTGAATTGTTGACCATGTTTGTTTTTTGTGGTTGTATTTGTTTTTTTAAGTGTTTTCATTGTGGTTTTCTTATTTTCTCCAGGTTTAATCTAGTATCTAGTTGATAATTTATTATATAGTCAACCATGTTCAAGTAATGATGGTTGGCTGTAAGGTCCCCAATTTGGCCAATTTTTGAACCTTGGACTAGTGAAGCTCCAAACTATCCCAAATGATCCCAAATGGTTTCGAATTATGTCCAAAGTGGATTTAGGTGTATTTGGACACCCTAATTCAGCTATTATATGCTTGGACACCTTCTAATTAATTCAACAACTTGCATTTACAATTAGAGAATGAAAGGAAAAATTATTAGGAAAATCAATGTTGTAACCCCCAAGGGTAGATGGATCCAAAAGACTCCTAAGGATTTAGAATTGGGACTGAGAGTGTTTGAAGGTTATTAGGACATTTGGAAACTCTCAAGGGACTTCTGCAACATTAATTTGTAATCAGGATAAAATAGGGAATCTACTAGTAATTTCGAGGTTCAAACCCCCAAGGGTAGAGGTCACTAATGGCTTCCCAAATGCAGTACGACCCTCCCAAATTTCAGAAATAGACATGTAATAGTTATAGGAATTCAATTTTCATCCAAATTCATCCTTAATCATATCCTAAAGGATTCTTCAACTCCCATAAATCAAATATTCGTAAACATGCTTTCACATAGGGGGAAATGCTAGTAAAACTCCACAACTTGCTATGAAATTTGAGATAATTGTTCCAATGAATTGTATAATGTTCATGAGAATTATTCAATACATTAATGGCTCTCCATACAACAATAAAATCACAGATTTTGATTGAGAAAAATCGAAACTAAGCAACTTCAAGCTCCCTCAACAAGATATATGGGAAAATGGTTCGAATCTCTTCCTTGAATGTAAATTTCACTTGGAATACATGATTTTTCGAGCTGTGGATCTCGTTATATGATTATTACAGAGATATATATCATCTAACATGTCCATGAAGTCGAAATAGAAGTCCTTCACTAACTATGTGCAACAACAAGTGCACTATGCAAAAGCTATGGGGGAAAATGGCACCATTCATACATAGTTTGGCATTTTTACCTGGTTTCACTTGGATTTTCGACCTGAGGTTATTCTGAGCATAAAATACAGAGTAAATAAATCATATTACAAATAAATGGGGTATCTTGGACTCTCCCAAATAGATCAACATCTCACCATGTGCGCCCTTCCTCCAAGAGCCAAAATATGCAGAGAAATGTGAGATAAGTCCTTCACTAACTATGTGCAACAACAAGTGCACTATGCAAAAGCTATGGCGGAAAATGGCACCATTCATACATAGTTTGGCATTTTTACATGGTTTCACTTGGATTTTCGACCTGAGGTTATTCTGAGCATAAAATACAGAGTAAATACATCATATTACAAATAAATGGGGTATCTTGGACTCTCCCAAATAGATCAACATCTCACCATGTGCGCCCTTCCTCCAAGAGCCAAAATATGCAGAGAAATGTGAGATAGAGATGGGAACAAGTTGAAGAAGAAAGAATCACAAGCTTCCATGTAGCTTCAACCTGCAACAAATAAATCCATTGTAGCTCCAAATGAAAGGTCGGAATGCCCTCTCCAATTTCCAATTAGGATGGGAATCTTTCACCCTCGAAATTGGTACTAAGGTAAGTAGAGTAAACACTCCACTAGCATGGACAAGCTATGCTCTCCAATTTGCAAAATGAGAAATGATCAAAAGTTGCCCTCTTTCTTTGTTATTGTCTTTTATAAAATTCCAAATTCCTCCTTAGCTTGAATTCCATCCAAGAGACTCATGCCAACTCCAGTTGGGAAGAGATTCCAATGTGTGCCACTTGTCCAACAATTCCTAGTCTCCATCTTCCCTCAATTCGAATGGGGAAGCTTCTTGGATTCCATAACTCCCTTGTGTGCCCTCTTGGAGGCTATTTTAGCCCTGACATGTCATTTATGTCATATGTCAGCAATCAGGTCTGAAATTTGTCATAGGCCATGGTTTGACTCAAGGTTAATATTTCAATGGTTCTTCAATGCATGCATTATAACCATGTTTCACCATTGACAATTAACAATCGTTGTCAAGGTGGAACATGGTGCCAAAGACAAAATTCCACCCCTCTTGCCAAAAATTGTAACTCAACTTTGCATTTCACCCATCTCAACTAAAACACACATTACATTTAAAAAAAATGAATCAACTACTCATTCCTTACTAGTAGTAATCATAGCACCACTTGTAAAACATCAAATAATTAACAATGTAAAATGCCATCTCAACTAATTAGTACATATATTACATTTAATAAGTATAAATAAGGCATTCACTCCTTACCATGGGATGTAACATCAAATAATTATCAATGCAAAATACCACCTCAAATAGTTATCATTGAAAATTCCAACCTCAACTTAGAACATACATCACATTTTAATCAAATGAATAAGCTACTCTTTACTGATAGTTTTCTTTGACCAATCAATCAACCAAGATATTGACACCATAAACAAATCTGTTCCTCTTTTACCAAAAAATATAATCTAACTTTGTGTTTTCACCCACCTCAACCGATATATACATTACAATGGAAAAACAAGAATGATCTATGAATTCCTTTCTAGTGGTAATCATATCACCACCTTTGTAATTTCATTGTGTTTTTATTCCTTGGTTGAATCCGCTCACTGGGCTCTGTACAGGTCAACTTGTCTTCTTGTGGGGATACACACATCAACTTTTAGTGGGATAGTATCTTTCCGATCCCGGGTAGATGATAATGCAAAGGAGAATTTAAGACAACATCATCAGATGGTGTGGTCTCTCATTGGTATACTACAATTGTCGAGGGGAGGCTCGTAGCTGCTGGTTATTGCAGTGCAGGAATCGGTCCCCTTGCTATAAATAGTAGGGAGTGCTGGAATAAGATGATACAGGTAATCCGACTTCTTATGATAAAACAATTTGAAAATATCGTTGGTTTATGGTTTATTATAATTTTGGGTATAAGAACATACATATTAGATTAATTTTGTAAGTTTATAATACCTGATAGCTCAAAGGCATGAGTATATATAAATCTGTACACTGTTGAGAATTACAGAATTTCTATGTATACTTTGATTTCAATATGGAATAGCAAGTATAGTATTTTTGAATGTGAAAAAAAAATCAAATAATTATAATGTAAAATCTCATCTTAAATAAAAACATATTTTTGGATAATCTACTCATTCCTTACCACATGACATAACATCATATAATTATCAAGAAATATATCTCCTTAAAAACATACATTACATTTCAATAAAATGCATGAGATACTAACTCTATACTAATAACACATGATGCCTCTAAAACATGCATATATTTATAAGACAAAATCTCTCCTTAAAAACATACATTACATTTCAATAAAATGCATGAGATACTAACTCTATACTAATAGTACATGAAATGACGCCTCTAAAACATTTTATAATTATAAATACAATATCCCATCTAAATTGAATATATTCATTACATAAAAAAAAATGAAAATCAATAAAATGCATGAGATACTAACTCTATACTAATAGTACAAGAAATGACGCCTCTAAAACATTGTATAATTATAAATGCAATATCCTATCTAAATTGAATATATTCATTACATCAAAAAAATGAAAAAATATACTAACTACTCACCATTGTAACTATAACCATGTGTTTGGAACATCAAATAACTATCAATGCAAAATATTATCTAAGTTGAATATTTAGTTTAATGCTATACGACATTTGATTTAGTGAGAAGTGGTTGTTATATTAATCAAATCCATGAGGCAAAGTGTGTTCTTATTTGCATCTTATGGGGAATTCTAGAAGTTGTCATGAAGCGAATGTGAATATAATGCATCTTCCGCCATTGTATTCTTTCTCATATTCATCATTAAGGGGAGTGGTGGATCACTTAGCAAACAAAGTAATCAATCTCGGCAAAGGAGTGATGGTATGTAACAATGACACCCTGCATACATGAAATCCATGGAAATGGTATATTGTATAATGCATCACTCATATTGAGATAGAATCATTTTATTTTCCATTGAGATTCACTTTTTACAAACACATAGTTTGTCACTAGGGTTTGATTAGTGACACTTTGTAGAATGCACTCACTATAGGTCAAGTTGTCTTGATGACTTGAACATTTTTTTATAGACATTTAATTGATAAACAATAATACAATATCAACAATAATACAAACTATTAGTCAATATCATACAATTAAGTATGATATTAATATTGTACAATTAAGTATAATATTTTGAAACCCATTAATGGAAATCCAAACTATCTTTAAATTTATTCAATTGATTTGTGCATGTGTGCACAGATACATAGGCACATCACCAATGGATAATTATTATTTAATCATTTTTTCTAGACATTTGATTTAGGAGTAGTGTAAATATTCTACATTTTTTACTTTTTCTAGGTATATTTTCTGGTTTGTTTTGTTTAGCCTCAGGTTGGAAATCTTCAAAAAATCTTAGTCACATATATTAGTTGTGAAAATTGCATAATCTGAGTGCCACAAGGGTATTTGAGGGTGCTGAATCCATTTATGCATTCAAAAACACAATTTAAACTCTTCAAAAATTGTATTTTACCAAAACAAATTACTGGATTTCGACCAAAAACTACCGGAAAGTCCAAAATGTAGAATAAATAAACTACTCCTTTGATTGATAATATATAATATTGATTGCTAAGCAATATTTTGTGAGTTATTATAATATTATGAAAACTATTTACATGCGGAGGGTTGATCTATATTCAAATTTGTTCAAATAATTTGCATATACATATAAAAAGAGCAATGGCAAGAATTCACCCATAAAATATTCATGGCAATTGATGAAGAAACCCATTTAAAACTGCATCCAACACCATTCACTAGAATACACCAAAACCAATTGTGCTCTAAGAAATCTTTGTCATCTTTGCACAATCTTATTTTGCACCATTGTTTACATGCTCTAAGATAGCATTGCAGTTAACAAAGTAAAACTTCCTTGCGGAATCCATCATAGTTCCCTCCTAATGATTGGAGGCGACCAAAGGCTCAACTAGTTATGCTATGTTTGTTCCATCCACACTTTCGCAATTGTTTCCCAGAACGTCTCTTCACTATTAAAAAAATATAACATATATATTATTTTATTAGATGCATCCCTTTTTAGTAACTGCTTAATAATATTTCTACAATACCAAGCAATATGTTTATATTTACTATGGTAATAGAAGTTGCCATTCCTTGTGCCCTTGATTTACTAATTTAATCTTTCTACAATGACAAGCAATATAATGTTTATATTTACAATGGTAGTAGAAGTTTCCATGCCTTGTGTCTTTGATTTACTAATTGAATCTTATTCCATACCCTCCTCCCTATTCCAAATAATGATGGATCACCACTTGAAACTGACTTGTGTACAAATATCCTCTTCTCCTCTTCAAGGGGAGCTCCTATCAAGGAATCAAATGCTTGATTTGGAAAATTGTGATCCATATGAATTTTTATCTTTTTTGGTATTGTTGACTTGTACTAGGGCCCATTTAAGAGACAAGTTCCATTTTGGTGACTTAGGGTCATGAAAATTTTGGATCTCATTTGGGGCACTAAACAGTCATTTTTTGGGTGAAAATTTTGTGAATACAATCCTTGGCCTATTGAAGTTGTTCTACACATTAATATATTTATGAATGTGCAAAGATCACTTTAATCAAATTTTGTGTGAGGAAGGTATGCCTCTTATAAGTTAACTTACTTGGTAACATCCATATAGGCCACAATGTCAATAGAAACTCCATAGTGAGTTCACTTTTCATTGTATTTTTATTTCTTATCTGAGAAAAAAAGAGCAATGCATATTCCTCACATTTCGTCAGGTTTTCCCATATTGGGTTTCGCAAGGTACATCTTGAGTTCATTGTGTGGAAGGTGTGGCATTTGGTTTAGCTTATTTTATTGCAAAAGCACTTTATTTTAGTGCTTTGTGTGCTAACTTAGTAAAATTATATATTAATACTAAGTAAAACATTGCATAACAAAGAGATTGAAGAAACTTGTGAGATTTGTTGTGATGAACCATTCCTGTAGAATATACACAATAGTTTATAGATAATATTTGTTTTCATTGGGGTTTTGTGGGATATTATAGCATCCATAAATTAACTTACATAAAGAACTCCCAAACCCTAGTCATGGAAAACCAATATCGTTACAATCCAAGGGAATACTTGACGTATATGTTTTCAATGCTATAAGCACAAGTACATGAGGAGAGAAAACCAATAATGCTCTATCAAGGAGAGGGAGTCCTTCATCATCAATGCACACAAATTTAAATATGTGATATCTTTGGTAAGTGCTAACCAAGACAATAAACTAATTAGTTCAAGAAGGAATTGTGTATTTCTCTTCTTACAACAAAATCATTATGGAGATGAATCAATAAAGGTAAAGGCATCTCTAGATGGATGTACTAAAGAGGATAAAATATAGTTGGAGGAACTATTGCGAGCATTTAGAGAAGTGTTCCAAGAGCCAAAAGGGTTACTATGTAAGATGGGAGAGGGGAATGAGAGCATGACTCCCCATTGTCATACATAGGATTGCATAGATAGTCCATACTAGAAGTAGATGACATGAAGAAGCAATTACAACAATTGTTGGAGCAGAGAGTAATTCAAACAAGTACCTCACCTTGTGGGTCACCTATCATCATAGTGCCCAAGAAGGACACGACTTGGAGAATGTGTATCAACTACATAGCTCTAAACAATATACCCTCAAGAACTGATACCCTTTGACATGACCAATGACTTTCTAGATCAAATATAAAGCATTCCAAGTACTTCACCAATTTGGATCTCAAATTGGGATAGCACCAAGTACAAGTAAAATAAGAATATTCCTAGAAGACCACCCTCGATATGAGGAAAGGTCCATATGAATGGTTTGTAATGTTTGTTAGTTTATGTAATGCACCAACTACATTTACATGTTTGATGAATGATGTGCTATTTCCCTTTATAGATTCATTTGTAATAGTGTACTTAGATGATATATTCATTTTTATCTCTACCTAGGAAGAGAATATATCATATCTCATATAGGTGTTAGAGAGGTTGAAAAAGCATTAGCTACTGGAAAACCTTAAGAAACGTGAACTTGTCTAGTTGTTCTTGTTGTACTTGGGGTTTGTGATTGATGGAGAGGAGATCAATATTGATACTATGAATATGGAGGTCATCATCAAGTAGCCTACTAACAAAGTCACTAAAGATAGGAGCTTTGAGGGGGTAGCACAATACCTATAGAAGTTTATAGCATCCTTTTTAGCTATGGATACACCATTCCATGCGACAACATGCAAAATGATTTTGAAGAGATAAAATAAAGGATTAGTCAAGCACCAATTCCCACATTGCCCAATTTGTGGAATCCCTACAAGGTGGATAATAATGCAATTGGATATCTTATGGGAGTGGTCTTGATGAAAGGAATTAATCCGATATGCTATTATTCTCAAATATTCCATGGTAAAGTCCTAAACTACCCTGCATATGACAAGGAAGTCCATTCACTAGTTCAAGTTGTTAAGAACTGGAAGCACTATTGATGGGAAACGAAACCATCATCCGCAATGGTCACTAGTGACTATACTATTTATAGGCTCAAAGTAAGCTTCAACAAACAAGACGCTACCTGAGTGGATGGGATTTTTAAAGGAATTTTATCTTAACATCAAATATAAGAAGGGAAATTAACAAGTTTGAAGACATGCTTTCAAGACCACCCACGCCCAAGATCACAACTTTAGGTACTCTTTTGCACATGGATCCTTTAGCCCATGTTGCATACAATGAGGAATACATAGGAGATGAGGACTTCAAGGAGGCATTTTAGTAGCTACAAGGACAAGTTAATGAAGCAAAAGGTGAGAGAAAGTCTAACTTATCATATCCAAGATGAGTTGCTCTAAATGTTGGATAAGATATATGTTCTTAAAGGAGAAAGATTAAAATTTATCATAGGCTCACACCCCCAAAGTTGAAAGGAATTTGGTGCTAGAAAAACATTGGCCAACTTACGAAGGTATGTGTATTGGTCTAGAATGCAAGATGTAGCTCGATTTATTAGCAACATATTTTTTTGTACAAACAAACACAATAATAGGAAGAAAGGTTTATACCATCCCTTAAACTATACCTACTATACCATGGGAAATAATCTCCATGGATTTCATGGGTCATTTATTGAGAACATGACAAAGAAATGACTATCTACTTGTGGTAGTAGACATGTTAGTAAAATGTGCATTGACATCCCTTGTAAAATACCATAAAGTGCCAAGATGCAAAAACCATGTGTCTTTAGGTGCACTTTAGTATCCCAAGGGTCATCATCTCAAATAGAGATACCATCTTTCTTAGTGTCTTTTGGACTACATTTTGATAGAAGATGGACATACAGTTGAATAGATCTACAACTTTCCATCCATAGAGAAATTGCAAACAATAGTGAATAGGACATTGGTTCATATTTCGAGGGGTTACAATTACAAGCATCCAAGAACCTGGGATTAATTTTTTTTTTATATTCAATAGTCTTATAATAGAGTAGACCACAGTTCCACTAGTAAGTCCTCTTTTGAAACTTGCTTTAAATATTTTCTACCTTTTCCCCTAGATGTTGTATATGGACAACAAAGAGTGAGGCAAGACACCATAGGAGAAGCATTGAAGGATGAAAGATTCATATAATATTAGACTAGGAAAATCCATTTGCAAGTACATGAGAAATTTAGGAAGTCACAAAAAAAGTTTAAATCCCAACATGGCCAACACAAAATTGGGAAGACATTTTCTAGGTAGGATGATGACTTTAGTTGCATCTAAGCAAAGAAAGGCTACAAGGTCCCAGTAAGAAGATCAAGGCTCTTTGGTATGGTCCTTTTGATGTGTTGGAGTAGGTAGGAGATAATTCCTACAAAAACACTCTACTCCATATATATGCCTTTAATTGGTAGTGAATGTGGAAAATCTAAAACTCTATGAGTCTTCTAGGTTGGACTAGGAAAATGGTGGTTGAAGTCTTAGCTACCATCAATGAGTTAGCATTAGAAGCTTAGGAAGAGTTAACAAATTCTACCTTTTTGCAGAAGAAGTCTAGAACAATTCAATGGAGGCACCATGAACTCTAGCAAGTTGGGTTGAAAGGACAACTTCCAGGAAAGGCCAAATGGTACTTCAAGGGAAAGTTAAGAGGAAAAATATTCACCTCTTTCGGTGAAGGATTTTGGGGACCAAAAGTCTCTCAAAATGGGGAGATACGATCCAAAATGGATCGCTATATAATTTATCATCTATTTTGGTACTTTATGTGTCTCTCACATCCTTCAGTAAAATCTATTAAGGAACAAAAACCTCCAAAAATGGGGAGGTATGATAAGAAATGGATCATTCTATAACGTGTCATCTATTCTGGCACTTTCTAGAAAAAATGGATGCATTGATTTATCAGGCCCATTTCATGGGAGTCATATTTTGGTGATTTGGGGTCCTAAAACTTCCAGAGCACTTTTGGAGCACTAAACACATTTTTTGGGGTCAAACCTTTGTGGAAATAGTCCTTAACCTCTTCATGTTGTTCTATTAACTAAAATATTTCCAATGATGTAAAGATCACCTCAATCATAGTTCATATGAGGAAGTTATCTCACTTGTAAGCCTTGATTTATGTTGTTGGCCACGATGTTACCATGCGGATGCCATGTAGGATTCCATTACCCACATATGTGGAGCTAGTCATTTGTGGATTTTCAAGAAGATTCTAGAGGGTCCAAAACACTATTATTAATAAGGAATTTAGGCATGTAAAAACCGTAACCCTAATCCTAGACAACTAAGAACATGTTCAATATTGGGCCGCAAAGAAAAAATGTTCCATTCTTCTTGTATCAGTTACTATTGCACAAATGAGTAGAGCAAGGGAGTGGGATATTAGAGCATAACCAAGGAAATAGAAGACCCTATAGTATATTTATAAGTTGCAATGCCAATGGCAACTCAAGTATGAGTTGAATTTTCTTTGTATTTGCATTTCTTATATAAGAAGAAAAGAGCTCTCACCCTTTTGTTGGGTTTTCCCATATTGGATTTCCTAGGGTCCATCTTGTGCTCATTGTGTGGATGGTCGTGGTGGCATGCTTTCAAGTAATACTACCATGACATCCTCTTTATCAAACATCATTCCAATCCTTGCAAGCCAACGCATCAAATAATTTAGATGGTTAACTTGATTTTCTACATTTATCATATTTCTCATCTTCAACTGAGAAATATGTAGAGTTTCCACTACATCTTAACATCCAAGCGCAAGTTCATTGTGCAATCCATCATAGTTCCCTCCAAGTGATTGGAGGTCACCAAAGGCTCTTCTCTTAACTCCATTTCAAGTCGTACTATTTTGGTTCTAACTACATTTTCTCGAGTGTTTCCTATAATAACTCTTCACTGCCGACAAGATAATAATATTCCTTCATTAAGTGCATCATTCTTGAGTGGGCCAATACTCTCTTTGCAATGCCAAGGAATATGTTATAATTTCACTTTTTTCAAAGAATCAACTATTTGATTTGACAAATGAAACACATGTAAACCCAAAATTGCTATAGCATGTCGGCATATTTTTATGTAATATTGCCATGGTTTCCTATCTTAAACTTCGTTCCAATTCTTACAAGCCAACTCATCAAAGGTTTTAGATAGCTGAATCTATTTGTTGTGATTTCATATATTTATACCTATCTTTTGTCATCTTTAATTGAAAACTTATTGTTTCAGTCTCTTTTTTGCATTATGGGTTTTTTAACCAAATATTTTTAGTCCCTCCAATATGTTCCACTTTTTATTATTAATCTACTTCATCTCAAAATATTTCTAAAACTTGGCTATAGTTTATATAATGTTGAAAGAATTTGGTTATTTATTTGTATTTATTTAATAAAATATTTAAATAAGTGTGTAATCCTTATTGGTGAAAAGGGTTTGAAAAAACAATTTTTATCATTGTCACTGATTAAGAAAAAAAAATAAAATAAAAAATTTCAGCGGACTTTAAACTTGCAAATGTTAACATCTAAATATTTTCTTTATAGTGGATAGTCTAACATAGAAAAGACAAACAGAGACGAGAGGTTAGGTTCACAGGCATTGGGATGAGGTTAGGTTGACAGCTACCAAAGTTAACAGATTTGCATGCTTGACATCTCAATGGGGTAAGGTTGGCATCCATCAAAGTTGACAGGTCTGCATGCTCGAGCTCTCAACCCGCTGATACTTCTAGTATTTTTTGGATTGAAATCCATCTTCATTCTTCCAAATGCACAGGCATTACCTAAGGCTACCTTGGCTAGGGTTTCTGTTTTGGAAGACTCCCTCCGCCTTTGTGCTTCATTTCTTGTTCCACCTCTTCATCGCCGATCCTTCCCGTAGTTAAGATTCAAGTATACATCTCTTCATCGCCGATTCTCGTACTGATAAACTAAGGTATTGATACCTTACTATTTGAGATTTTGGTAATAATAATAAATTGCAGATGTCAATCAAAGCTCGGAAATGTGTAATGGAGTAACAGGAAAGAAGGACCCAAAAGTTGACCAGAGACTGCGAGCAGGCGAAGAACGAATGCCTTGAAGCCTGGATCTGCCTACGAGATTCCACTCACCAACTTGAAGAGCTCAAGAATGACCACCATTTCAAATCTTTACAGGTCAATTCTCTAGGTAGGTGCCTACGAAAAAGAAGTTATAAACCTTGAAAGTTTTTATAAACCTTGAAAGTTTCTGAAACCCTAGCCTCTTTTTGGTATTTGATTAGTAAATTTATTTTGAATTAATGTTGTACAGACCCACTTTAACATGGGGCAGAGAAATTGGAACCTTGAACCTCTCGTTGTCAGTGTACATTAAGCATCAACAATTCCTGCACCAATTTGCCATGAGGAAATCCCGATTATTTTTTACTATGTTAAATGTCATCTTGAAGGGATTATGTTTGATCTAAAACTAATGTGATTATATAGGGTCGAATTAATTAGTTCACTGAGCTTCAAGAAAAACATGACAAGGATAAGAAGTTGTGGGTCTCCTTAATGCAAGACTTGAATGCTAAAATTCAGGTAACGCCGATGCCTTGTGTTTCCAGATCTGATGAATAATTTCTTCCTATTTTGCATCTTGGGTAGATAAGTAACTGGCAGTGTTACCTTATGTCTTAATTGGGTGTGACAGGCAGTAAACCATTTCATTATCTGTATTTCATTGTTATCTAGCATGCCATCGTTTGCAGGCTGCAGAGAGAACTTTGGATGCCCCTGAGATTGTGGATGATTATTACTTGAATCTGCTGGACTGGAGTGTCAACAATATTTTATCAATAGCCCTCAGTAATACAATATACTTATGGGATGCCTCCTAAAGCACAACTTCTGAGCTCCTGATTCTAGAAGATGATGATGGTCCAATAACAAGTGTTAAATCGACACCTGAGGGAAGACATATTGGTGTTGGCTTGACCAATTCTGTTGTACATCTATGGGACTCTGCATCTAATAGACAGGTAGAGTAAATTTCTAGTTTCATGTTTTCAATTTCTTTTTGTTTTGTTTCTCTAGATGCATTCTCAATTACTTAGTAATGTTTTTCAATGAACACAGTTGAGCCTTGAAAGGTCACCATACCCGTGTGGGTGCGCTTGCTTGGAACGCTCATATTCTTACAACTGGTGGCCTTGCTGGTTTAATATTAAATCATGATGTTCGTATCCGTGATTCCGTTGTTCAAACATACAGAGGACATGAGCAGGAAGTGTGTGGTTTGAAATGGTCTATGTCTGGCCAACAACTTGCAAGTGGGGAAATGACAATTTACTTCATGTGTGGGACAAGAGCATGTCTTCTTCTAATGATGCGACCCTGACTCCGTATCTTCACCGGCTAGATGAACATTGTGGTGTAGTAAAGGCCTTGGAATGGTTCCCTTTCCAGAGCAATCTTTTGGCATCTGGTGGAGGTAGTGCAGACCGCTGTATTAAGTTTTGGAACACTCATACAGGCTCCTGTATGTTCCAAAACTTAATATAGCGGTCTACACTTCCTCCACCACCTCCACCAGATGCCAAAAGATTGCTCTGGAAAGGGAACCATGCCAAGGCCTTTACTGCAGCACAATGTTCATCTAGCCGGTGAAGATACGGAGTCGGGGTCGCAGCATGTGGGGGAAATGACAATGGGGGAAATGACAATTTACTTCATGTGTGGGACAAGAGCATGTCTTCTTCTAATGCTGCGACCCCGACTCTATATCTTCACCGGCTAGATGAACATTGTGATGCAGTAAAGGCCTGACATGGTGCTCTTTCTAGAGCTATCTTTTGGCATTTGGGGGAGGCAGTGCAGACCGCTGTATTAAGTTTTAGAACACAGGAGCCTGCGTTATAACATAGAAACAAAAATCAATATTAAATAATAATAAAACAAAATAAATTTTTATTTTCAGATTACTGCAGTAAATTTTCAGATTTTTAGATTTTCCCTAATCCAAAGTACACTCTTATTTTCATCAGCTTTCACCAGTCATTACCATGTCTGAATCATGTAGTTACTGCAGTAAATGAATCATATGTAGAATTTGCAGTAAATGAATCATATGTAGAATTTACTGGGGACAACTAGTTGCACAAATGCTTCTTAAATCAATTGGAAAATTTTGCTTCCATGCAAATTATCCTTTTGCACTGATTACCTGCTACCCTTAACAACGTTAACCCTGGGTGATCCCATTTTCCGAGATAGTAGCAAATATACAACATGACCAACACTAGCTATTTCAGTATGCTTCATAGCGAAATTGCAAGGCTTTAAACAAAAATGATTTTTGGTTTTTTTAGACTTCTGGACACTAGGTCACACCACCGATATCTTCCACAGCAAGACCTGCAGATCCCATTCAGTACCCACTGCAGAATAATGGAAGGTGGTGTACATATATGTCAGAAATGAAGAAAATTTACTATAAGTTCTGTAACTTCAGGAAGGCAAGCCTTCAAAGCCATGGTTTAGTTGGCAGGTGGGTATGTTCAGAATCAATCGGTAATGCTTTGGATAGCATTGCAGTGCACTGATCATGGCAGGGTGCCATCATAACAGTAGAGACAACATAATCCAAGCATGCATGCATGTATAGGGATAATCAAAATATAGTATATACTTGTTTTACCAGACTGCCTTCTCAGTAGTATATACATGTTTTAGCAGAATGCCCTCTTAGTAGTATAAACATGTTTTAGTAGACTGCCTTCTCAGCTGGTGGTGGTCAGAGAGCTGCATGGGTTGACAATGTTGGCCATGGGAATAAAAGTTTGTTATGTACTCTTTTTAGGATTTTCTATAAAACATGTCAAGGATAACTTCAAGCACTTTCTCTGCTCTGATTATTCCATGCCATACATGCAATGGCATAAAATTGAGTTAAAAGTGGCAAAAAAGCTTAAGAAATAATTTTACAGTAGTCTAAACTCTGGACATTTGGTCATTTTTTCTGATCATTTTGCTTGTTGGAATTATTGGAATTATACTGGAATTTGCAGATATGTGTTATTGAAACTTTTGGTCATTTTTTCTGATCATTTTTGCTTGTTGGAATTATACTGGAATTTGCAGATATGTGTTATTGAAACTGCCTAAATCCTGGTGCAAAAGAGGTCCGATTTATAATTTCATCACAATTTTTTATTATTATTAAGTTCTAACCATTTTAACGTAAATAGTCCAAATAATTTTAATGCAACGCCCTTTTAAGAATGTCAACTTGGAGTTTCGTTTATAAATGTGTTCCCTAAAGCTAATTTACATTTTGGCCATAAAAATTTAAATGTTTTTTGTTTTTAATGTGATGTGATTGTTTTCTTTTTATGTATGATTTAAATGTTTTTTAATCTATTTAATGAGATGTTAGTTTTTTCTTTTTATGTGCTATTTGAATGTGTTTTTATTTTTTATGTGAGATGTGAGTTTTTTTTCTTCTTTTTATTAATAAATTTATAGCCTTTTTTAAAAATGTAGTGTAATTTTTTTTATTGAGATGTGATTTGTTTTCTTCTTTTTGATTATTTTTAGTGACAAACTGAAAGTAGTATATTAAAATTTATATGATGAAGAATCTGATTAATAATTGAATTTTAATATATTAAAACTTATTTATCTTTGTAAATGACTTCTCTTAATCAATATAAGATTATTTTTTTAATAACAAAACTTTATGTTATAACAATGATCAATATTAAAGGGAAACTGGAATTCACAACTTATCTCATTTGGTTGATCAAATTTGAAAAGATAGTCTTGATTTCAATTTGAATGATATATAATTGTCTTATGAAAAGTTAAAAAAAGTAAATACTTTATTAAAAATATATATTAATTTGAATGGTATAAGTTTTCAACCATTTTAGGTTATATTTTACTGTTCAATAAGGTTGGAAATCTTGAAAAAATCTTAGAATTATTGATATCACTTCTGTAAATTGTATAATGTGAGTGCCATAGGGGTTTTTGAGGGTGCTGAATCTATTTATGCATTCAAAAACACAATTTGAACACTTCAAAATTTGGATTTCACCCCCCAAAAATTACCGTATTTCAACCAAAAAAAACTACCGAAAAATTAAAAAACTTAAACACTTTATTAAAAATATATATTTGAAAATAACATTTATGAAAATAAAATTAAAATATCCAATTTTATTCATTAGTTAATTAAAAAAATTAAGTAAACACTTTACTAAAAATATACATTTGGAAAAATAACGTTTATGAAAATAAAATTAAAAAAATCTAATTATTATTATATTAAAATTTTAATTTTATTTATTATATTTTTATTTATTTTAAAAATTTAATTAATTGATATTTTTTAATATTATGTAACACTAAATAAAATTTATTATTAATATTTAATCTATAAAATATTTAATGTATAAAAATTAAATAGATTAAACAATAAAAATGAAAAAATAACATTCAAAGAGAGGCCTAATAGTTACATTGCATGCAACTAAACTGCACCATTACATATATTTTAGTGTATCTCATAATATGACTATTTATAATGCATATGATTGTACAAAAACTATGATCTACAAGTTATATCTACACTTTACACTTTTAATAGTTGTTTTGATCTTAAATGCAAAAGAGTGTAGTGCCCCAAGGTATTAAAACCATGAAGGCCTATAGTGAAATAAGTCTTCATTATTGTCAACAAGGGATTTGAGAAAAATGAATGAGATAGTCACCTCTAGAGCAAGTAATGAGGTTGGTAAGATTGTCATAGGAATATGATAAGCTCTTGGACATGCATTCCTAGAGAGGGGTGAGAAAGTAGTGAGGTTGCATATTTAGTGATAGCCATGGAGTCATGTCAAATCGTTGATGCAAGCAATGCATGTGCATTTTCCTCAGTCTTTATAGGGAGATACGGTGATGGATGATTGTAGCCATCCATAAGGATGAGTGTGTAGAATTCTCAAGCATCAAGGGTGAACTTTGTGTATGTGGTGGATGGCACACCTTAAGCGCCGATGTAGGAGAATTGGCCTTTGTAGTCACTTGTCGCTTAAAGGCCTCAACTTTGGTGGACCCATATACGACTTTACCATTTCTAGGTAGAAATGACTAAAAATGAGAAATTATGATGACCCCATATTTGACATGACCATACTTGGGAGAGAAGATCAACAAGGCCTATCGAGGCATTATACTTATCTTGCAATTGATGCACAATGGCTAATCAATGCTCAATTTGATACTAGTCCACCTCCCACATTGAGTTCTTACATTTGTTCAAGAACATAATCATCGTAGTAGAAACATTAATTTCTCTTTCACAAACAACAATACGAAGGCATAAAACAAGCAAATTCTAACTAACCATTTATTTCTAAAATCTTTGAAGCAAGTGTTAGCAATATACAAAGAATTTTATGACTAGGAATATAGAGGAAGAGGAGGAAGGTAAGGAGATGCACAAATTTGCCCCCATTTAGATTGACTCCAAAAACCAAAAATATGGGTTGGAATTTTATGACTAGGAATATAGAGGAAGAGGAGGAAGGTAAGGAGATGGACAAATTTGCCCCCATTTAGATTGACTCCAAAAAACAAAAATATGGGTTGGTTGAGAGTTGCTCAAGGGAATGATGGAAGGAAGATGGTAATCTATATTTTTAAGTTTTCACATTCACATTAATTGTTGTGAAATTAAGTTATAAGTATATGTATTAACCAAGAGATAAATAGAGAGACAAATAGTACTACTCGGGTAGATGTTAAGCCAACTCTTGAGAGATAATAGTCTTGGCCAATAAGCACCTTAGGATAGTGTGACATCTCCTATCCATTGTAGCCATTCTTTTGAAATTTTTAAAAACTACCCCCCTTCAATAAGTGAATTTAAAAAACTATTTGTTTATGGCTGGTGATTCATCTCCTTCACATTTGGGATGTAAAATCAATGTCAACATAATTTTCATCGGGTACTCATTATCTCCATTGCTGTGACAAGGACCGAGCTGCTATACAAGCTCTTGCATGGTGTCCTTTTCAAGCAAATTTAATAACTGTTGGTGGAGGCAAATTTGATTGTTGCATAAAATTTTGGAACACACAAACTGAAGCCTGTGTCAACAATCGGGACACTATATCTCAGGTAAGAATATAACTCTCTACTCCTTCGATTCAATATTTTGCATGTTGTGATTTGTCTTGATTATTTTTGATCTAGACATCCATGTTTGTGCCTACAGTGGAACAAACATCAGAAGGAGCTATCGAGCAGCCATGGATTCAATCAAAATCAAGTCTATGGAAATACCCTACTATGGTCAAAGTGGGTGAACTTACTGGCCACACTGCATGTGTCTTGCATCTTGCACAGGTCTTGTAAAAACATCAATCTGATTTCATTGCAGTACCGCAATTTATGCATTGCAAAGGATTATACTTCATAGTCATCGTTGGCGTTTTGCAATTCAATTTTGAACTATAAGTTTTTATTTTGGTACTAGGTCCAAACTAATCTTATTATGTCGAAATTTTTGTCATTACAAAGCCCATATGGAACTACAGTTGTATCAGCGAAAGGCGATGAAACACTTCACTTCTGGAAGTTGTTTGGTGCACCTAACACAATCAGTATAAATACCATTAAGTCAAAAGAAAGTTCTTTGCCTCCTAAAACCATTCACATATGATAGCCCCCTTGAAGCATGGACACAAATATATGCTCAAAATTCCAAGCATCTTTTGAAGCACTAGTTTGCATAATAGATTTAAATTCTTCTTTCGTTGTAAGGTATGCAACATATGACCTTGTCCCATGACTATCTTACACATTTTCTAAGTTATTTGAAGAGTAATCATTCACGCAACTCTGATAATACAAATTGATTCAAGAAGAGAGTTGTATGAAGACACTAGGATTCATGAAACCATCATCAACATGTACTAGATCACAAATGTCAAAGAGCCATGAGTAACAGGGAAGAAGTACTTGCATTCACATTTCATGTGATTCCATTGCATGAAAGAGGTTGTTTTTGGAGGCTCTTCAAATCCAATAGGTCCACAGGAGTTAGATATTAAATAATTCTTGATTTTTCATTTTTATCATAGTTTTTAGGTCAAGATTTGCCACTGAAGTAAGTTAGAAATAGAAATCTATGAAATGTTTTAATTTCATATATAAACAAAGAGGAAAAGAAGCTGTTGACGCTGACAATGTTTTCTTTTATATGACATGTGAAGGGGTGTTGACATTGATAAGATTTCTGATACTGTAAGTAGTTCTGGTCAGTTCTCGAGGAATGATTACTTTCCTCTAATGCTGGATTACTTTCATGTGACTTGGCACTGATTTGTTGTGATTTGAATATAAGGTTCTTTTCCATGCCACACATGATCACATTGCTTACTTTGGGAAGACTCCATCTCAACGTTTATCTTTTCCACATGTGAAAATTCATCCTTTAGCTGATGTTCTTTACCCGCGGGTAAATAATGTGGTCTGTGAGGTGTTGTACAATCCCATTTTCACTATAGCGAACCACTGGCTTGGAGATTTTGGATTTGATGCACATTCTTGTAGGTAGTCGTTAAAATTTGATTTTCACATTAATGATTTAGTGGCTTAGAGATGTTAGAAATTTTTTTGCAGCCATATCCATTAAAGTATTTCTCATACATAATGTTTTCTTTAAAAAGCATGCCTTTAAATAATGATTTCTTGTTAAAGAATTTACTCTTTAGGAATAACCGATGTTCAATAATTTGTTATTATTTTTAGAAGGCAGGGACTAAGCTGCACACAACTCTTGTTTCTAATACCTCCATATGATTTGATGTTCTTGAAAAGTATGCATCTCAACCAATTATTAATGCTCTACTATCCTTAACATCTTCACTTGGTTAGGGCCTAACGATCTTGATTTCTTAGCTTCAAATCTATGTTGTCACAACTCTCCATACCCATTTCTTAATTTAATCTCAATGTGTCACTAATTATGCACTAAAATTGACTTGTAAACTTTTTGATCATTCATACTATTATTATTGTTCCTTGATTTGGGGTTTTGGGAATTTTTTATTATTTGTAATTTTGATATTTAATGTACAAAGCAACTAATATGATCAAGTGAACTTTTAATACCTAAAACAATGTTGTATTGACCAATAATAAACTTATAGTATTTAACCTTGTAAGAGATGGATGGAAGATGTTTTTTTGCAAATCACAAGCATTCAATATAAACCTAACACATACTCTTCAAAATTAATCAATCTATTATAGGCTTAATAAAATCCTGGACAACAACATGTTCTCTTAAAAATTTGCTTCACACCAAATAATTATAACATAGTCAAAATGTATATGAATCTCCTAGAGAACATATGATCATTGAGCAATCGAATGAATGCAACATCTAAAGAAATAACTTACTTGATGTTTTAGAAGCAAGATAGACTTCGTGTCCACCTTAAAATGAATGATAGTTATTCCATGTCCACCCTACGATAAAGGAGCATGGAAATACTTTCACATTTGTTTTTCACATCAAATTCTCTTCTCTTAGGTACCTTTCAAGTTATCCTATGTTGATTCCATCCACACTTTCTCAATTGTTTCCTAGAACAACTCTTCGCTATTGACAAAGATAACGATATTTTTTTTTTTTTGAAAAGGTGGTTCGTCGTTTGTTAGAGGGCTAGTCCACCTGGGGAAATGGTCACCACCTGCTATTCTAGAGAATCAAGGTGGCACGAATTACAATCATTACAATATGGGCTCAACAAGAGCAATATGTCACTTACAAGAATTGAACCTGGGTGGGGAGGGAAACAAACATTCCTCCCAACCACCCAGGCTACAACCAATGGACCAAAGATAACGATATTATGTAACAGCTAAAGCTACAATAAATGAAATAATATGCAAAATATATATTGAATGATAAATATTTAATTGAATTAATGATAAGATACAATGATCCTAGTGGCATTGTGCTTTTATAAGCATTGAATGGTCGTGAGGCCAATAGGTGTGTCGCTTGACTTTCCATTTAATGCAAATTAATCTTAATTTATTAACTATTTAATTATTTATATTTATATTTGTAACATTGTCACCTTCTTAATGAATGCTTTGTTCTCAAAGCATAAGACATTGGATTCGCCCTCAGTATGCTTCCTTGGTGGCATCATATTTTTCCTCGTCTTGTTCTAAATGCTTGACTTGGCTTCTAATTGGGAATTTGGCAAGATTATTTTGTAAGGCGTGCATCATACCTAGAAGTCTTTTGAATTGGTCACATAACATAAAATCTTGACATGTTTTGGATGTAAACTCATTTACTAAATCTCCCAAGTGCCATGATTTTCCCAAATGCAGCGGCCCTACCAAATATATCTTGGCCTCCTTGAAAAAAACTCCCCAAATTTGAATATGAATTGCTAGATGAAGCACAAATGGAAATACCAGGTGGATTTCCCTTTGTCTAGCTAGGGTGGATATTTCACCACCGAAACCAAACAAAAAATGGAAGGGTTTTGTCAAACCCTAATGAAAACCTTGGTTCACCATGCTACTCTACATGAGATCAAATACATAATACATGATATCTAGGTGAGGTGTTGTCTTTCCTTTTATTGTTTCACTAGAGCTCCATACCATGGGAAATACTATGGATCACCCAATACCATCTTAAACACTCATGACCTTCTTTTAATAAAGTGTCATTTTCAATAGTCACTTTATAACTTGGTGACATTAAAAATTAATGAACCTTCTCGGATTAGGTTGACTTAAACCCCCAAGGCCATCCCCTCTTGTCGAGCAAGGAAATCCAAAAATGGGAACATTACAGTCCTCCCTTCCCAAATATTGCTTATCCCCAAGCAATGCCAAACAACTTGATACTCCATCAAACGAATTAGACTGAAACTAGAGATTATACTAGGTTCCCATACCCATCGAAAAGAGGTGAAGCATCATCCACTCGATATGTGGTCCGACATGATACTAATATAAGAGTACTCTTGAATATTTCCGATAAGTATAACATCTTGATGTTGCAACAACTCCCTCAACCTCTTAGAGGATTGCTCTACTAGGGAACCAATATCATGAAAGAAGAAGCTGGCTCCCACCTCTATGTCGGCTACAAGACTGTCTAATATGGAAATCCTAGGGTCCCAAGATAGTCTTAGAAAGAGACCACCAAGTTGACGTTGTGCCATTCTGCTGATAACCATTCAACTGTCGTGCCACATTTGAATCCTCAATAAACCTGTGATGTAATCCAACAACATGCTATCCCACTCCTGCCCAAAAGTGGTTGATGACTACATCAACCTTGTTGAATGAGTGTGGTATGACCTGCTCCTTCGACAAATTGTACACTCCCCCATATGTCTTTGCATAACATCCGCAAAGCCCATCCATGCGAACCTATCTCGAATATTCCCGTAAATGGTAAAGTCACCAGGGTTTTCATGTCCCCAAATTTTGCATTGGATCACAATGGCCTAAGCCACTTGGCCATGTTCATGATAGTTTGTTAAATTGGTGCTAAGGGTCAAATACTTTCCAAGCATGATGTCCAAGTTAGTAATAATGCAAGATTAGAGCCAAATGGACAAGATGGGTAAAATGAAGAGAAAATTCCCAATTCAAATTTTGTAATGTCCCCATCCAAATAAATTATCACGGAGGAAAATTTCCACTAACCTACTAATTCTCTAGGTTGGGGTGGAAGCATCAAAATTTGGAATAGGGAAGCTATACGACGCAAAATGACCTTAGACTTACAAATTCACATTAAATGGGACAAATAAACAATAATAAAGAGGAAAATGAAGTGGCATTGGATCATGAGGGCGCATAAGAGGTTGTGGAACCCACATGTGGCAAGATTCCCCACTACACTTGGCATCATTCTCACACAAATTAGAGTTCAAGGTGAAGGGTAACGTACTTGGGATAGATGAAGAGGAAATATTCATGGAAAGAATCATGGAGACTCGACTTGGAGTGGAAGAGTAAATCCTAATGAAGAGGAAGAAGCATAATAGACAGATTGTGACACTTGTGACAAGACTCCATGGCATCTATGACAACAATGATGAAGGAATCTATGAAAATATGACAAATTCAGAACTGATGGCAGACCTATGACAAATATGACATATCGGGTCTAAAAATAGCCACCAAGAAGGTGCATAGAGGGATTTATGGTCATCCAAGATTCCCAATTCGAATTGGGTAAAGAGGAGTGCAAGAATGAGGAGGACAAGTGTCTCATGAAGGAATCAATCACTAAATCAAGTTGGGTGAGTGTCTAGGAGGGAAATTCGACCTCATGAGTCCGCATGAAGTTAATAAAAAGGGAGGATGACAAAGGAGAGCATATTATGGATCATTTTTGTTTTGCACTCTTGGAGAGCTTAGATTGTCCATGCACGGTGGGTGTTTTCCTTCCTTGTTATTGAACCAATTTCAAGCACATGAAAATATGAACCCAAAATCCGACGACATATATGTACGATTTTCGATATGAAGTTGTCAACCATCCGACAAGCCTCTCCTTTTTGAAACGTTGGTTGACCTTCGGTGGATATCCGACATCAATACGGTCTCGTCGGATATCCAACCAAAAATATATTAAAATACACGTCAGATATCCGACCACAATTTCTTTTTGGAACGTCCAATATTCGACCACAAGGAAGTCGGATATCCGACCATAGTTTCTTTATGGAACGTCCAATATCCAATATTCGACCACAAGGAAGTCGGATATCTGACCCTAATTATACTACAGAAGGTCGAATATCCGACCTCATGTCCGCCGGATATCCGACGCATATACCCACAAAAAAGAAACAGTCTGACGAAATTTTTCGTCGGTGGTATGGCATGGTCGTCGGAATATCCGACACATATACCCACAAAAATAAAAAGTCCGACGACATTTGTCGTTAGTGGTATGGCATGGTCGTCGGAATCGTTGGAAGGGGCGTCGGATATCCGACCACTATGGGGAATTTAAAAAAAAATACTAGTTCTATGTAGATTTTGCTACATAGAAAACTGTTTAGGTGTCGCAATTTGAAGGTATCATGATGTCTGAATATTCTCGTAAGTCATGCAACCGACCTCTTAAATTCAAGGCATCTTAAGCTCACCAAGCCAGTAATCATGTTTGATTCCGATTCATCTCTCTCTTAATGATTTTGCTAGTAAATTCATAGTCTTGTGAAACACATTCATGATCAATGTCTAGGTCTGAAGAACTTGAAGAATGAGTAGTTTCACCTTGGGGAGTTGAAGGAATTGAGAATAGGGGTTGTATAATTTAAAGCAAGGTCTATCTAATCATCCACTAAATCCACTAATATATGCTCATTATCATCATACCATCTTCATAATACATCCCTCTTTTCAATTTTTTTTCATCTATGCAAGTTTCTTTTTGACGGGGCCAATTGTACTTGAAAAACCAATAGTGATGCATAGTCATTCCGTAAGGGATCGTGCCTCCTAATATTTCTTCATTCAAATGATAGAGAACGTTAATGTCTTTTCTTCTTCTACTATTTCTTTGGTGGTACAAATATTGTAGGATCACATGGACAATGTAATGAAGGACATGGTGCTTTCTTATCTCTTATCAATAATGTTGCAAGTCCATGCACAAAAGTCTAATAGGAAAACTTAATAATAACAAGATTAATAGGGATGAAATTTGGTAGAAAATGTGGAGTCTTTAATGCTCCATATATTTTAATATAAGTGTATGACTCCATCATATCATCCATTGTACTGATTACTTGCACTGCCTTCTCTATCACATAGGGAGTTGGCTTGTAGAACACCAAAGTGTATAGGGGAGTGATAAAATTAGCACATATCCCTATAAGCTCACTCATATACTTGTGTTCCCACAGGACTTGGAAATAAACATAAATGGGTTTTCCTTATGGTTGTCATTGTCGACCCATACCTTGGAAGTGATTAGCTACACAAACAATATACACTATGAAATATAACATATAAAAAACCACGGGACTAGCTGTAGTAGAATCTATTGTCCTAGAGATAGCATCATTTAAGGTGGTAGATAAAATATTTAACCAATTCAAAAATTTGGCCCACTTTAGCTACCTAATAGTCACTATTTCAGGGCTATTTCTTCAAGAGTTGCAAATAGAGCGCAATCCCGGGCACGTGAAGTGGATTATTGTTAGTGTTTTCACTTTAATTCAATTAAGTTAGATCTTTAAACTGAAAGATAAACAAGCACAACAAAACACAAACTCTTCACAAGCACATAAATCATCCTTTGATAATCCTACTTATAGTTGTGATAAATTTATTTTTCTCTTAAAGAGGTCCTATGGTATGAACCCCATCCCTATGGGGTCAATGTCCAACTATCAAAGCAATTACATGAAAAACCCAATTAAGCCTATGCCTAAGCCTTGGACCAAGCAATAAATTCTCTTACTAAATACATTTGAAATAAATTTTGAAAGCCAAGATGTTTCTTACTAGGAAATATGACTTTTCCAATACAGATGTCCCTTGAAAGGTAGAATTCTATGGATCAAGCTTCTTTCTATGCTAGGAGCTTGCTCAATTTATGATGTTTCCTTAGTCCATTCTTGGGTAAATTATTGTTTTGAAACTGCATTCTACTACATAAGATGTCATAAGAATTGAGCTAGTGTGTGATTATTCAAGCTTAGACATAGCCAACGATGAATGCAAAATAAAAAGGATCCATTTCATTTTGACCAAGACACAAATTGGAAAGGGAAGCAATTTGGTGATCTATAAATCTTTAAAAAAAAACTTCGTGAAAAACTTGGTCTGCTTTGTAGGAACTCCTTGCATTATAGGAAATCTTGCTTGTTCCCAAATTTAATGTTGCTTTCCTTATTTATACAATTCACAGTCTAAACAAATATAATGCCTTATTGTTTAGAATACTGATTCATTCAAATATACATAGATACTACGATAATTAATATCCAAATACTTTAGGATAAGTTAAAATAATTACCTTTTCTTCACGTTCTCACCTGATGCACCTCTATTCAATCCCAATACATCATATGGATTACTTGCATCTAGAGGAATAATCCTTGTCACCTAGTCGAAGACAATATTAGTCAAAATATAATATCATAAGAAGGGAATATTATGAAACAATAGGAGTACTAGTGAAAAAGGAGATGTGGTCATCAGTATGGAAGTCAAAACAATAAAAAAAAGACAATTATTAACATTAGAAGCATATGTTTATGTTGTCCTATGGATCATGAGTTGTGTGATTTCGAACTCTTTTGCTCTCCCAATAAATGACCATAGAAGTAAGTCCATGGGACTAAAATAACGTACAATATGTTATTACAAAGTGTGAGTGTAAATGCGATCTGATATCTAAGCTATTGTCAAAAAGGAAAGATCTAATATCTAAGAATCAAGCAATAAAAACTATAATAGCTAGGAAACTAGTCTGAAAAAAGAAAAATAGTATGTTTCCTAATTTAACAATTATAGATAATACCATCACTAGTATGAATTGTCCTAATATCCATAGCATTTTCAATGAAATATTCCGAAGACAATGATTATAGAAAAATATGGACAACTACAATATGTCACGCTTGTAGAGAAAGGGATATCGGTTTCAAAAGTTGTATAACATCACATTGATCATTAAGTTTTGTAAGTTGTATAGTGGCCCAGTCAAATAGGTCTTTATGACCATTTGTGCCAAGCTTGACACTCCCCAAGGATGAAGATATATATGGGACCTTCCATACACCATGTCAATATATATTATATATGTTCACATGAATATACTCATGTCCATAAGATAACGTGTTACTTTAAATAGAATACCATTTTATCAAGTTGTACTGATGCTTCTTATGCTTACAGCTTAGGCAGTAGAAGTTTTGTATATCCTGCACCAAATACGAGTAATCATGGTAAATCAAGATAATAACAAGAATTGGAAAAGCTCAAAAACTAGCATCCCATTTACAAGAAGTGGTGGCATCTTGAAATTACCCTTACTTACGCTTTTGTTAAACCTAGATATTTATAGTTGGAATCCTCTCTAGATTCTCTATTTGGATGTAAAGACCTCATGTAGGGTCCCTCACAACTACATCATATTAGAAAAATTATTAGTACCATGAAAAATGTTGATAACAGATAGAACATATATTCCAAAACTGTAAAGGCTACATTATTTTTCTAACAAACTCGTGAATTAAAAAACATCACCAATTCATTTATTGCCTTAGCTTGTAGAAAAAATTAGATGAAATCTAACATATGTAATAAATTTTATTCATCCTAATTCCATTATAAATAAGAAATGCAAAGATTACACTCTAGCATTGTAATACAACAAGTATAGTAAGGTGTTCACTCAATGAATTTTCCAAAAATGTACCATAACTAGAACTAAAACCCATAAATGTACCATAACTAGAACTAAAACCCTCCCAAATCCCAGAATTACACAATTTTACATTTGGCATAAATTGGGAAAGGACCCATGCCTCATGTGAACTTCCTAATCTCTTGAATACAAGTGATTTAGACTATGAGAACCCTAAAATCTCTTGTTATTGGTTTGCATCTTCTCTCTAGCACACTTATGGATTCTCCCTCTAGTGCACCCATAAATCATCTCTAATAAACTTCTTAGGTTGTAATGTTGTGCTACCCTAACATTGTTTTTCTCCTTGTTTATTACAGGAATTAGGGTTTGTTAGTTGGTTCAATTTCATCCTTGCGGTCTCTTACGAACCTCAACATGGTATACAAGAGTGTGGGAATTCCTTACTCATTTCTCTATTGGTTTATGCCCACAACTAGGGTTTATGTCCTAGCTGCAACACTAGAGTTTATTGACCTACTATTGTGTTGATTCAATGGACATTGATAAAATTATCTTATCAATGTTATCTTTTTCCATCCATAGCTACATGCCCATGGTTTATTGTTAAACATTGAATTGATTAGTGATATTCTTGTTTAAGTATGCCTATAAATAGGATTGCGGAACTTGATTTCAATGACTTTTATCTTACAATATCGCCATGTAAGAATTGCTTGCTTATTTGTTTTTTATTGAAGCTTAATTTCATTTGATTTTACCCTTGTTCAAACTATCATAAGTATTCCATGTCTCGATTGCCTTACCTGTTTGATTTTGAACCTCATCTTGTCTTAAGCCATCTATGAGTTCATTACATCATTTGTATCTCAAAGATGCATTTGTCTTGAGTCTTTGTACTTGTATTTATGCAAGCAAGGAAGGAATTAGGTTTTTGGGGGAAAAAATTAGAGGATACTTGAAGTGTTAATGTTTGAGTCCTTTTGTGAGATGGGTGTAGATCCTAGGGCATGTGACAAAGAAACCCTAGAGGATACTTGGATCTCTTTGCTTAGAGATCTTGTATGAGGCATGCTTAGTGAAATAACAAAATTGGACTTGATGGTGTTGGTGCTAGTTTGTTGTAGAGCCTTTGGTGTGGCTAGAGAGGATGGTGGGTAGTCAGAGATGCAGACTACCAAGGAAGGTTGCAGGTTGACAGGAGCTCTAGCACTGTCATGAATATACAAGGACATTCTGACAATTGTGGGGAAAGAGATAAGATGTGCAAAGATACATACGATCCACTATGTCTTGCAAATGAAAATGGATCTTGAACATAAATAGGTTTGTGGAACTTGATTTCAACGATTTCTACGTGACAATATCACTATGTATGAATTGCTTGCTTATGTTTATATAGTTGGTGCTTACTTTCATTTGATTTTACTTTTTCTCAAACTGTCAAAAGTAAGTGAGAAATGAATATTTCCTTACCTTTTCAGAGGCTTGGAAAGTAGGATAAGATGCTTTAGTTTCATAACAAGCCCCAATAAATTGTCAAAATTTAGATGACACGTGAGTGGGTTGTAGAAAGGAACCACCGTAGCCATTCATTAAGCTCCTCTTTGTTTCGAGAATAATTTAATATTATCTACTAAACAGGGCCAACCATGTGAAGGTGGAATCTCTTAAGGCCCCTCCCCCCCCTTACATAACTCTCAATTCCCCATACCCAATGCATGTACTTGAAAAAAAATTTACGTGCAAACATGCAGATTTCATCATAAACAAACATTTCCCATTCATTCAATAAAAGCTAACATTAATTAAGCCATTCATTCATTCAGTAGGCAAAAAATCATGCATGACATTATATTATAAAAAATAATTACACAATATTTCTCCAGTCATTTCTTTCTAATTTTTTTTCTCTTTACAAAATCAACAAGAAGCTCATCTTCTGGATCTTCTTGTTTAGTTCTTGGTGCTTCATCATCTTGCCGTGATATCTCCCTAGTAAAGTACTCGCGACATAGATTTTGCGGCAAGGGGTTCGGATTTGCTGCAATAATGTGAAAATGTTACATTGATATATTCTGTTATTATAATGCCAAGTGTTTCATTTTAAAAAAAACATTACAAAGGTGTTTTTTTACCTGTTGTGGCCACATCATATTCTTCATATTCCTGTCTAGGCTCAACCTGTACAGTGTGACCCTCTACATGCTCTGCAGTTCAAACATGGAGAAGTACAATTGATGTTCACTATCTGCAATGATATATATAAAATTGTAGCATATGAATAAATTCATTACCAGGATTCGAAGCATGATCTTCGATTGGTTGTTGTCCATCCTGGACATTAAGCGGATTATTGCTTTCCTGCTCAAAACAGAGTCAATATTTTATGTCAATTATTTATAACGAATAGATTGCACAAGTAATAAATATTCATTAAAATATATATAGATTTTATATACCTGTGCACGAGATGGATTACCAGAAGACTGTGTTTTCCCTTACAAGCTTTTTCGATGTTCAACAACTCCAAAGTCGTGCCGAAAGCCAAGCTTCAAGTCTTCCTCAGTGGCCACTTATTTGAATCGGTCAACCTTCATATTTGCATAACGTCATTAATTTAACTTTTGCGGTGCAATAAAACGAAAATAATTTGCAATTTATTATTTGGATGCATTATTGGTTTTTCAATACTTACAATTCGTGCCGCCACATTCGAATAACCACCAGGCCCAACCTTGTGCTGACCAATTTTTGCTTGTATTTCCTTTGTGGCCTTTGATGTGTCTGACAGCCTATGTAAGTGTTGAAATACGTTAGATGTTCCAAATTCGATATAAAAATTAACAATAATAAGGTTTATAATTACATTGTGGAAAGTATTGCATACCTCCCTGTGCCTGGTGGTAGCTTTCCTTCATTTCTCAGAGCCCTCTCCTTTCCATATTCCACTAGGGATTTCCAATCTCTTGTTGGAATCATCGAAGGGCGCTCATACCTAGGGTTCCTTTCTAGGTGGACCCTATATTGGTTCTGGACAATCTTCATATGTTATCCAACCTTCTTTAGGACCGCGGCTCGATCGAAGGTCTCGTTGCCGAATAGGCCAACCAACCAATTAGTGAGCTCATCTTTTAAATTTTAAATTTGTTTATCCCACCTTGTGTGGATGGTGGGCCCAAAGATATCCAAGGACAAATCATTTAGATGTTTATAAAAAACATCATTTCCAGCAAAACGATCATGCCATCATTAGTTGAAAAACAATGTTTTATTGGTATATTACAATCAAATTATAAACACTAACATTAACAATGTATAATTACCTCGGATCTTCTCTATCTTTATTGGAACGAGATCTTCGTCCACCAATTTTTTTTTTGTATTGTACTCGTGCTAATGACACGGGAAGATCCAAGAAATGTTGCTTTAGCAATATCAATACTAGCAGGTGCTGCATCGACCCCTTCTTCTGCACGATCTAGTGTGCTTCGGTCACTACTGGGTCCACTCACATCTGGCCTCAGGGGTGTCACGGAACGTGTTTCCGACTATTCAGTCGAAATCAATGGCACATGAGATGTACGTGGAGTCGTTTTCTCATGTGATGACTCTCCATGAGCATCACTGGGGCCAACACTGCCTTGACCACTAGTGTGTGGTCGCAGAAAATCCTGTAAATACAAACCATATTTTATAAGTTCACTATCATATAAAAGTAAAAATTATAAATTTCTAGATGAATTTATATTATGATTCAAGATTCCGCAAATTACTTTCAAGGCATGAGATCTCTTTACCAAAACATAAACCTTGGCTCTAATCTCATATGTCTGCAACTGAATGAATAGCAGACGAAGGATATCCTCATTAATTTTTCTCAATGTCTTCTCTATCATCTTAACCGGTTCTAGAGAAGAACCAATGTCAGCATCACGCATCAACTCATCCACATCAAAAGCTATTGATTGTTTTGACGTTGTTTCATACGCTGTATCATTGGTCTGCAACAAAAATATATAAAACATTACTGACGTGAAAGAAATAGACTGAGGAAAAAAGTATATTAATAAAACATATCGATCATGATAGATTCCTAAAATTACAATTAGGTTTACCTGATGCCTCGATGATGGTGTTGTATGATCCAAAGTTGGGGACTTGCCCTGATCACCCCCCTACAAAAAAGAAGTAGAAAACATTATTAGAATGAAACCAATATATACACGAAAAAGACATAACAAAAAAATAAATTATGCTCCATATTATATTTGTACAATTCCAATGAATTATACTTGCTGCATCGAGGATCGTCTACTCATAGAATCAATGGTTATAGGGGACCTGCCCCGATCTACTAATAGGGAGGTGCCCCGATTAGAACCCTGCATCAAAAACATAGAAAAAATCATCTAAACGAAACCAAAATACTCACGGAAAAATATTAATAAGAAAACATGTTTATGTATTTAAATTGTACAATTACAATCAGGTATACCCGTTGCCCTGAGGTTGTTGTCATCTGACCAACAGTCGGGAGGTTTCCCCGATCAACACTCTGCAACAAGTATATAGATAACATTATCTAAACGAATTGAATATACTCATGAAAAAACACAACAAGAACAACTTTTTGTTCAAATTATTTGTACAATTGCATCGATGTATACTTGTTGCCTAGAGGCAGGTCCAGTATCATCTACTGCTAGGTAGGTTCCCCTTACAACACCCTGCATAAAAAATATAGCAAAATTTATCCAAATGAAACCAAAATACTCACGGAAACAACATAATAAGAAAACATTTTGACGTATTTAAATTGTACAATTACAATCAAGTATACATGTTGCCCCGAGGTTGTTGTCGTATGATCAACAGCCGAGTGGTTTCCCCGATCAACACTCTGCAACAAATATACAAATAACATTATATATTAAACCAAACGAATATACTCATGAAAAAACACAACAAAAAAACTCATTTTTCATGTTATATTTGTATTATTACAAAGATGCATACCTGCTGCCTCAAGGAAGTTGTACTCCTCTGACCAGCTACTAGGGAGATGCCCCGATCATTACCCTACGAAATAGATATAGAAAATTTTAATGAAATTATAACAATAGACTAACGAAAAATACATAATATGTTAAATTCATTAATAAAAGGTTGGGTAAATTGTTAGAAATTGTTAGATGTACCACTCCCATAGTAACCATGTTTGTATCTACTCGATTCAAATTGTAATTAATAAGCACCTCTTCCCCTGCAGCTATTGATTTAATGGCACATACAAAAACATGGTTTCCTTCACGCCCCTCAAATATACAGTCGGGTTTCTTAATTATAGACCCTGGTTGTGTACTGTTTATAAACCCCGCAATATTCCCTGTGGCTTTTGGCCTTCCGTCAATGTACAACGTTGCTCCTTTATTTTGATCTTTGTCTTTCAGCTGTAAATAATTTGCTGACAATCCATATCTGCACATACTTCGTGTATATTGGACCAGGCACAACCAATACTTGTAGTTGTAACAGGGTCCAACATACTCCATCAATTCTGTACATCTGTCATAACTGACCTTTATGCCATCCATACAAAACAATCCCAAACCATGTAATGGCGATGGCGCAATTCTATATATCCTCTCATTCACACAAAAATCTATGTTTAGTTGAGGAAGATCCTTGGGTACCCATTGTTTCACTAGATGTTTGCACCTCAAGGGAACCTCGATGTCGCCTATTGTCTCATCATCATAGGAACATGACCCCCCTTCAATGAGAAAAAATTCCATGCGTTTATGGAATTTTCTTATGATCTTTTGACATCTAGTTGATATAACTCTTGTAGACCTACTGGATGTCTCACTTTCATCTAGTCTTACTAAAATCCCATTGCTCGAGGAAGAAAGATTGGACAAATACCTGTTTGTGTCTACTTGCACCATGGGAAAAAAGTTCAAATAGGACCTTGTTGGGTATGCATAATTCATATGAGAAAAATACAAGGAATTAAGGCATGCATTTTCCACTAACATCATACATAGTTAGCATGCCTCAACCAAGATTGAAAATGCATATGTACCCAAAGGAACAAAAACATTAAAGGGTGGTACAAACAACTCAAGATGGGAGAAATGACCCTACTAACCACACGCCAAGGACAAGGTACCACAATACCAATAAACAACAAGGTGTAAGGACCAAAAGTAAATCAACCAAGGTGGGGAAGGTACAACTAGTCATCTCTCTCTCAAATGTACAAATGTTCCATATAACCTGAAAGTTCATCATCACTGTATGAAGAAGGGTCCACACGGATCATGTGGTAATGATGAGGTATATGTGTGATGAGGTATATCGACCATGGGAATGAGTTTGATGCTAAGCAAACAAATCTCATACATTAATGCCCATAATTGGTAAAGCAATGCCCATAATTGTTGGCACACAATTTGGAAAAGAATTAAGGTTTGAGTCTGTCAAGCACACCCGATATCTAGAGTATGAGCAATATAACATCTAAACTAGCATATTGGATGCAAATTTTATATAAAATCATGACAATGTGGGGTAACCATGCATCCATGCATCCATGGAATAGCTCCTTGTGACTACCTCTTATTTGACTTGCCAAAGAGATGGAAGGTCAAATAAGGTCAAATATATGCAATAACTCCTTGTAACTACCTCTTCTTTGACATGCCAAAGAGATGGAAGGTCAAATAAGGTCAAATGTATGCAATAGCTCCTTGTAACTACCTCTTATGTGCAATAGCTCCTTGTAACTACCTCTTATTTGACCTGCCAAAGAGATGCAAGGTCAAATAAGGTCAAATATATGCAATAGCTCCTTTTTAAGGTCAATTCTTGAAGGATAATTCCACAAATCCATCCACATGGCTAGAAAATGTATTGATTTCTCAATCATACCCTCTTAACTAAACAATATTGAAATATAGTATATAGAGTAAAATAAAGGAAAAAGGTTAGGTGGGATTTATATTTTCCAAGCTTTTAACATACACCTTATTGTGGAAGTTACTAAATTGACAAAAATAGTGCAAGAAAAAATACTAAATAACACTCCATGTTGTCACCTAGTAACTACTCTTATCAGAGATTATATGGGCATTTCAATGATAAATGTCATGCCTTGTAGGACAAAATACAAAGGCTCCTTATTGAACTGTAACAAGAAATCCAAGAACCTACCTTTGGGAACAACTACAAAAACCTGAATTCAACAATATAGGCATAAGTCAGATCTGTTTAGAATTTCTTGATAGCTTTCTGCTAGGTGTATGCTACAGGTAAGTGCATATAATGAACATTTTATTACCATGTCAGTGAAGATTGTGAGGTTCATATCATAAAGTATTCCAAACCCAATTTTCTTCATTTAACACAATAGGAAAAACCTATGAAAAAACAATCTTCTCTATTAACGTAATGATGGTTTCCTTCACCCTTTGTAATAGATATAGTACTAGTGTCATGATTGTGGGTTTTTGGATGAGAAAATTCATGTCATGAAATTTATGTGTCACCGTCCTTATCTCTATCCCATGGGGAAAATACTCATGTTGTCTAGTCATGACCGTTTATCAATATAATATAGTTAGACTTTGCTCATCCCAGCTCTAATACTTATGGCAGAATGGCCAAATAACTAGTTGTCCTGGTTGCCTATGCTAAGATGCATAATAGGAAAATATTCATAAATGGGGCAAACAATTAGGTGCATAATTAGGAGGGCATAGTTGGTGTTGCATTCATATTTGGGTTTGTCAACCAGCCATAGAAACAATGTTGTTATCTTAAACCCCTAGTTTTTAGATTTGAAGCTTGCCATAGTCCAAGAGGAACATCCTTGGTGACCTAAAGCTCAACATATATCCCATATGTTAATCATGGAAATTTCCTTCCCTAGGGCATGTGTCATGATCTATGGATGAACCACAAGTCATATAATCAACATCTGGGATAGAAATTGCTTATTTTTGGCCTTGAATAGTGTCTTGGGTTAGGAGACTACTCTTCATGTGACAAACCTTTCAATTGGGTTTGTATCCCACTTGTGTGGAAAATATTTATGCTAGAGTGTCTATCTTGGGTTCCTCTAGGTGTTGTTGCAATTATGGGTTGTAATAGAGACATCTATTTACTAGGGACACTTGTACAATATCTACAAGTGATTCGAAAGCTACCCTCAACTCAATTAATAATCCTTCAGAAACTTTTCTATGGAAACAAGGTTGGATGAATTTTCTTAATATGGGTCATGTTGGTGAATTTTCCAGGCACTAAAATACATTTATTTCGAAAATTCATAGATCACATATCCGTCTCAGTGAGGTTTGTAACGAGCTTATCTAGGGGCTTAATAAGGCTTGTGGGTCTAATTCAACACAACTTAGTTAAAACACACTTTTTACAATTGATGGTGATGCAAAACTTTGGTGGTGGAAAGTACTTGGAAGGTTCAGGCTCCTCTGAAATCTAATTTTCTTATCTAGCTTGCTTGATCCAACAAGGTTTTCACGTTGGGCAACTTACAGCGGAGAGGTAAGATCAAGCCTAGTATTTTCATTTTGTACAAGGCTGGCGAGGAATCGAACACACATCTTTTATTATTTTTTCCATACTCTATTCATGTTTGGCGTGAGGTCAAAGTATTGCTTAGTTTTCCTAGGCTGTAGAATGGTAGAAATCTAGAAGCTTACTTTCAGATTTGGTTTACCGGGAAAGAATTGGGTCAGTATAAAGTTGTCCCATATTTGGTGTTGTGGAAAATCTGGATTGCAAGGAATTCATATTTGTTAAATTTCATCCTACATTTCAAGTTTTGGCATAGGTGATGGGTTTACTTACTTTTTGAAGAAATTCTGCCCTTTAAACTGCCTGCTGGTCTAATGTCAAGTTTAGGTGGTTTTCACCTACAGCCGGTTTTGCATAGGTTGTAGGTTACTCATGACACAATTAAATGAACAATAAACACACAGCTAAAGGCTACTAACAGGCTGCAAGCAAATTTAACAACATTCACACATAATTTGACTCGGAGATTTTTGGCCAAATCGAGCCCTGGAAAAACCCCCACGGGGAAAACCAGTTGAGAGAGAGAGATGTTTATTATTTCTTCAGCAGGGTAATGTAACAGCAATACAAAAACAAATACAACTTATCTCCATTAAATGCACCCCAGTCTGCCTCGATTTCAGTGCACAACTGCTGCCTGGAAATGTGTGGAGATCCTTCTTGGTTTCTGTGCAATTTATGGTGCTGTATCCTCCTCGATTTTAGTGTAGATAACCCTGAACTCACTGCTGCTGCTGTTACTCAAACTTGTGCATCTGCCAATCCTCAAAATCGTGACAGAGGGAGACTGCAGTACGGTCCATTGTACCAGTCACTATTTATGAAACAGTGCAGACTAATATCTCCTAACAGAACTCGGGATAAGTGCCAGGGTATGATATCACCGTGTCTGTGCTTCAACAGAATGAAGTAGCCACGAAATCTAAGCCCTGAACCAACCTCGAACTGCGTGCTGTGAATGTTACTGTTGTACTGTATCACCACGGTTTTGTGCTTGATATGACAGCTAAACTCATGGTTCTCTTTGCTGATAATAAATGCCTGGAATGAATGCCTTGAATCTGAGCTAATACTGGAAACCTGTGCCTAGAAACTCGTGCCAGTGGAGTCACGGTTTCAGTGCCTGCGCCCTAGCTCGACCTCCTTCAGACTCTCGTGCTCTCTCTTCTCTTCATTCACATCACAATTGAATTAGGTTTGTGGAGCCTCCCTCCTTTTTGTCCAATCCCTAAAGGGAATCTTAATCCAACGGTTGAGATGAAATCAAATCGATGGCTAAGATTAGATGTGAGCAAAAGTCACATTAATTAAATCACTTAATTAATTATTACTCACCCACTTTAACTTTAGACTAAAAAGTGACTTTACAAATATAAAGTCTCATTAATGTTTAATTAATGTGAGGGTCCCATTACCCCCTTCTTAGTGACTTAGGCTAAGATCACTAGGGGGAACACATCCAAGGTACAAAACTAACACTCCCTCTTACCGAGGAAGGTGTTCTGCACCACTCCCAACTTATCTCTGAAGAAGACAAACTTCCCCCTCCCCAAAGATTTCGTCAATACATCTGCAACCTGCTGATCAGTGGATATGTATTGTAGCTCAACTGCTCCTCTCTGAACGTAGTCCCGAATGAAGTGGTACTTGATCTCAATGTGCTTTGACCTGTCATGAAAAACTGGATTCTCAGAGAGCTGAATGCAACTCTGATTGTCGCAATAAATCACCGTAGGCCTCAGCTGCTGATCAAATAAATCTACCAATAACTTACGAAGCCACAGTGCTTCGCAAGTCGCCTGACTGGCTGCCATATACTCAGCCTCAGCAGAACTCAATGCAACGGACTTCTGTTTCCTGCTGAACCACGACACTGCTGCCGAGCCCAAGCTGAAACAGCAACCGGAAGTGCTCTTCCGGTCCCTCACACAACCTTCCCAGTCTGAATCTGTGAACCCAATCAAACTAACTCTACCTGAACCCCTGTAGTCCAGACCATAATCCACCGTCCCTGCAAGGTATCTCAAGATGTGCTTTGTAGCACTCCAGTGTACACTCCTAGGCTGCACCATGAACTGGCTAAGAGTGTTGACTGCAAAGCACAAGTCTGGCCTGGTGTTGACCAGATACATCAACGATCCGATGAGCTGACGATATAATGTGGGATCCACCAACTTACCATCTGAAGCATGAAGTTGCTTCAAGTTGGTGATCATAGGTGTAGACATAGGCCTACAGTCGTCCATCCGAAAAGTCTTCAGAATCTCTGCAGCATACTTCCCCTGTCCTAGGAAAATATGTCCTGGCTCCTGCCATACCTCCATCCCCAAATAGTAATGCATCAGCCCAATATCTGTCATCTCATACTCAGTAGCAAGATCTCTCTTGCACTGTGCAATAAGACGCTCATCTCCAGTGATAAATAAATCATCAACATATAGCAGAAGAATGAGCGGATCTCCACCAACCACAATGTAGTATAGGTTGGGATCAGCCTCACTCTTCTGGAATCCCATCGAAGTCAAATAAGCATCTATCCTGGAGTACCAAACTCTGGGAGCTTGCTTCAGACCGTACAAGGATTTCCTAAGCCTGCAAGCATGCGAATCTCTCCCATGTGTCTCGAATCCCTGTGGCTGCTCCAAATACACCTCCTCCTGCAGAAGACCATTGAGAAATGCGGTCTTCACATCCATCTGATGGATCCTCCAACCCATCTCTGCTGCAATCGATATCACTGCCCTGATAGAGGAATATCGAGCCACTGGAGCAAAAGTCTCATCATAGTCGACTCCCTCAACCTGTGAGAACCCCCTAGCCACAAACCGAGCCTTGAACTTCTCTACACTGCCATCTGCTGCATGCTTGACCTTGTAGAGCCCCTTGGAAGTCACAACTGACTTCCCTTCAGGTCTCGATACAATCTCCCAAGCATCATTCTTCATGATGGAATGGTACTCTTCCATCATGGCATCTCTCCATACCTGATGCTGAGAAGCCTCCTCATATGTAGAAGGCGCAAAGTCACGAAGACTCGCAACAAGGGCCGTCCCATATCTGTCTGGCTCAAAAATCGTCCTGATCTGCTCCTGAGGTCTACCAAATGCCTCTGCTTCCTTCAAGGTGTCCTGAAGCCACTTGGGCTTCTTCTTCCTTGAAGGCTCCTCCGAACCTGGTGTATCCTCCTCTGAGGACGTGCCAGAAGCATGAGGTCTAACACCCCTAGGACCTGTAGCTGATGAACTAGTCCCAGAAGACCCTGCAATCTGTGAGCCAGAAACCGGTGATCCTGAACCAGTGCCAATCCCTGTACCTGTAATCTGAACCACTGACCCTGTAGAACTTGTGCCTGTACCAAGTGATCCAGTCACCCCAGAAACCTGTGGACCTGTAACCTGTATCGAAGAAGCCTGTACCAACTGAGGTGTGGGAGCTCGTGTCTCCCCCTGATCCATCTCTCTCGACTTCCTGAAGGCCCTCTCCTCATCAAACTTTACTTCCCGCCTAACTACAACTCGCCTCTGGCCAGGAATGTAAAGCCGATATGCCTTCAAAGTCTCGTCGTAACCCACAAAGATGCCTCTCTCTGCGGTGGGCTCGAACTTCATCCTCCTCTCCGAGGGGACGTGAGAGTAAGTTAGAGAGCCAAATATCTGAAAATGGCTCACCTCAAGCTTCTTGCCTGAATACATCTCCTCTGGAGTCATCCTCCCCACGGCACGGTGGGGACTCCTGTTCTGCAGGTTCACTGCAGTGTTGCAGGCCTCAGCCCACAGAAAGAACGGTAACCCCTGATCATGAAGCATGGCCCTCACTGCTCCAACGATCGACCTGTTCTTCCTCTCTGCTACTCCATTCTGCTCAGGAGTGTAGAGAACTGTCAACTGACGCTGTATACCCTCCTGTCTGCAGAATGCGCTGAACTCCTTGGAGGTATACTCACCCCCGTTGTCTGACCTCAACATCCTGATCTTCCTCCCCGTCTGCTTCTCCACAAGGGCTTTGAACCCTTGGAAGACACTCAATACAAGTGGGGACTTCTTGCTCCTCAAGAAGTAGATCCAGGTCTTCCTGGAGTAGTCATCAATGAAGCTGATATAGTACTCATGGCCAGACAAAGATACTGAGGACATAGGACCGCAAATGTCAGTATGAATCAGATCAAGCACACCTGCTGCTCTCGTGTCACTGCTAGGGAACACGGTCTTGGTGTACTTTCCCAAAGCACATCCTCTGCACACATCACTCTGCTCAATGTCAAACTCAGGCAAACCTGTGACCATGCTCCTCAACACTCCCAGAGCGAGGTGATGTAAATGGGCCATCCTCCTGTGCCATAACTCACACAACTCACTGCTGCTGCTGCTGCTGTGTGCTACAGCATGCTGTGGCTGAAACAATAACTTGTACAGTCGTTCACATCTAACTCCAATATCCATGGGAGTAGATACACCTGTGGTCTTGGGAAACACCTGCACTCTCCCATCTGAGAAGCACACCCCAAGGCCCCTGTCCTCAATCGTGGAAACTGAAACAAGGTTCTTTTTCAGCCCAGGGACGTACAACACATCCCTCAAAGTCATGGGACTCATGGACTCCCTCTCAAATATGAATGTCCCCTGACCCACTGCTCTAACAATGGTGTTGTCACCAAGTACAACCTCCACCTCTCTCTCTGTTCGTGATAACTCGGAGAAGAACTCCCGAGTACCTGTCATGTGTCTCGAGGCTCCGCTGTCAATATACCACGTACCAGTGGTGGAAGGACCTGTCTGATGCCTTGTCAACAATGAGTGCTCAATCTCCATATCCATGTCAATGCTGGTGGCTAAGGAGACTCTCTCTCTCTCACTCTGTCCAGCATATAGGGAAAACTCCCTCTGAAACCTGTCACCAAACTCATCAATCTCTGCTAAGGCTGTTGTCTGCTGACCTGGTCCCTTCTTCGTCTTCTTGTTTGGACACTGAGATGCATAGTGCCCAAACGCCTGACAACAGTAGCACTTGATTTTACTCAAGTCCTTCTTCTGCCCACCCTGTGGATGTTGCTGCTGTCCCTTGGCCCCATGCTTCTTGGGACCCTTCTTCTTCTTCCCTTTGGCTGTCAGAGCCACGTTCTCCTCATCTGCTCCACCACCTGATGTACTGCCCTGTACGAGACCCCTCCTGGTCTTCTCCTGCATAAAGTCATCCCACAACCTCTCCCAAGATGGAAGGTTCTCCCTGCCCACAATGGCCTGCACAAATGCACTCCAGGGCCTTGAAGCCCCATTCACTGCTGTGCATACTAGCTCTGTAGGGGATGCTACTTCACCAACCGCTGCTAGTTCATCCCGAACTGCAGAGATCCTGGTGAGATAAGCTGTGACTCCCTCTCCTCCAGTCATCCTGATACTCTTGAGCTTCTCCTTGAGAACCATCTTTCTATTCTCGTTGGAGCTCTCATACAAGCTGATCAAGGCACTCCACATCTCGTGTTCCTTGGTCTTCCTGGAAATGTGAGGGATGATGTGGTCTTTTACTGCATCTAGTATGATTCTCCTAGCCTTATAGTCTTTCTTGTTGAAGGCTGAAAGAGCGGTCGCATCTTAGCCATCTGGAATGGTAATGGGGTTTGTGGTGGTGTTCCTCACCACCTCCACCCATAACTCGTTCTCCTCCAAAAGCAACAAAATTTGGCCTTCCAAGGCACAAAATTTTCTGTCCCATTCAACCTGTCTTCAATCCTCAAACCTGTAGCCATCTGAAAATCAACCCAATAGAACGCTGCCCACTAACAGAAGGTAAGAACACTGAACTTTCTGAGATCTGCAATTTTTATGTGTGTCTGCAAATCAATTTGTTTTCTGCCCCCCGTGCTCTGATACCATGAAGAAATTCTGCCCTTTAAACTGCCTGCTGGTTTAATGTCAAGTTTAGGTGGTTTTCACCTACAACCGGTTTTGCATAGGCTGTAGGTTACTTATGACACAATTAAATGAACAATAAACACACAGCTAAAGGATACTAACAGGCTGCAAGCAAATTTAACAACATTCACACATAATTTGACTCGGAGATTTTTGGCCAAATCAAGCCCTGGAAAAACCCCCACGGGGAAAACCAGTTGAGAGAGAGAGATGTTTATTATTTCTTCAGCAGGGTAATGTAACAGCAGTACAAAAACAAATACAACTTATCTCCATTAAATGCACCCCAGTCTGCCTCGATTTCAGTGCACAACTGCTGCCTGGAAATGTGTGCAGATCCTTCTTGGTTTCTGTGCAATTTATGGTGCTGTATCCTCCTCGATTTCAGTGTAGATAACCCTGAACTCACTGCTGCTGCTGTTACTCAAACTTGTGCATCTGCCAATCCTCAAAATCGTGACAGAGGGAGACTGCAGTACGGTCCACTGTACCAGTCACTATTTATGAAACAGTGCAGACTGATATCTCCTAACAGAACTCGGGATAAGTGCTAGGGTATGATATCACCGTGTCTGTGCTTCAACAGAATGAAGTAGCCACGAAATCTGAGCCCTGAACCAACCTCGAACTGCGTGCTGTGAATGGTACTGTTGTACTGTATCACCACGGTTTTGTGCTTGATATGACAGCTAAACTCACGGTTCTCTTTGCTGATAATAAATGCCTGGAATGAATGCCTTGAATCTGAGCTAATACTGGAAACCTGTGCCTAGAATCTCGTGCCAGTGGAGTCACGGTTTCAGTGCCTGCGCCCTAGCTCGACCTCCTTCAGACTCTCGTGCTCTCTCTTCTCTTCATTCACATCACAATTGAATTAGGTTTGTGGAGCCTCCCTCCTTTTTGTCCAATCCCTAAAGGGAATCTTAATCCAACGGTTGAGATGAAATCAAATCGATGGCTAAGATTAGATGTGAGCAAAAGTCACATTAATTAAATCACTTAATTAATTATTACTCACCCACTTTAACTTTAGACTAAAAAGTGACTTTACAAACATAAAGTCTCATTAATGTTTAATTAATGTGAGGGTCCCATTACCCCCTTCTTAGTGACTTAGGCTAAGATCACTAGGGGGAACACATCCAAGGTACAAAACTAACACTTTTTACAAGGAAGTGACACATTACATGGTCTCTAGGGTGCTTGTTGACTTCAGAGTGGATAAATATACTCCATGGGGATATTTTGATGGGGTCTGTCAAGGCCCAAATATTATTTGTTGTCTTGGGTTCATTCTTGATATAAGTGACGACACTCGTCTCTTTCAATTCAAAGGAAACCTGGGTAGGGGGGCAAAAAAAAAAGGTGAGTTTATGGATTTGTATTAAATGGTTAAATTGGCTCTGGACAGATAATTGAGTAACTTGCAGGTTTTTAAGGACTCCCTCCTTGTTGTTAACTGGGTGAAAGATCAACTATAGGTCCAAAATATAGATCTTGCAGTGACTGGACATAAGAGACAAATTGTTGGGCTCTTCCAAGATATCAGTTTTGTACATATCTTCCGTGAACATAATTTGGACACTGATAAAATTTCCAAAGAGGGCACTAAAATACTTTGGATTTTATTGTGCCCCTGTTGCATTATTAGCCACTTCATTTTTTATTTGTTTGTTGTCACCCATTTTTTCCATTTAGAATTCCTTCCTATTTCTGTTTCTACTCCCTCCAAAGACCATATAATAATTTCTATTCCATTATTTTTCCCATCTATTCCTCTTATGCCTTCCACTAGGATTTATGTTTGTGCAAAATATGCCTTTGCATTCATATGTGTAAAGACACTTCACAGCTGTAAGCCTAGTTGTATATGTGTCTGAGGAAACCCATGAATATATACAATGTCAATTCCTCACCCTTGTAGTAGCTACAAAGTAATTGTTGCTGATGGAATATACCAGCCACTGCAGGGACAAGCTATGATTGTTGGAGGTTGTGAACTGAGAATAGGGGTCAACGTGTCCACTATTTCCAATCATGGAAGGCATTGCAAGGTTTAGAAGAAAAAACAATCAACCACTATCATTCCCCCACACAATGATAAGCACTATAAGAAGGGTAATTTGGTCTTGACTTGTTCTCTTATGTGCTGAGGAAAGAGCACCATATATGGAGTCTTCCATAACCACTTGGCATGAGTATCAAGCATGGTCCACCTTTTGAGGTCCCTTAAAAGCATAAAACTCAGTTAAAACAACAAAAGTTTGTAGCCGACAGGGAATGATGGAACTATCATGGAAAGAAAAAATAAATTAGTTTCGTTCCTTGCCAAGGAAAGGGGCCTTTAAGGTAACCACTTTAAAGCCAAGAGTTACAATTGGAAGAAAGTGGAAGTCAAAGAGTAGTGTTTATACTTGTAAAGGAGGGTCTTCTCATCCCATATGGTTCTCAAAAGATCCTATGATAAGTGTATTAATAAAATTAATGCATGATATGAAGGGTGTTTTAATTTAATTGCATGTTGTTACTTACCATTGTAAAAAAATTAGGAAATTATGTCAGCATGTGATATAGACTATCCAAATAGGAAACATGGTTTAAAACAATTTCCCTCGATTGATATGAACTATCCTCGGTGTTACTTTTCATGGGTGACAAAATGCAGTAGGTTGAGGTTCTGTAGTAGCAAGGATGAATTTTTTTGCAAGGAAGAGGATGTTCTGGTCACCTTACAACTTTCAATCATTATCCCTTTTGGTTTCTTAAGTAACTTCAACACCATAACCAATTTTGAGCATCATATTCCAAATCTGGGCTGAGTTTGAGGACAGATTTGTGCATATTGTAACTTCAAATGGGGTGTTATTTGAGGTGTCATTGCTTCCATATTCATAGATTAAAAATTATGGCTCAAAACTAATGTGCAGACCACTGATTAGTGACTTAGGGTGTGTCGAAAGAGGTCTTGTGACTTAGGGTATGTCGAAAGAGGTCTTGTGACAACAAATAGTGGATAATTTTGCATCAACACAGAACCATAAAATATCATAGTGTAAATTGTAGTATATGGAGACAGAACAATTGGGTACTAACCAATTTGGGAGGCATTGCAACCTCTATATATTCTCGATCTCCTCGACGGCCTCCTTGACCTCCTTTGTGACCTCCTCAACCTCCTCGGCCTCCTATTTGACCTACTCGACCTCCTTGACCTCCTTTTTGAAACCCTAAAGCTCCTCGACCTCCTTTGCGGCCTCCTCAACCTCCTCTACGAACTCCTCGACCTCCTTGTTGATGTATATGTAACTTTGGAATGTATTTCACATATATGTATATTGTATTCCTATAGAGATGTTATTATTCCTCTATATGGAAGTGTCGTCATTTATATTGTAAGTGTTGTAACTTATACTTGATGGGTTATTAGACCACCTTGTTGGGGTCGGCCCTGTATAAGTCATGTGGGTCAAAGGGTTATTAGACCACCCTATTGGGGGTCGGCCCAGTGAGCATTATGTTATGTGGTTAAGTTAAGGCCGACCTAGTAAAGGTTATTAGGCAAGTCAAGTCAAGTATAAATAGAGTACGGGAGGCACTCTATTTGATCATTCTATTCTCACACACACTCTTTGGAGAGTGGCACACTTGTGGAGGAGGAGAAGCTGCTGCTAGGAGATGTCTATCTATTATGCTTGGGTTGTATCATTGCTCTATCTATCTCTGAGGAAGTTATTGGGGTTTTTCACCTTTATGGTTTTCCCCAAGTAAACTCTGTGTCTCTTGTGTGCTTGCATTATTGTCCATGATTGATATGCTGTAAATATGCTGTACATGTTGTTCTCTCAGTTAAGATCCTAGATCAGATTGAAGTAAATTCTGAAAAACTAATATGGTATCCGAGCTAGCCTAAAAGAAGGCATGGTATGGCATGTATGACACTTGTTGCACTTGCGAAGCTAGGGCTTGATATAGCAAAAACCAGTCATTGTAGAACTTTTGCTATAAATAAATTTTGGCGAAGTTTTCAGATCCAAACTTTTACAGGTAGAAGATTAGATCCCCATGTACCGTGTGTCCAAAGGACAACTTCTAATTCGTTGTACTTTGTGTTTTATAATCTGTACAATCTAGGGTTTCTGCCTCTTACAGATCTGAGTCATAAACAGGTGACCTAGGCAAAAAGGTCATAACTTGGGCTAGGAAGCTCCAAATGAAATTTCGTAAAAAGTGACAAGTAGTGCACGGACTGTACTGTCTCAGGTAATTTTTTCAAAGGCCGAAACTGAACTAGTGACACGTGGAACGCCGTACAAGTTCGCTCTCATGTTTTATCCCATAAATAGGTCATGTTGCGACACTTGGCATAACTCTCTCTCAGGGAATCCAATTGAGGTCAGACCTGTGTGGTTGGAAAGATGACAGGCCGGGCTACCACAGGTAGAAGTTTCAGACCCTATGGATCGGAAAGTTCAGAGTTACACCAGAAACAATCAGGTACATATTTTTGTCAAAACAGAATTATTTTTTAACACCTTCATTCATGGCTTCGGGAATTTAGGGTTTTGGAGAAAGATGAAATTTTTGTAATCGGAGACCATGGCTGAATGCTGCTCATCAAAATCGAAATTTAGAGACCAAGATCAGAATTTTTGGTTGGGCAGAAGGTCAGGCTTGATCAGACCCTAGTTCGGGACTTTGATCGGAAAAGTGGAAAATTAGGGCTTCTGCAAAAATGGGAATTTTTGAAATCTGTGACCACGGCTGGAAGCTCCTCAGAAAAATAGAAGCTCAGAGCTTTGGATCGAACCTTTTGATTGGGCAGAAGTGTGGGATTTATCAAACCCTAGTTCGGGGTCATGTCCAGTGAATCTGAAAGTTTCAAAGGAAAATTTGAGGGATAAAACTTTGCAGTTTTCAAATTTTGAATATACCGGCTTGATCAGCTCATCAAGGCACATCTTTCTATCCTTTCAGAAGTTTGAAATTCAAAGTTTGAATTTTTAGGGTTTCTCTGACAAACCCTAATCCAGCTCCAGATCCAGTTCCTGCAAATCAAGTGGATTGGGTTAATCCTAGAAGAGAATGGATTGGTCACCTGCATAAGTGAAGAAGTTCCTGTTTCAAAGGGAGATGAGGCTAAGGCCTTACATAAGAAGATTACAAGCAATCTCGACAGGTATGACTCATCCAGGTATGTTTCGAGATTTGTTCATGATTAAGTTTATGGTATGTTTGTCTTCATGTTATTATGGTTAGTACAATCTTGAGTAAATTTAGACTTGTCATATCACCTTAATAAAATTATGAATGCATGATAGAAGATATTCATTGATTAGGGTGTTGACACTTATGATTGTACTAATGCATTATGGTGTTGTATGAGGTTTATGTTGTCCGCTAACATGAAAGGTACACCAAGAAAGACAAATCATGTTCTAGTTCAAGAACATATGATCATGATGACATGAGGACAAAGATTCATCCATTGTCAAGGATCACTTAGAAAATCTATTTGCGAGGTATGTATAACTTGATTCTATAATGGTTAACCTATGAGATATGCAGGTTACTAGCACAAGTCATTGAAGAGAACAAGAAGACATCATGTGGGTATGTTAGACATAACTAGCTAACATACAAATCCAGGTACGTTTTTCCTATATCAAGTTAGAATCCTACCTTGTGTTAGGATCCCTTATATAAGTATACTTGGTATGATTGGTTATGTTTATTCATAAAGTTAGAAATGTAAGTAATCAAGGGTTTATGCATTTTATGTCTCTTATCTTGATTGATGATTTAACTAACTAGAAGAGTCCTATGATCAAATAAGAATATGCATGAGTAAAAGAAGACTTCCCTGAAACCTTGAATACTAATGTTTATTATCTGTGTTTGAAATGATCATGACTATACATGTTTAAGATTATTGTGTTTTGATAGTATTAAGATTATACTAATGAATGTGTGATTATGTATGAGACCTCGAGGATAACATAATGATGATACTAATAAGCATGCATAGTGATTAAGGATGGATATAAGTTCAAGGATAGGTAATCCAGGAAGCAAAGATCAAGAGGGAGTACACTCCAGTTGTTCCTGCAAGGAAGCAAAGATCAAGAGAGAGCACACTCTAGTTGTTCCTGTAAGGAAGCAAAGATCAAGAAGGAGCACACTTCAGTAGTTTCTGCAAGGATGCAGATATTCAGAGGGAGTTGACCACTTCTCACAATCCACATCAGAATGGAGTTGCAGAAAAGAAGAAAAGATTGAGAGGGAGTCAACCCAACAAACAAACAAAGATAAGTATTTGAATTATCATTCCATGCATATTTTATTGTTCAATAATGTATATACTCATGTTCCTAGAATTAGGTTGTGTATTATGCATATTAGAATAGTTGCATTGATGAACAGTATACTACTAATATACATAGGTAAGTGGCCTATGGCACTGTACAACATTCCATTGCTACTTATCTAGAATGAAACCTGTTTGTTGACATGTTGGGAGTTGTGCACACTCTTAAAAATGTTCTGGTAGAGATTGGAAGGCATCTAGAAAGTTACGGGATATGGATAAATGTTGTATTGAAGCATTGGCTAAGATAATTGCATGACTGTATGACATATTTCTTTATGTGTAAGAATTTGTTCTGAAAACTATGAGATGTTTTCTAATCATGCAATTTAACTTGTTGTGTAGGAAAGATCGTATACCATCACCTACAAAAGAAGGACTACAACATTTGTTCAACAACAAAGTTATCTGTTGAAAATATTGAAGATATTGAAGTTCCCAGGATCTGAGAAGAATGCCATGATCGAGGAGTATTAGTCGATCATGAAGATGTTTGGGATGCAGTCCCTAGACCTGAAGGGGAGTCTGTAGTGACTTCCAAGAGGATCTACAAGATCAAGCATGCTGCAGGTGGTAGCATAGAGACTTTTGCTCCTGTAGCCAGATACACTTCCATTAGATCCGTACTTGCTCTGGCTGTAGTGATGAAATGGAAGATACACCAGATGGATTTCAAGACAGCTTTCTTGAATGGTGTAGTTGAAGAAGAAGTGTATGTGGAGCAGCCACTTGGTTCTGAGACACATGACAGGGAGTCATATATGTGTAGAACTTGGTATGGTAGGTAGGATAGACAACTTTCTATCCAGTTTGGGATTTACCAAGAGTAAAGCGGATTCCAACATTTACTACAAGGTTGAGGAAGGCAATCCAGTAATACTACTTTTGTATGCGGATAACCTATTTGTTACAGGTGAGGATAGATTGATTGTCGACATGCAGCGGAAGTTTGCTGCCGAGTTCGAGATGAAGAACCTGTGGATGATGCACTATTTTCTAAGCATGGAGGTGTGGCAGAGTGCAAATGGAATATTCCTTGGACAAGGGAAGTATGCAGTAGAGATCTTGAAGAGGTTCGAGATGATGGACTGCAAGGCCATGGCCACACCTATGGCATCAAACGTGAAGCTTATGTGTGATGCTTCATCTGATCCAGTTGATGTCACTGTGTATCGTCAGATGATTGGGTCTTTGATGTACCTGACGAACACTATACCAGATATTTGCTTTGCGGTGAACACATTGAGCCAGTTCCTGACGAATCCCAAAGGTGTTCACCTGGTTGCTGTAAAGCATATTCTGAGGTACCTAAAGGGTACGGTTGACTATGGGCTCAAGTATGATGCGAATCAAAAGTTTAACCTGCAGGGTTATGTTGATTCAGATTAGGCAGGCAGTGCTGCAGATAGGAAGATCACATCTGGGTGCTGCTTCAGTATGGGATTAGGTGTGATCTCTTGGTTTAGTAGGAAGTAATCATGCGTAGCATTGAGTACAGCCGAAGTAGAGTATGTTGCAGCATGTTCGGCTAGTTGTGAGGCAGTATGGCTCCGGAAGCTACTGTCTGAGTTATTTGATCTCCCGCTGGAGGCTACTGGTATCTTTTGTGACAACCAGAGTTGTGTGAAGTTTTCTGAGAACCCGGTGTTCCACGACAGGTCGAAGCACATTGAGATCAAATATCACTATATCAGGGATATGGTGTAGAGAGGAGCAGTGAAGCTCCTGTATGTTGCGACGGATGAGCAGATTGCAGATGTACTGATGAAACCACTAGCCAGAGTGAAGTTCGAGTACTTCAGAGAGAGGCTTGGTGTTCTTCAGATCGATGACACTTCGAGGAAGAAGTGATGGAGACATTTGCTGAAGCCATTCCAAGCATGGTGGAAGGAGGATCCTTCACATGGCTATGGATGTAAGCGTTGGATGATGTTCTAGTTTCTGCTGGATATGATCAGTTGGATCACTTATATGTATATGTATGTATGCATCATGTTGGATGTTGGATATGATCAGTTGGATCATTTATATGTATATGTATGTATGCATCATGTTGGATGTTGGATATGATCAGTTGGATCATTTATATGTATTTGTATATGCATCATGTTGGATGCTTGGACCATGTATCTCCATATGTATCAGGTGGATAGTATGTATGATCAGGTAGATCATGTATGTTGATATATATCAGGTGGATACATTGTGTGGATCATGTATGGTGATATGTATCAGGTAGATACTTGGTATGCATCAGGTAGATGCATTGTATGATCAGGATGATCATGGATGACGAGCTTTAGGATGTTGCTCCAGATGACTTGCATCAGGACGATGCAGTGATGATGATCAGAATGATCATGTGTACATCAGGATGATGTATGGTGAGTATCAGGTTGATACTCTGTGGCCGTGGACAGGTTGTGCAAAGGAAATCCTAGATTTGTTCTAGGTCACATCCAGTATGAAAAAGGACTGGCATTGTGTATCACATGTAAGACCTGGGATATCCGATAGGTTGGGTTGTGTGCCCGTAATAAGTCCTGGGATGCTCTTTCGAGAGTTTGTGATAGTGGGCCACATGTAAGACCTGGGAGATCCGATAGGTTGGGCTGTGTGCCCGTAATAAGTCTTGGGATGCTCTTTCGAGGGTTTGTGGTGGGCTGCTACATGTAAGACCTGGGAGATCCGATAGGTTGGGCTGTGTGCCCGTAATAAGTCCTGGGATTCTCTTTCGAGGGTTTGTAGCAGAGGTCACATGTAATCAGTCCTGGAGATCTTGCCAGTCGTGCTATGCACATAAATGTTCCTGGGATGCTCTTTAGAGTTCTTGTCGGTCATGCTATGCATATAAACGTTCCCGGGACACTCTTTTAAGGTTTTGTGACAGTCACATGTAATAAGTCCTGGAGATCTGGACAGGATGAAAAAGGCCTCAGATGCTCTTTAGGGTTCTTGCTAGTCAAGAGACTCTTTTAAGGTTTTGTGACGCACGTAATAAGTCGTGAGGATTCCACAATATGGCCAGTGATGATGAAGACCTGCAGGTGGTGGGCCTGCATCCAGTATGAAAAAGGACTGGCTCTGTAGAACTTCCTATGATGAGTAGATTCAGAGATTGATTGAGATAGCAGCAGCAGTGACGATGACGATGATTCGCTGATGATGATCCAGAGAAGAAGACTTGTGCTAGAAGACCTGTGTCGAGAAATACCTTCCTAGTTAAGAGGGAGTGTTGATGTATATGTAACTTCGGAATGTATTTCACATATATGTATATTGTATTCCTATAGAGATGTTATTATTCCTCTATACGGAAGTGTCGTCATTTATATTGTAAGTGTTGTAACTTATACTTGATGGGTTATTAGACCACCTTGTTGGGGTCGGCCCTGTATAAGTCATGTGGGTCAAAGGGTTATTAGACCACCCTATTGGGGGTCGACCATGTGGGTCAAAGGGTTATTAGACCACCCTATTGGGGGTCGGCCCAGTTAGCATTATGTTATGTGGTTAAGTTAAGGCTGACCTAGTAAAGGTTATTAGGCAAGTCAAGTCAAGTATAAATAGAGTGCGGGAGGCACTCTATTTGATCATTCTATTCTCACACACACTCTTTGGAGAGTGGCGCACTTGTGGAGGAGGAGAAGCTACTGCTAGGAGATGTCTATCTCTTATGCTTGGGTTGTATCATTGCTCTATCTATCTCTGAGGAAGTTATTGGGGTTTTTCACCTTTATGGTTTTCCTCAAGTAAACTCTGTGTCTCTTGTGTGCTTGCATTATTGTCCATGATTGATATGTTGTACATGTTCTCTCAGTTAAGATCCTAGATCAGATTGAAGTAAATTATGAAAAACTAACACTCCTTTGCGACCTCTGTGGCCTCCTCCACCTCTTCTGCGAACTCTGTGACCTCTACGAGCTCCTCGAACTCCTTTGCGACCTCCTCGACCTCCTTTGCGACCTCTATGGAAACCTCTACGATCTCCTCTACGGCCTCCTCTGCGATTGTAATGGATTAGGAAACCTCTGCGATTAGGAAAAAAATATGCAAAAGCCAAAAGAATACAATGGCCCAAAAGAATACAATGCCCAATATCTATTAATGCAATATAATAAGTATTATAGCAATATTAATGCTATATAAGATACATATTATAGCAATATAATATCTATTAATGCAATATAATAAATATGGCCCAAAATAATACAATGCCATTTTTTAGAAACAATATGGTGATGGGTTGTAGAGTTGCTCTTGGAATATTTCAAAAGATTAACAAATCCACTCAATTGGGGTGCGTTAACACAATGATTGGTCCCATTGGTATTATATTTATGACCATATAGTCTGTATTTAGGTCTCATTTATGACTTCATCACTCATAATCAAATTGCCAACTCCTATACTAGCAACTAAGAAATGAATTATGCAACGACGGAATTTGAATTATGTTAATGTAGTGTGTGTCTCTTTGGATTATGCAACGACGGAATTTGAATTTAATGTATGGATAAATGAAGAAAGGAGATGGTGATGCTAAGGAAATGATAAAAAAATGCAAGAGAAGAAAGGAAACAACATTAGTGAAGGCCTATCAAAGGAAAGAGAAGAGAGTCAATGACACTAAGGAAGGCCCAATGAAGGCAAGATGATAAGCAAGAGTGTAGTTGGGGAAGCGACCCTGCATATGCAGATATTGATCCCACTATATTTGTAGAAGTTGAGCAGAGATTGATCCCGCTGGGATGCAATACATCATAAGTTGGGCCATACTTCAAATGATTACTAGGGGAGAATCGATCACATGGAAGGAAACCGAAGGGAGAGGCAAGGCCAAGTACAATGACAAAGAGGGGGAAATTACTGGCTTGGGAAGGGATGGATGAAAAAGGGAGAACAAGGTCCCATATGGGTTGTGGATTAATTCAAATTGATAAAACCATGTAAAAACATGGGACTCTTTAGAGTTTATCAAATTTAACCTCAGACAATTGATGGAAATTTAAGGAAAGGGATGGAGGAAAAGGAAAAGTGAGGAAGAGGAGGGGTTTCCCTAAGTGGATGGGTGCAAGCATGAATGGGAAGGAAAACGTCAGGGAGTAGTATGGGGTGGTGGTGAAGATGCTCACACATCTAAATACAATACACGAGTGAGATATAAGAGGAGTCTAACATGGGATTTTAGACTTTAGGATGGGGAAAAGAAGTGAGGAAGACTATATAAGGAATCTAACCTTGGTAAATGGACTTTATGGTAGGGAGAAAGGAGGAGACCTCACAATTATCAGAAGGATTGATCGATAACACCAAGGGGTGGGATTTAAAAGTTACTCAAGGGATCAAGAGAATGGAATGAGATCCCATCAAATTGAATAAGTATTTCCCTCATGGTGGAATGAGATATCTCCCATCATGAAGGTGTAGGGAAAAACCATCATCACATCCAACCAAGGGTAGCTATGGAGAATATTGTACTCCAAGTCCATTAGGAGTACTAAGAAATGGGTGTTCACTATCTTTGTGCCAATATATAAGGGTATTTCAAAATATCCAAGGGGGTTTGGTCTCATACCTATTTGGGGGTTGACATCATTGACCTTTCACTCTATGGTAGAGAGAATGATCGAAAGGTGAAAGAAAATAGAAGGGGCGCCCCAAGATTGGGAAAGCTTGAGAATGAACTTGGATAGGGCCTCAATATAGTGGGTCATTTTGTCATGGGATGTTGTAATGAAATCCATAAAGGATATTTGGAAGGTGTGATAGGATAGTTTTTGAACAAAGGAGGAAGTATATGTGGAGGAATCCCGAGCTTGAGCAGTTTGAGGAGGAGAATGGAATCATGGATGAGACGATTAGATTTTTTCTCTCTCTATTAAATATGACCCCTATCCAATGAAAATGCAGATTACCTTTGTCATCAATAAGGCTAACGGGTAGTGTTGACACGGGTTTGTATGGTTTGAATGGAATGGAATGGAATTAATTAGGGTGTTTAGATGTGAAATATGTCAAAGAAATAAGAGTGAGAATATTATGTCACTAGGATTACACATTTATAACCAAAAGTGGGAATAAATATCGATGGAATTCAATGTAGGGTTTCCCATGTTAGATGGGAAGGATAAAATTTTCATAATGGTTGATAGGTTAACGGAGAATGTAATGTGGCTAGTCTTTAGGAACTATTAGCATTAGTGATTGGATGGTTGGACTATATCCTTTATAAAAGAATTTTCCTATATAGGTTTTTGAAATAATAATGATGGTGGATGACTATACTCTTTGGATATGTCTAGATATGTATAGAGATGGAAAAGCTTGCTTTTTGAGTACTTCTTGTTCTTTCCTTGATGAAAGGGATAGACGTGCTCATGGAATTTAATACATGCAACTTTGTCTTTGAATAAAATTACAATTTTTATTTTCAGTCAAAAAAAATAAAAGGTTAAGTCAGCATGCATATTTCATGGGTGTAAAGAAAAAAAATCAACAAAGCAAATCACATAACCATTTTGCATTTTTTCTTTAAAAATTGCATAGTTTTCTAAAGGTCATTGTAAGTGATAATGATGCAAAGATTAAGGGCAATTTTTGGAAAGAATTTTTGAAAACAAATTGTATCTCTCCATATGAGTTCAGGTTATCATCCTCAAATAGATGGTCAAATGGAAGTTTCCAACCAATGATTGGAGGCCTACCTCTACTTTTTCACAAAAGATAAGCATACCAAGTTGTCCCAATGGTTATAACTAGAAAAATAGTGGTATAATTCTACTTACCACACATTAGACAAAATTACTCCTTCCCAAGCCTTATGCAATTATGAACCGCTAAATGGAAGGAATTTCCATTGACTAACAATAAGGTCCCAATAGTAAGAAATCAACTAGATAAAAAATAGAAAATCATTCGCATGCTAGAAGAGAACTTAGCAATCACCCACAATTGTATGAAACAAAAAACATACCAACATATATCATAAAGATAATTTAAATAAGGTGATTGGGTATTTGGGTATCTGTAAGAATTCTTTCATAGAAATGATCGTCTCTTAAGCAACAAGAAAATAAAAAATTGGCTCCTAAGTTTTATGGCTCATACCGAATTGGCCAAAAGATTAGACAAGTAACTTATGGCTTGGAATTGCCTGTTAAAAGCCACCTCCATAATGCTTTTCATGTGCCATGTATAAAAATAATGTTGAGACAACTTCAATCAATACATTCAAAGTTCACTACATTGGATGACAAAGGAAGAATCATTTTAGAGCTAGAAGGTGTCCTCACCACCATAGAGGAAAAATGGAAAAACCTTCCAAAAGAAGATTTCTTATAGGATATAGAAAAAATCCACCAACAACATACTTGATTTCCCTTGATTTGAGAATAGAGCAATTTTGAATGGGAAGTAAATGTTAAATGTTTCCATAATTTATAGTTTTTTAAAATTTAAAGTTCTTCGGATATCCGATGATATCATAGTTACCGTTATAAAATAGAGATCGGATATCCGACGACCTCCATTAGATAACCGAATGGCGTTGTCGAATAACCGACTGCTGTCGAATATTCGACGATGCCATGCATCAGATAAAAAAAATTGCTCAAAATGCGTAATTTAAAAGGTGAAATCCAACGACACAGTCAATTTCGTCAGATATTCTCGTCGGATATTCTCGTCGGATTTTGGGTTCAAATTTTGTTGTGGAAGGTGAAAGATTCATGTCCAAGTTGGTTGGAGGAGAGACCATGCAAACCTATTATTAGAGCTTAAAGGATGTGTTTAATGCAGGTTCAAGTACATCTACAATTCGAGTTCCTTTCATAGATATTCTTCTACTTTCTCTTCCCACATTCTCATCTCAATGTCCATGTTCTAGTGTTGATGGCGTACTCATAGTTGTATAAAACTTATGGAGGATGATTTTGTGACTCCATTGTTATAATATCTGATGTATGACACTATTTTGAGTTGCATATCTGATCCATAACTCAAAATCATATGTCTATCATGTAAAAATTCCAAGCAAACCACTAATTCGAGTTAGTTTCCCCTCTACTTTCTTATGGACTTTTTGGAGTAGTTTTGCATATGTTTTGTATCAGACTTTATCTAAGTTTTTGCAGTTGTTCGAGCAACCTATGATGTACTGTATATGACCAAACTAAACTATGCAGGTCCCTTGGGAATTTGATTAAATTTTATGCAACATTTTCCATGTCCATTGTTCACAATTTCCAAGCAATGTCTAGGTGTTACAATTCTCTGTTTAATGGGTGCAATAACCAGTTGTAAATCATGATAAATGCTGCATTTTGGTTGTCAATGAAGTAATTTACCTATGAAAATCCTCTTTTCACAAATTAGGGAGGGTCATACAGTGTTTGGGAAGCCAAATAGTCAGTCACTAATGGGGGATTACACATCAAAAAATGCTAGTATTGTTCCCTTTCATCCCTCCTTGATTAATGCAAGTGATAAAGGCCTTTAGCAAGTGTATGAGTGTCCAGTAGATGTATTAGGATTTCCTAAGACCCCTCAAGCCCTTCTAGACAGAATTCGAAATCATTTGGGACAGTTTGGGGTTTCACTAGTCCAAGGTTCGAAATTGGCCAAAATTGAACAAATTTTCATATTAGGGATATTACAAGGGTCCCACACTATCTTGTAAGGTGCGAAAAAACCACTACACATCGTGTCGTTTTTCCAAGTGCTAACAAAATACTCCATATGTCTTCCCCTAAAGATCCAAGCAACCATAAGTTGCATAAGCACCTCAAAAGGAGTCTCCTCTATGCATCCAAGCCTAATCATATCAAGAATAAACCCTGGAAAATGAAGACTGGTCGTCTCATCCGTATCATCTCCACTGTCAGACTCGATCTTGAATGCTAGAAAAGATAACCCACTCTGCCAGAAAGAAGAAGTCTCAACCTCTCCTCCATTGACATCCCAAAAATATAGCGGATTGATCATTGTCACAACTTTGTCGATCATCTCTACCATCTGAAACAATCCATTGCTCGGATGATCGAATCCCACCACTGATTAAGGATTCCACCAAATCCAACTCCTATGGATTGTTGTTGTGCCATGTTGATAATCATCGGATTCCCAATGGAAGCCTTTGGTGGAAACCAAGTACTAAGGATCCACTATGAGCCTACTAATATGTTTGGCTCTTACCAAACTCTATCAAGAGATCTTCTATCCCAATTACCATTTATGTACTCAAGTAACCCATGGGGTCTAATCTCCTCCTTGGAGAATAGCTCTGCCACCTGCGGTACTTCATACTCGTGCAAGTACCAAGAATGCCCTTCCTAGTGTGAATCACACTAACCCTCATGATCCTCTCCCTAAGTGAGGACTCCAGGACTAAACATGTATGAACTCTGTAGTGGATAATGTCATCCCCTACTCTGTCAACTGAAATCTCTGTGCACCGATCTAGTACATCCCGAATCTCCTATTGTGCACCCTACGTACTTACTATATAGCCCTAACAATAAATCCTAGTCATGTCCATGCTACCCCATCACTCACCCAATCGCCTCAAGTGATCCTCCTAAGGCCTTTTGCATATAATGGAAGCATTAAAGAAGGAAAACCGAAACCTCCACAATGATAAGAAAAAATCGACATTGTCAGGTGTGTCGGTCAATCCTAATGGCGTGCCTAAGAACTCATAACGACACTTGGAGGAAACACTATAAGTGTATGACTCTCTGTCCCTCATCTAGTGATACCCCATTGAAAATCAATGATTGAGGGATATACGGCTCCATGAGGCTCACCCATCCACTCCTCAATCTTGGGTATATGGTATGCTTAATGAATATGTCAGGAGATCTCCCTACAGGAAACACTCCAAAGATCCACTATACACCACCATGTGTCTGTGTACCCTCCTGTATACTATTGCATGCAATTGGGACATATTGTGCCATCGGGTATCTTGTACGTGCTACTATAGCCAACACTACCGATGTAAGTTGAAACTATATCCTAGGGTGATTCCATATATATTCCCACCCAATCCATGGATGCATATACTCCCATGATGGTTGGCCCACATAGAATCTGATCAACTTCCTCCTCCGTGGCTAAGCCTCTCTCCCACACAGGCAGCTCATGATCCTCATAATGCAAAACCAGGGCCTGGTCAAAACTCTTTGTGTCAAATCTTTCCTTAGGAATCCTCAACTCTAAATGATCCCCGTGCAGAATCATCACAAGAGGCTCATCGCTCAAACCATGAATGCCACTCACACCCTCATGTGTCTTGGTTTCTAAATATGATGGAGTCTCTGCTGCCGTGAATGGTGAAGGGTGTGTCAAACTCCACTAGTAACCAAGCTCCTCAACCTTCCTTTCCTTTTCTTCAACGAACTTAAGAGCAAGGTCCCTATCCATGAACAACTGCAAGTAATTTGACTTCATCTATTCTAAAGCTTATTTGATGATGTGCAATTGGGTACTAGTGACCCCTTATGCAACTCCCTTGTGCCTCTCCCTCAAGTGTGTCTTCCACATAAGGTCTTCAATAAAATTATCAACACCATCTGCTCTCATCAATACCTGTACAATTTGCTCCTTTATGACCAATAGTTGGCTCTCCAAATCATGCAATGTCATCTCATCAGCATGGTGTGGGCTATCACAAAGGATTAACTATATTACTAGTCTACACCATGCAGTGATGGAACCCATGTGGACTATCATCCTCATTCAAGTTTTCATCCACCAGTTTAGTCCCTTCATTGTCTTCCTCCTAAGAAATGAAGTCATCCTCAAAAAGTAACTCATCATGTGCTAAGTTCTCATTATGCTCAGGAGCACCCACACCCAACTCGTCGTATATGGGTACAATCATGTCTGCATCATCCTACGTGTCATAAATAGGATGAAGTATGGATTCCATGTCATCATTAACGTCATACATAGAGAAAGAAGTTGGCTCCTCCATATTCCTATAGTCATCATAAGTAGGACAAGCTGATGCATCTTCATCTTTTGTTGATTTGGACCCTGCATCATAGGTATTCCCACCCACTATACTGGTGTTATTGTCCTCATATGCTACTGTTTGGTCTTTCTTTCTGCACAAATCCTCAATATGGTCAGATGCTTGCTTCTTCTCCTGTTCTTCATGCTCACCTTTCTTTAATTTCTACCCTATGATTTTAAGATAATCCTCGTCCCACTTTGGCTAGATTTTGTACTTGGCTTTGTGATATTCTTGAAAATGTAGGACTACACATGCCTCCCCAACAATTGCTAGATATTCCTAATATTGAGGCAAGTATAGATCTTCCCAAACCTCAACAAGCATTTCCTCTTGTTTCTGATTTTCCTGCTCTTGTCCCTTGACTAGTTGATTTAGTACCATGAAGACATTCTTCTTTGTAGTATCTCACTTGTCACTCATATCTACCTCTTTCTTCATCTTTCCTGACACCATTGCAATAGCTCCTTACTAATTTCCCCCTTTGTAATAGCTCTTTATCGATTTCCCCCTCATACTGGCAAGAAAACCAGCTCTGATACTACTATAATATCCCCAATGCAATTATGCAATTATAGGAAAGTTTCTGATTTGGTTATGTTTTGGTTGTGTGCATTCATCAACATTTTACATTACATTGATTTATAACTTTTTTCAACTATTTTGCATTCTAATAAAAAATTATGTCAAGCATATTGTGATCATCCAAATGCACACGAAATAGGATAGCCAACATTGGTATTTATTATAATATTAGTTGTGATGATAACGACACAGTTACCTACGGTACAAGAACACATAACAGTAATATTCTAAGGGTCATAAAGCAACTACATCATACTAAAGATACAAAATGAACACTAAAACCTCAGAATGGTACCCAATCTCCTCTCCCACAGCTGTTGCGTCCTTGAGTAGTCCCAATCTTCTTTGGTGGCTTTTGAGGGTCTTGAACTTCTGGATATGACGCCAATGCCCTCACTTGCTGCTCCCACTTCATTGGCTATTGCTTCTTAGAGGACTCATCCCCCAATAGAGAGCTCGACTTCGACCCCTCTGCTAACAAGCTCAGGCTCTCCTTCATTACCACAACCCAACAAACCAGAGGTTGCCCCCTTCACACTTCCACAGATTTATAAGAGGGATGCTCGGCTCTTTCTAACCCCCGATACCACTATAGCCGCTCCCATGACCACGAGAAAATACCTTCCCAACACAAATTCTTCTGAAATTTTTCGAATGTCTTTGAAGATGAACGACTGTCAACAAGAGATTAGGTTTTTCTCCTATTCACCCCCAGCTGAGTGCGACCCACTGGTGAATGATCTCGACCTTGCTCCACAAACTCAACCTCCCTTTGTGTAATGGGTTTCCACAGGAAATGAAATCGGCCTCCACTAACTTGATCTCCTCAACAGGTTAACTCAACCCTTGATTTTCCCTTCTAGCTCGCGGTCCTGCAAGAAGAGGGATTGTGCCCTCTAGCCACGGCCTCTACGAATTGAACTTGACCCTTTATCAAAGAATACAATTGACCAAAATGAGGGATTGAACGTCTCCCAAGTGCCATGATTTGCCCAAATGCAGCGGCCCTGTCAAAGATATTTCGGCCTCTTTGACAGAAACTCCCCAAATTTGAATTTGAAGATGAATTGCTATATGAAGTGCAAATGGAAATTTCAGGTGGATTCCCCCTTGTCTAACTAGGGTGGATAAACCAAACCAAAAATGGAAGGGTTTTTCCAAGCCCTAACAAAAACTCTGGTTCACTAGGCTACTATACATCAAATCCAAAATACATGATATCCATGTGAGGTGTTTCCTTTCTTTTTATTCTTTAGTTGGAGCTCCATACCATCGACAATACCATGGATCACCCAATACCATATAAAACGCTCCATACCATCAACAATACCATGGATTTCCCAATACCATATAAACTGCTCCATACCATCGGCAATACCATGGATCGCCCAATACCATAAAAATGCTCATGTCCTTTTTTTAATAAAGTGACTTTTTCAATAATCACTTTATGACTTAGTGACATTAATAGTTAACTACCTCCTCGAATCAGGCTAACGCAAACCCCCAAGGCCATTCCCTCTTGCTAAGCAAGGAAATCCAAAAATGGGGACATTACAGTCATAATCAACATCTGAGTTGTATGCCATTGTGACTTCATTTTTATCTCCTCTAGCCAATGTTCTTCTGAATCTTTGACTACCTTTTTAACTCTATGAATAATTATACATGTCAACAATCAATCTATCAATTTTGTTGCCTAAATCATTTTCGCCTTCGACTATAACTCTTTCTGTAATTTTACGATGTTACCCATAATTAATAAGGTGTTATTGGTTTCAATATAGTATTAGAACGACCCTCTATGAGTGCTTCATCATAGTAACCCATCTTAAAATTTTGCTTTGTTTATAATACCCACTTTAATTTTGACTATATATTATATATAAAGTTTTTTTTAAAGGTAATTTTTTTAAAGACAAAATTAAAATATTTGATTTTAGTCTTTTTAAAGTAACCACTTATAAACCAACATGACTTTATAAACTAAGCTTAAGTTAACTATATGAAAAAGAAAAAAAAGCTAACAATGATTTCAAGGGATGTGATTATAGGACAAAGGCTCAAGGTACGTGATGGTTTAAATCCGGCTATCCCCACACGCTTGTAGTGTACGGAATTTGATAGCGATATATGAGTGTATGGAATCGAAGATTGATGGGATATAGAAGTGACAGAGTACATTGAATTACAAATGGCGATTGGGAACAGGTGTAGGGATTGTAGACGTGAATTTCAACATACGAACTAGTATATATGGTGAATTTAATGTAAATGAGCAAAAGGCATGGATGCTGGCAACTGTAACAACACACAACACATCAATTGCAAGATCATATGGTTGACTGGTTTTTTATTTGTACAAATTGTATGAATAATTAAACATGTGTGTATGGACACGATGGTATGCGCATATGACAATAGCCACACATATGGGACACCAGATATTGCAAGGTGCAATGATGGTAGTTGTACAAATAGCAGCTAATTAATGATGGTATCTATGTTACCAATGTAGCAACAGAAGCTACAATAAACAAAATATATATTGAATGATAAATAATTGATTGAATGAATGACAAGATATAATGATTCTCGTGACAGTGTGCTTTTATAAGCATTGATTGGTTAGGTGTGTCGCTTGGCTTTCCATTTAATGCTAATTAATCTTAATTTATTAACTATTTAATTATTTATAGTTATTTATATTTATGTTCGTAACATATTCCTTCATCAAATGCATTATTCTTTATTAGGTCGATACTCTTTTTGTAGTGCCAAGCCATATGCTTATATAATTACTATAGTAGAAATTACCATGTATCTTAGTCATTCACTTACTAACTGAACCTCAATTACATACCTTCCTTCCTATTGCCAATGATGCTTGATTACCACCTAAAACATCTTGTGTACAAATATCATTTTCTCATTTTTAAGGAGAGTTATCAAATGGTCAAATGTTCGATTTAACATAGGAAAGAAATATAAACCCAAAAATGTTATACCCAAAATTGTTATAGTGTGCTACGACGCTTTTAAGGATTTGGCACAGGTAAGAAATATAAACCCAAAAATGTTATAGTGTGCTACCAAACTTTTAAGTGATGTAAACCCAAAAATGTTATACCCAAAATTGTTATAGTGTGCTACTAAGATTTTAAGGATTTGGCACAGGTAAGAAATATAAACCCAAAAATGTTATAGTGTGCTACTACACTTTTAAGTGATATAAACCCAAAAATGTTATACCCAAAATTGTTATAGTGTGCTACTAAGCTTTTAAGAATTTCGCACAGTTAAGAAATATACCCAAAAATGTTATAGTGTGTTACCACACTTTTAAGTGATATTGTTATAACATCCTCTTTATCAAACTTCATTCCAATCCTCACAAGCCAACTCATCAAAGATTTTAGATGCACAACTTTATTTGCTATATTCACAGCATTTAGCATTTATCTTCTTTGAGTTAAAAACTTAATTATTGTAACCATTTTTTCATTGTGAGCCTTTAAAGCAAATATCTTTGCTAATAACTTTATTTGCTATATTCATAGCATTTATCTTCTTTGAGTTAAAAACTTAATTATTGTAACCGCTTTTTCATTGTGAGCCTTTAAAGCAAATATCTTTGCTAATACCTCCATTGTTATAGCATCCTCTTTATCAAACTTCATTCCAATCCTTACAAGCCAAGCCAACTCATCAAAGATTTTAAATAGATAACTTTATTTGCTATATTTATAGCATTTATCTTCTTTGAGTTAAAACTTAATTATTGTAACCACTTTTTTCATTCTGAGCCTTTAAAGCAAATATCTTTGCTAATACCTCTATTTTGAAAAATATACCTAGTACACTTGTAAATTTGACATGCAACCTAATAAGTGGCAATGCTTCGTTTTTCTCAGCTTTTTTCTTAAAATATACTTAGTACACGTGTAAATTTGACATGCAACCTAATAAGTGCCAATGCTCCACTTTTCATAGCTTTATTCTTAGCATCACACTTCACACTTGGCTAGGGCATAAAGATCTTAATTTCTTAGCTTCAAAGCTATGTCATCAACAACTCTCCATGCACCCTTCTTAATTTAATCTCTCCATGCCCCCTTCTTAATTTAATCTAAATGGTCGTCATTTGCTTTATGGAAATGCGCCCTTTTTAATTTAATCTCTCCATGCCCCCTTCTTAATTTAATCTAAATGGTCGCCATTTGCTTTGTGGAAATTGATTTGTAAACTTTTTTATCCTTTAATGGGATTTTTAGAAATTTTAATAAAAAACTGTAATTTAATATTTAATGTATAAACCAATTAATATTATTAAATAAATTTTTAATGTCTGCCACAATGTTGCCATTTGCTTTGTGGAAATTAATTTGTAAACTTTTTTATTCTTTAATGAGGTTTTCAGACCCCTTCTTAATTTAATGGTCACCATTGGCTTTTGCTTTGTGGAAATTGATTTGTAAACTTTTGGTATCCTTTTGCTTTGTGGAAATTGATTTGTAAACTTTCGGTATTCTTTAATGGGATTTTCAGAATTTTTAATAAAAACCTGTAATTTAATATTTAATGTATAAATCAATTAATATTATTAAATAAATTTTTAATGTCAACCACAATGTTAACATTTGAGTTGTAGAAATTGATTTGTAAACTTTTTATTCTTTAATGAGGTTTTCATAATTTTTAATAAAAAATTGTAATTTTAGTATATAATGTATAAACCAACTAATATTATCAAATAAATTTTTAATGCCACAATGTTGCCATTTGCTTTGTAGAAATTGATTTGTAATTGATTGTAAATTTTTTTGCTTTGTGGAAATTGATTTGTAAATTTTTATTCTTTAATGAGGTTTTCAGAATTTTTAATAAAAAATTGTAATTTTAGTATATAATGTATAAACCAACTAATATTATCGTATATATTTTTAATGTTTGCTACAATGTTATATTGGACAAGCTATGGTATTTAACCTTCTTTAAGAGGCATGTTTGCTACAATGTTGTATTGAACAAGCTACTAATATTATTAAATAATTTTTAATGTTTATCAAATAAATTTGTAATGTTTGCTACAATGTTGTATTGGACAAGCTATGGTATTTAACCTTCTTTGGGATGCATGTTTGCTACAATGTTGTATTGTATTGAACAAGCTATGGTATTTAACCTTCTTTGGAATGCATGTTTGCTACAATGTTGTATTGAACAAGCTATGGTATTTAACCTTCTTTGGAATGCATGTTTGCTACAATGTTGTATTGAACAAGTTATGGTATTTAACCTTCTTTGGAATGCATGTTTGCTACAATGTTATATTGAACAAGCTATTTAACCTTCTTTGGTACGCATGATGCTTGTATGCATATTACAAAGATTTCAATCTTAAACATTCAATTTAAACATATAATGTATCAAAATCAACTTTAATTACAAAGCATATCAATCTTAAATATTCAATGCAAGGATAACATGTATTATTCAAGATTAATCTTTAATTATAAGCAGATCCCTTTACGAATGCAATTATCTTTTAAACATTCCACCACACCAAACATGTGTATGTTATTTGGTGTACTCCTTAAAACGAATGATGGTCATTTGGTGGGTCTTCAATTATAAGCAGACCCCTGTACAAAAGATTTTTTTTCAAACATTCTGTCACACAAACATATGTAAGTTATTATTTGTCCACCTTACATGATGATAGCTAGCCATTTGGTGTCCACCTTATAATGAATGTTGAAATGAATCAGAATGAAAAGCCTCTCACATTTTCATGTAGAAATGTCACTGTAATTTCTCTCAGCGTGTTTACATCATTGTTCATTCCCAAGCTCCATGATGAGCTCGAACACCATGTTAAAATATGCTAATCACATATACAATGAGAGCAAGAGACATACATTATTTGCAATAACAATTATTTGAAAATTACAAAGAGTTCGTCTGTTTGTCTGCACTGCAGACTCTGCAGGGTACAGTCTCTATGGTTACAATTATATACAATATATTTCTTGATTATTGGTAGATCACTGACACTAAACTATGTGAAAGCACAGCTTCTCTTCTATGTTTCTAACACTAAACTTTGTGAAAGCACAGCTGTTCCTGCTCAGTCCATGGCGTTCCTTCCAATCCCACACAAATTAATAAAGATAAGAATTTGTGTGAAAACAATAGCTTAATCTTGGCAAAAGCACTAAATGTCAAGTAGGGCTGTCACCTCCACTACTTTCTTTACTCTTGAACAGCACTGAGTGAAAAGGACCAATGAACCTTATTCTGATTTGCAAAATAGGTAAAGTTGACCTTCCTCTAAACTAATTCATTAGCAACTGTTGGGCAACAATTTTATCCAGCAACCAATTAAACCTTGGCTTTCTATTCAGGTTACAATGCTATGGTTTAGCCTGCATTGTACATGAAAGGACGTAATGAAACCCATTCTTTGGAATCTTTGTAGTTTCTACAATGCAAACATCAAAGGCATATGAATTTTTTATGGATATTAACGATCTAAAATTTCCCCATAGAATATGTTACAAAGGAGAAAACCATTTTAAAAAGTCACTGATTAGATAAATAACAGTGATCTGCAAAAAAATATGGAAGAACTCTGCAAACTCATTGTCTATTAGGAGCAACCCAATACTAAATAGTTTTCTCAAGCAGCACTCAACAGTAACAAGGAGATGCCATCTCACACAGAAGATGCATATAAATCTCCCTTTTATTATATTGGTAAATTGTCTTTATAAATATGAAGCTTTTCAATTCATAAAAGCTCCCTTGAAACAGACTGGACCAAGGTACATCCCTTCGTTGGTTAGACCCGTAATTACACTTCTGCATAGACATCATATCATGTTAAACTTTATTGTACAGTGTACAAGCATACAGTCATCTCAAAAGATAATAAAGAATTCCAGGCCGTAAGAAAAAACTGCCTGGTCATGCACTTGGACGTGCAAAAAGCACAAAATGCAGAGCATTTCTATGTTACACAGCAGTTCGTATTAAAAGCAAAACACCTGCACACTAACTACCCTAAATACTTGAAGGGATACATTTTTTGAGTAATTCAAATATCAAAATTTTAATAATAGAACACTACTATACACTATCAGCATAATTTTTTCCAGGATACAGTTAAGGCACATTTAGCGGAATTATGAGGTGGAAAAAGATCATGCCTCGCTACATTTGATATCACTTCAGAACATTTTCCTTCTTGTAAACTCGGAGGAGAATCCCACTGGAGAAGCATGCTAGCTAAAAAACAAGGCAATATCCGAGTCTACAGAAGGAAAATCAACCATCTGATTGATGCCACATCCTGATGGAAAGCATATGCCCCTTCTTCAACTTTGACAGCATCAGGACACCGTGACTATATCTCAAAGTAGCAGGCTTCAGATTTATCTAATATGGATGAAATTCATGACTCCCAAAATTTTGCTGGGTCTTTGCTGTATAAAGTGCGATCTTGTATCTCTAAATTGGCAATATGCCAATCCACCATGGGAACTTGTACACATTTGCATAAAAGAAGTGTTGTGGGAAAAAGCCACCATCCACTCTCCTCCCTAGTGAAATGCACAAAACAGTTATTTTTTAAATCAATATATATCCTATGGTTTTCTCACTTAACTGGATGAATACACAAAAGCCTTTTAACCATGCAAATAAAGTGAAAAAAGTTCAGAAAGGTACGTGCTAAAGTTCCAAGCATGAAAATTCTTTGCTCCTTTGTTGGAGGTACATTGAATCTTGTAATGGATAGATCCATAGATCAAAGCCACCACCTGAACATAAAGAAAGAGAAGCAGAGTTAAACCACCCCTTTATTCAGTTTCTCAAAAATGTTGCTTCTCAGTTCTCACAAAGATAATGACACAACCAGCAGGGTCCCCACAAGCATTAGGAGGCACAGAAGATGAGGCTCTATAAGCTCGAAGAGTTGTTTTAAATTCTAGAGCACATCTCTTTGATTAATTCACAAATTCAATCTTCTATATCAAATCTTTCCCAAGTTTCCCTCACGATATTTTTTCAATACTGTTCTTCCCTATTATCCCTACAATTTGTAGATTCAAAGTTCACAAGTTGTAGATCAAAGCCACCACCGGCACAGAAATAAAGAGGAGCAGTGTTAAACCATCATTTTATTTAATTTCTCAAACATATTGCTTCCTCGACAAAGATAACAACACAAACAGGGGCCCCACAAGCATTGGGAGGCACAAAAGATGAGGATCTCAGAATTTTTTAAAATTCTAAGAGCGCCACAAAAAATTAATCCAAGTCTCTCAGGATGTTCTTTTCATCAGACTACGTTCTTTCCTATTATCCCCACAAGTTGTAGCTTCACAACTAAACCTTAAAATGCTCTTGGATTTGGAGTCATACACGAAGGAAAAAATTATTTCATATTCTAGTCGAATCACTATATAAAGCGGTGACCTTGTGAAAGTTTAGAATGGTAGAGCCATTAGGAAAGTAGAGTCTCCACAAAAAGATCACATGAATGTTAGAGTTTTATAATAGCAGTATAATTTCAATTATTTGCAGCGGAAACAAATAAAAATCACTGAAAGAATAACCATGCACAGAAACAAAGAGACAAAGATTTTATCCTGGGAAAACCTAAACTCGGGAAAAACCCATCCAACCTTTCTTATTTAGAGATTCAAGATACAAGTACATCAGATATAAGAAGAAGATAAACCCAAAGATACTAAACCCAGAAACTAGTCTTCTTCTGCTACATCCTTCTCTTCCTCAGCTGCACACTTGTCTTGGAAACCAAAGCGAATTGCTTGATGTGTAAATGAGATAGGCACCCTTCTTATTTATACCTTCATTTTCTATTTCCATGCTTTCCAGGGCTTTCTAGAACTTTCCGGAGGGGTTTCCTTTCTAGAACTTTCTCGAGGTTTCCTTTCTAGAACTTTCCAGGGGGTTCATGGCCGTTCTTTTGTCATGAGGATACCTCACGACGCTACAACACCAACAACTCCCTCTTAGCTAGGGAGGTATCATCATGCTGGAACAAATTTGGATATCATCTGAGCATCACGGCTTATCTTGAACATCTCGTCATAATAAGAAAGGTCTTCTCACATCCATGTGGCTATGACCAACATGACGTCCTCTATAAGCTACAACCCATGAGTCTCCCAACCACATGAGCTACAACCCAAAGGTTGTTGGGCACTAACCTAGTGACTCCAACACAACTTAGTCCATCGAGAAGTGTCATGCTTCAATTCAGTCCATTGAGGAGCACAATAGATCGACTCAACTTAGTCCATCGCAGAGGATCATAGAACTACAAGCTCCCTCTCTCTCCCTCTCAAGGAGAGTCACATCATTTTCCCAATCTTAGGGAGAATGTCTTACCGATGCTGCAATCATCCCTCTCAATGAGGGAGTTATTTTTCTTGCTCGTTCTGCTCGAACACATCTTGGATTTCTTCAAAGGATTAACACCATGACTTGTATTCAACAAATCATCTCAAGGAAAGGTTGATCACGAGCTTGCTTTAGGTTGGTGGTTTCAAGGTCTCTTAGCCAAGTCTCATGGCTAAATCCATGCACTTGCATGAGTGAGCATCTAGGGACTAATCTCCCCACCCCATCACAAGGTTTCTGAGAGAAGGCACTGCCTCGCTCAAAGCATTCTTAGGGACTAATCTCTCCACCCCATCATAGGATGTCTGAAAGAAGAAATTGCCCCATTTTGAGTCGTCTTAGGGACTAATCTCTCCACCTTCTCACAGGGTGCCTGAGAGAAGGCACTATACCACTTGACCCACCCCTAGCCAAGTCTCATGGCCAACACTGGGGAAATGCTTGATGCTCAACCTCTAGGAAGATAATGTGTGCAACTGAGGACTAATCTTCCCACCCCGTCACAGGATGTCCGGACGAAGGCACTATCTTGCTCTGAGCTATTCACCCCTAGCCAAGTCACATGGCTAATATTGAGGGAATGCTCGATGCATCAACACTACTCATCATGCAAGAGTCAATCTCCCCACCCCGTCATAGGGTGTCCGAGAAAAGATACAGCCTTGCCTTTGGACCATTCACCCCTAGCCAAGTCTCATGGCTAATACTGGGGAATGTTTGCCCGATGTCGTACCTTCATCATCAACAACCTGTTGTTAATGTAATTGTAACTTCGAAAGATATTCACTTGTATTTTATATTGTATTATTATTGTATTTTATTTGTACCTCTAACGAAGATGTTTATTCCTCTGGTCAGGGATGTCATTATTACATTTGGTCATGTAAAGTCATTGACGTAAATCCTCCATTGTAAGTCGAGGCAATAGATCCCCCAGGACTCAGTTATAATAGGGTTATTGAGTCCCCTAAAGAAGTCGGCCCAGTTAGGTACAACTGGAGCCGACCTAGTAAGTGAAAAGGTCAAGTGAAAGATAAAGTATAAATAGAGAATGGAGCTCTCTCATTTGGATATCACACTCACTCACAAGTTCGCATTAGTGAGAGAGAGGACAAGTTCGCATAGGAGGAGAAGAAGAGGAGCTGCAAAAGACCATCTTTGTTTTTGGGTTTTACTTTTGTGATATTGTATTGGTGATGATTCTATCTCTGAGGAAGTTGCGGGGTTTTCTCCTTTATGGTTTCCCCGAGAAAATTCTTTGTGTCTATTGTGTTATGTTGTGCATGTTATTCTTTCAGTTAAGATCCTAGATAAAGATTGATTAAAAGTAGAAAATCTAACATGGTATCGGAGCTAACCTGAAAAGAAGACACTGTGCAACTGCGGAAGCTAGGATTCTTAATTTTTTGGACTTCTCTCCACAGATCATCAACGAAAAGAGGCGAGGCTAACTCGCCTAAGGAGGGTGCATCTTTCTGTTGAAGAAGAAGTTGATTCCGAGAATTTTCATTTTTTGGCCCTCATTGCTGCTGGAAGTGAAAAATTAGGGCTTCTCACAAATTTGGAATTTAGGAGTGCAATTGGCATAGGAAGGTGCGCCTCTCCAAGATCGAAATGTTGGTACCAAGATTGAAATTTTTGAGTGGATGAAACTCCCGAAAAGTCAAACTCTAGTTTGACTTTGGACCAGAAACTGCAGAAAACCAGAAAAAGCTAGAAACTGTAGATCAGAATTTCGCAAGTCAATTTTCAAGGGTGAAATTTTGGAATCTTCAGAAACCAAGTATACCAGCATACTCACCTCAGTCAAGCGCATCTATCTGTCCAATCAGAAGTTCCAAATTCCAAGTTTGAAAAATTAGGGTTTCTCTGACAAACCCCAGGTCAGCTCCAGAACCCAGTTTGGCAACTTAAAGTGGTAAGACCTAAAAGCTTTTCTATTTCCATTTGAAGTTCTCACTAAAGATGTCTCACCACACCAAGCTTGAGGATAAGCTTGAAGGGGCTGATAACTTCCGAGCATGGAAGTATATTAGGATTGCACTTGTCCTTGAAGAGAATGAATTGGACACATATGTGAATGAAGAGGTTCCAACACCAGAGGGAGATGAGACTAAAGCCTTACATAAGAAGAACTTGGTTAAGGCCAAGAGGATCATTACAGATTCTATTAAGGATCATCTCATCCCACATGTGTCATCCTTGAAGACACCTAAAGAGATGTTTGATGCTTTAACCAAGCTGTTTGAAGGGAAGAATATAAACCGGACGATGACCTTAAGGAACCAGTTGAAGAATGTGAAGATACAAAATGCAGAGACCATGCAGTCTTACTTTACAAGGGTCTCTCAGATCAAGGAGCAACTTGAAGCTGTGGGAGAAAATGTAGAAGATGGAGAAATTGTGATAACCACCTTGAACGGTCTCCCTAGATCATGGGACTCTTTCATTCAAGGGATTTGAGCTAGAAAGAAGTTAATCACATTCAGTAGGTTGTGGAAGGAATGCTCACAAGAAGAAGCTCGACTTGTAGCTCGAGAAGAGAAGTAGGATCAAACGACAATCAAGCTCTCACAACACACTCCAGGAGGAATAATAACAAGAGGGAGCACCATCACAGTAAGAGGGAGAAACACCACCAAAGTCAGAGGGAGAACTTCAGAAGATCCAGAAAATATTTATCCAACATTAGATGTTATACATGTGATGAGAAGGGACACTACTCTAGAGATTGTCCTAGAAACGTAAGTGTCTCCCACAATATTAAGACCAACAAGAAAAGACACCATGCTCACACCATGGAAGATGATGAACCCACAAGGAAAAGAACCAGAGAAGAAGAAAGAGATGATTCTTCAAGTGATGAAGAATATGTATTGTAACGAAGGTAACCAGTTACAAGGGTTCATTCAGAAGGTTCCACCTCATAAGGTAAAAGCTAGAGATGACTTTCAGTATTACATGAAAGGAATAGGAGAAGATACTACAAAGTTGGACTCTGGAAAACAAATAAAGATCGATGCTCTATGGAAGCCTCTCATCCATTTCAGCATTGATTAGGGTACAAAAGAAAGGACTCACAAAGTCTACTCCAGCAAGTGTAGAATACTTGCTCAACATTTCCAATCTTAAGCAAGGAAGGCACAGGACCTCAGAATCAGACGATGAAGAAGAACACTCTATCAGAGACTCCAGTAGTTCCTGCAAGGAAGCAAAGATCAAGAGGGAGTCCACCCAACAAACAAACAAAGATAAGTATTTGAATTGTCATTTCTTATATATCTATTTATTTAAATAATATTGTTCAGTGGTGTACATACTTATGTTCCTAGATTTAGGTTGTGTATTATGCATATTAGGATATCTGCATTAGTGAACAGTATACTACTAATATGCATGTGATGGGTAAGTGGCCTATGGTACTATACAACATTCCATTGCTACTTATCTAAAATGAAACCTTTTTGCTGACATGTTGGGAGTAGTGCACACTCTTAACAATGTTCTAGTAGAGATGGAAGGCATCTAGAAAGTTACGGGATATGGATGAATGTTGTATTGAAGCATTGGCTAAGATAATTGCATGACTGTATGACCTATGTCTTTATGCGTAAGAATTCGTTCTGAAAACTATGAGATGTTTCTAATCATGCAATTGAACATGACTGTATGACCTACAAGAGAGAAGAACAAGCGACAAAGATCAAGAAAACTACCTATTGAAGATATTGAAGAACCTGAAGTTCCCAGGATTCGAGATTCAATGATGGAAGAAGCAGTTCTAGAAGACCACGAAGACCGCGAGATGGAAGAACCACAAGAACTTGTAGATCCACCTCGTGAGAAGAACTCCCACAAGAGGAAACCAGCATGGGTACGAGAGGCAATACAAGATGCAGAGAGGTATGGCGCTCTAGAGGGAATGCACAGAGAAAGCAAGAGACCTAGGCCATACTCCAATTATGTAGCCCTGTTGTGCGACATCATTGATAAGGAACCTGCCAACTATGAGGAACCGGAAGAGAAGAAAGAATGGAAGGATGCCATGATCGAGGAGTACCAGTCAATCATGAAGAATGATGTCTGGGAGGTAGTTCTGAGACCATAAGGGAAGTCTGTTGTGACTTCCAAGTGGATCTACAAGATCAAGCATGCTGCAGATGGTAGCATAGAGAAACACAAGGCATGGTTTGTGGCACATGGCTTCTCCCAGAAGGAAGGCATAGATTATGAGGAGACATTTGCACCTGTAGCCAGTACACTTCCATCAGATCAGTACTTGCATTGGCTGCAGTGACGAAATGGAAGGTACACCAAATGGATGTCAAGACATCGTTCTTGAATGGTGTAGTAGAGGAGGAAGTGTACGTGGAGCAGCCACTCGGATTCGAGACACATGACAAGCAGACTCATGTGTGCAAATTGAAGAAGGCCTTGTACGGATTGAAGCAGGCACCCAGGACGTGGTACGAGAGGATGGATAGTTTTCTGATGAGCTTGGGCTTTACCAATAGTAAAGCAGATTCCAACCTTTACTACAAGGTTGAAGTGGGAAATCCAGTGATACTTCTACTCTATGTAGATGACCTATTTGTAACAGGGGAGGATGGCCTCATTACAGACATGAAGAGGAAACTTGCCGCAGAGTTCGAGATGAAGGGCGTATGATGCACTATTTCCTAGGCATGGAGGCGTAGCACAATGCGGATGGGATCTTCCTTGGACAAGAGAAGTATGCAGTGGAGATTTTGAAGAGATTCAGAATGATGGACTACAAGGCCATTACCACACCTATGGCATCGAACTTGAAGCTACTGTATGATACTTCATCATAGTCAGTTGATGCCACGATGTATCGTCAGATGATTGGGTCAATGATGTACTTGAAGAACACGAGACCAGACATATGCTTTGCGGTGAACACATTGAGTCAATTCCTGACAGATCCGAGACATGTTCACCTGATTGCTGCAAAGCATATATTGAGGTACCTAAAGGGTACAATTGATTATGGGCTCAAGTATGACACGAATCAAAAGATTAACCTGCAGGGTTATGTTGATTCGGATTGGGTAGGCAGTGCCGCAGATAGGAAGAGCACTTCGGGATGTTGCTTCAGTATGGGATCTGGTATGATCTCCTGGTTTAGCAGGAAGCAGTCGTGTGTGGTACTGAGTACAGCAAAAGCAAAGTATGTTGCAGCTTGTTCGGCTAGTTGTGAGGCAGTATGGCTTAGGAAGCTGCTGTTTGATTTGTTTGATCTCTGGTTAGAGGCGACTTGTATATTCTATGACAACCCGAGTTGTGTGAAGTTGTCTAAGAACCTGGTGTTCCATGACAAGTTAAAGTACATTGAGATCAAGTATCACTATATCAGGGATATGGTGCAGAGAGGAGCAGTGAAGCTCTAGTATATTGCGACGGACGAGCAGATAGCCGATGTGTTGACCAAGCCACTAGCCAGAGTGAAGTTCAAGTACTTCAGAGAGAAGCGTGGTGTTCTTCAGATCAAGGTTCCTTCCAAGAGGAAGTGATGAGTCCGAAAGACACAAATGCACATGGGCCATTCTCGCATAGTGGTAGGAAAGTCCTCCTATGTTGGTAGATGTAAGTGTCGGGCCTTTCCCGAATGGTGGTAGGAAAGTCCTCCCATGTCAGTTGATGTAAGTGTCGAGCCTTTCCCGAATGGTGGTAGGAAAGTCCCTCCCATGTCGGTTGATGTAAGTGCCGAGCCTTCCCGAATGGTGGTAGGAAAGTCCTCCCATGTCGATTGATGTAAGTGTTGAGCCTTTCCCGAATGGTGGTAGGAAAGTCCTCCGATGCCGGTTGATGTAAGTGATGTGTCTCACATGTTGGTAGGAAAGTCCTCGCATGTTGGTAGACAAGGTCTCGTATGGTGGTCGGTCCATGCCTCCCATACTGGAGATGTCCACCGGTCTTTAGAGACTGTGTGTGCGCCAAAGCAGGATCTCGCATGGTGGTAAGAAGGTCCTCCCATGTTGGTAGACGCTGGCTGACCGTTGTGGGACATGTGATGTGCATAGAGGTTGTGCTTCGTGTGACAATGAGGTGATAGTAGGAGATGCAGGTGTTTGCAGAGGCAATGTAATGACTGGTCCTGGGCTGCACCTACTTGATGGCTTGCTCGCAAAGATGATGAAGACCTACATGAGGGATAGGCCTACATCCAGCATGAAAAATGACCAACTCTGTAGAACTTCCTATGACGAGTAGATTCGAGACATGTCACCAATCAATAATCGACATGATGAGGATTGCAACAGTGAGGACGATGATCCAATGTTGATGATGATGTTCCAGCATTGATGATGATCCAGCGACGAAGACTTGTGTCCAGATGTGTTGATGACTATGGCAAGAGCATAAGTTCCTAGTTAAGAGGGAGTGTTAATGTAATTGTAACTTCGGAAGATATTCACTTGTATTTTATATTGTATCATTATTGTATTTTTGTACCTCCGACGAAGATGTTTATTCCTCCGGTTGGGGATGTCATTATTACAATTGCTCATATAAAGTCATTGGGGTAAATCCTCCATTGTAAGTCAGGGCAATAGATCCCCCAGGAGTCAGTTAGAATAGGGTTATTGAGTCCCCTAGAGAAGTCGGCCCAGTCGGGTACAACTGGGGCCGACCTAGTAAGTGAAAAGGTCAAGTGAAAGATAAAGTATAAAGAGAGAGTGGAGCTCTCTCATTTGGATATCACACTCAATCACAAGTTCACATTAGTGAGAGAGAGGACAAGTTCGCATAGGAGGAAAAGGAGAGGAGCTACAGAAGACCATCTTTGTTTTTGGGTTTTACTTTTGTGATATTGTATTGGTGATGATTCTATCTCTGAGGAAGCTATGGGGTTTTCTCCTTTATGGTTTCCCCGAGGAAATTCTTTGTGTCTATTGTGTTATGCCATGCATGTTATTCTTTCAGTTAAGATCCTAGATAAATATTGATTAAAAGTAGAAAATCTAACACTTGTGTTGCAGCTACTCCCTCAGTGTTGGAGCACCTTTCTCCATCTGCACCTAAGTATCTTGCTCCCTTTGCACACTCGACTCCCTCTGCAATTGAATATCCTGCCCTGAAACAACCTACTGTTGTGGAACCTGAAGTCAACTTCATCTAATAATGAGTTTCTCTGCTCCTTCTGAAGCTTGAACTCATCGAGTACAAAAATCTGCAAAAATGGGACATCTTCCCATTTATCTTAAGGCCCTGTGATTGCTCTCTTTGTCATGGAGGCAATACTTCCTACCTCATATGTATCTTCTGAGTCATGGCATTTTCCCTAACTCAATGAATCATCATATTTAACATAAAAAAATTGAATCAATTCTTTTGGGCTCCCATACCAGGGAAAATAGCCCATTTACAATAATGATAACCTAAAATAATAATAATAATAAATAAAATAAGAAATTTGTTGGACTCCTTTACCAGGGAAAATAGCCCAATTACAATAAAAAATCAAAAGAAATATTTGGTTGTCATCTCATCAGGTTTTTCCTTTTTCGGTGGAGGTTCCTCACCGAAATGAGTTGTGATGCATGTTGCTTTCGTCTCTTTCTTTGAGGACAATCTACAGCATCGTGACCAAACTTGTCACACTGGATGTGTGAAAGATCCTTCTTCTTTGGTTCTTGATCTGAAGCTGGGGCTGGTCTTCCATTTGAATTTTTCCTCTCAAACTTTCTTCCCTTTCCTTTCTTTGCATGAGCAGTAAGGGCCTGATTTTCTACATCATACAGTTGCGGAAAATTGTTTCTAGCTGCAAGTCTAGACTCCTCCTGAATGCAATCTTCCCATAACGGGTCAAACTTGGGCAATTTGGATCGCCCACTAATGCCTGAATGAATGATTCCCAAGAATGGGGAAGACCATTGAGGGTCATCATGACAAGCTCTCTATATGCAACTATCTCTACAATGGTGCCCAACTGATCCTTTAGTTCAGAAATCTTCATGAAGTAAGATGCAACTAAATTGGCTCTAGTCATCTTGACATTTGAGAGTTGTTATCTTAAGGAAAGTGCTCTGTTGACATTGCTATTCTCAAATAGCTTCTTCAAGACATCAAACATTCCTTTGGTTGTCTTCTTCTGGGAGATCTGAGGTGTCAATTGATCTTTGACATAAACTATCAGAATCCTTCTTGCCTTAGCATCATTCTTCTTCCATGATGACTTCTTTGATTCTGCTTCTGGTTCCGGTACTCCTTCCACAAATTTTAGAAGATCATTCTCTTCTAAGATGATGAGTACCCTAGAATTCCATGAATATAAGTTGGGGGGCCAATCAAGTCTATCTTCAACTTTAACACTGTTCATCTTGACTGCAGGATGGAAACTGAAACCTGATCCAAAAACCCTAGCAGGAGGGGATCAAAATTTGAAACTTGTTGAAACTAGAATCTAACTTCACCAACAGGTGCATCCTTCCAAGGCGAGCTCCAAAACTCCAAGAATTAAACCAATGTGTGGAGAGAAAAGGCTAAAACAAGAAGCCCTAGTTTTTTACAATGGCTTCTTTCAACACTACTCTGATACCATGTTAGAGGTTTATAATAGCAGTATAATTTCAATTATTTGCAAAGGAAAAAAATAAAGATCACTGAAAGAATAACCATGCACATAAACAAAGAGACAAAGATTTTATCCTGGGAAAACCCAAACTTGGGAAAACTCAGCCACCCTTTCTTATTCAGAGATTCAAGATACAAGTACATCAGATATAAGAAGAAGATAAACCCAAAGGTATTAAACCCAAAAAATAGTATTCTTCTACTGCATCCTTCTCTTCCTCAACAGCACACTTGTCTTGGAAACCAGAGCAAATTGCTTGATGTGTAAATGAGATAGGTGTCCTTATCTATACCTTCATTTTATTTCCATGCTTTTCGGTGCTTTCTAGAACTTTCCGAGGGGGTTTCATTTCTAGAACTTTCTGGGGGTTTCCTTTCTAGAACTTTCTGGGGGGTTCATGGATGTTCTTTAGTCACAAGGATACCTCACAATGCTACAACACCAACAATGAACAACCCATAACACAATATATGGTAGGTATCCTCAAGAAATCAACGAATCACATTCAGATAGTTCACATGATATTACAAATGAGGCAGAACCTCAATAGATTAATTGCCTCCAAACTCATAAAAACATGGGACCACAAAGCCCATCTCCTAACCACCAATGTGGACTATAACTTCCCACTGTGGAGTAGAGAATAAAGGTGATCAATGCTCATAACAACTTGACCATGATACCATATTTGGATACAATTAACAAATATACAATTAAAAACATATCCAAAAAAATTCAATGACTCTAATACAAGAGTGAATCTCAAAAAATAAAAAAATTGTTCAATTTTTTAAAGCTATATATACATGTCTACCTAAGTCATCGGACACGTCCATTTAGGGCGAAGTGTCCTATGGGGATGTGTCTGACACGGACACGATCCCAACACGTGTCGAACATGTGTTGGGATCGTGTCCCATGTCTGCACCTACACTGTTGGGAGCGGGGAGCGGGAGTGGGGAGCAGGAGCGAAAAGCGAAATTTTCAAAAGTTTCTGTTTTGGGAGCGTTTTTTATATAATATATATTTTAATATATTTTGATGCATATATATTAAAAAAAACATGTATTATGCCAAATTAGCTATAGAAAACATGAAAACATAGATATTCATATAACCATTTAGTACACATTGATATAACATCAATCATCTAGGACATCTCAAAAGATTTTCTGGAATGACATAATTATGGCAATGATCATTTGCAAGTGACGTCCTTAAATCCAATATCAAACTTGCAAAGATATTAAGTTATTGTTAAGATTTACTTTATCAAACAAACTCTATGATTGAATTTTTGTAACAGAAGTTGAATTTTTGTAAGGGAAGTACAAATGTGTAGCTGATGGCATCGACTTTAAGACAATGTTGCATGTATTTGACCCTCATATGTCAATACCATTTTTCTCATATAACCAAACTGTATTAATTAGAATTTTATTAAAATTAACATGTAGACGGTTTTCTATTTTATACTTTTATGATTTATCCCTTCTGAATAGAATATGAACTTTATTGATATTGCAAAGGTGCTTCTAAAAAGGACCCTTTACTAGTGTACTGCTAAATTTTCCTTATTTATTCGTCCAATTTCTATAATGTCATTCTCTGATATATGATGTGAAGGTAAACACAAGGCCAGGGTTTTGACAGACAATGGGATAAACCTTTTTGAAACTCCTGTAAAAGTGTAAAAGTGTTACAGCTACAATAAATTCTGAATATGGAGTTATCAATTCACTTTTTCCATCTCTAATGAGCAAAAACCCTTCACCCTTGAGTTGGGCACAAAGCTCATCCATCCACAACCCTTGAAAGGAAGAATAGTGCCACTAGAGTCCTCAAAAACACACTTACAGCACAATTTCCATAAAGAGAACATAACAGCAATATGGATACAATGCCACAAGCCTTGATAAGGTGACTGATGAAAGAGTTAGTCCCCAAGAACGGCTGCTCTCCAATGAATGGTACCCTGGATCATTTCAGAGAACCTCTGCTGTGTTAATTTCCAACATTGACAAGAAAACTGACACTCCCAAAGAATGCATTTGACAGCTTCATCTTGGGGCAGAAAATGCATTTATCATCTGTGAAACTACTCTTCACCAACCTGGGGCACATCAAAGTTTTAAACTATTTACCATGGGGGGCACATCGAACTGTTTACCACTAAGGGCATAGAATGAGTCCAAATGAAGTCCAATAGACTTTATTTGCCCAAATTAACCCTAGCCAATCTTGAGACTACAAAAAAAAAATCGCGAAATCGCTTGGGAAGCATTTTCGGGAGTGATTTTTTTGCCCGGGATCGCTCAGGAATCGATCTGGAAGCATCAATTCCGGAGCGATTCGAGATCGATTCCTAAAATTCCAGGGAGTGTTTTTTTCTCCAAGGAATTGCGAATTGGGAAATCGATCCCGGGAGGAATCGATGAGGAATTGCGATTCCGGAATCGATTCCTCCGGGATCGTGAATTGGGAGCGAAGCGGAGGGGTCTCGAGCGATTCCTCGCAGCTCAGGCCTGCACACACGTGTCCCGATTCCAGGACACATTCCGCGCAAAAATGGAGCCCGCAGGTCTCTTAAAACCTGATTTTTTTTTTTTTTGGCATTTGTGACTTGAAGGGAGAGTTAGGGAGAGCTAAGGGTGTGCCTTTTTTGCAGGTGAACGGAGATTTGAAGCATTTGCAAGGGATTCCAGGTTGATTTGAGGGAAGATTTACTTAGAGGATTCAAACTCACCATCACGGAAGAAGAAAAATGTCTCAATCAGCTAGGGCAATAGCTAAAGGGAAAAGGAAAGGGACAATGCCCCATCTAATCCCTCTCCTCCTCTTCCTTCTCCAAGCATATCATTTTCTGCTCCTATTAGTGCTCCAACTGCTTCTAGTGAAGCTCATGCTCATTTTAACCATGTTTTAGCAAGACAACAAGCAGAAGAGAGTAAATACCCTTTGTGGAAGTATGTGATAAGGAAAGAAGGCGTTGCAGCAAAGCTTGGTGGGGGAGGCAATGTGTGTTGGACTTGCAATTTCTACAAGCATGATTTCAAGAGCACATATTACCGGGTTAAGGGCCATTTGTTGGCCCTTCTTTGTGGGATTTCTTCATGCAAAGCAGTGAGTGTTACCCAAAGGAGGGAGATGGAAAGAGAGGATCATGTTGGGTTAGGGAAGGTGGCAACAGCAAGCAAGACACAACAGAATGAGGATTCTCTTTCATTCTTGAGGAAACCCTCTTGCACTAGGAGTGAGGTTGATGCTTATCTCAACTAGTTGCACCCAATGTCACTAGGCATTTGGCTAGTTCCATGTCAATAGGTGCCTGATTCGAATCCGTGGGGATAAGGCGCACTAGTTTTAGTCGACAGGTTTGCGAGTGATGCCACACAAATTTGGAAAAGCATCCCATGGGTTTCCCGTAAAGTTTTCCTTAGAAAAAAAATAGCCTAATAATAATATATGTTTTCATATGTAAATTTTATATAATATTATATACTTTATAACATAAACAACATAAAACTTCAAAGCATATCATAATTAAAGTAATTTGTATATATAACCTAGTGTGTATTATGTAAAATATAATATATATTGTATCATAGACAAAGTATTATAACAATCAACCAGAACTATATAGAAAATAAAGCCAGCATATAACCATACCTAAACTATATATTATGTTATATTATAACATAAAATATACTATATACATTCTCACGTATCCACTACTGTTAAGCAGCCAAGTGTGGAAGTGAAACGAGATTAATGACTGTTAGTGTCATGGGTAAAGCGGGAGTACTGGTTGTCGAGCATTCCGTGTTTAGCATCCAGACTCCAGACCACTATCAAGTATCACCAACTCCAATCATAGCGTTACCTAGACTCTAATTATGCAAAGGCACGAACCATTGTTTAGGGTAGGCATAAATCCATCATATAGAGAGACATAAACTGTTGTCTAGGGTAGGGTGGGCATATAATCCGTCATCCATGTTAGAGGCAATAATCACTGTTTAGGGCACACAAAATTCATCTATAAGTTTTGAATTTTGTTTTAAAAAAATAACAATGATAAGGGCGATGTATCATATCCATACCAGGGTTTTCGTACTATGGTGCAAACAAGCTCTCAACTTTGGTACTATGGTGCGGACAAGCTCAAATTTACATAACCATAGCCTTAAAAACATTTACACAAACATCTTCAGCACCAACAAAGTGAACAAAGAGTCCAGCTTCAAAACTATAGCCTCCAAAAACATCTTCACATATACCTCTTTTGAACTAGTGAAACAAACACAAAGAAACTCAAATATAAGTGTGAAAGAGCATATGAACAAGTTGTCAGAGAGAGAACTCAAAATCAATCCACGCTACCAATGAACAATCTCCAAAAAAGACAGAAGAGGGAAAAGAGGTTCATGCCCATACTTTCATAACAGTCAATAAGAAAACAAAGAACATCACCATGATATCGTGGAAATAAATGGGCTTACAAGTGCTCCAAACAAAATGATTCCAACAATAATATGAGATGCTAGTACACAAACAGAAACTTACAACATTAACAACTGATGTGACATTCCACAATGCGTAGACCCGAGCAAGTCCTGCTGATCTTCGAGGCCCATGACTGAATAAAGCACTTATACCAGCAGGCAATGGAGATAACAATGCAAGAGGAAGAATAAGAAGGACCACAAGAAAAGCCCCCAACGATATTGAGTAGAATTGCAGCAAAGTCAAAAGCATTAAGCTAAAATCTGCTAAGAGCAAAATTGAGATGATGAGACCAACAAGGTCCTGCAATAAAACAAGATGGAAAGACGTTAGTATTGTAACAGACAACTGACTTCCTGCATCAAGTTATACCCCTAATATTAAGATTTAGAAAGCATGCAAAAAGAATGGTTACGTTAACAGTTCCAAACAAATAAAGTTGTGAAATCCAACATCCTAAGAATGAGAGTTACTTGATGGCCGACTGGTCGTGTATTACGCAAAACAAATGATAAAGGAAATAAAACATCCTTCTGATTCTTCAGACAATGCAGATTAAATGAATTGATTATTGCTCCATTTATCCTTCTATCCGTTGAGCTAAGATAGTTGTATTGTGAATTCCCTAAAGATGGAACATACTGACGGTAGCTACAAACATCATTTGTCCTGCAAATTACAATGTGGAAAGTTAGAAATAAACTTGATGAATTTCTCTGCTTCAACAAATTACACATCTTAGACTGAATCTGTTAGAATTAAGTCTCAAAAGATTTGAAAATATTCCATGGAATACCTCAATTGTTCAATGCTTATCGTATTTGAAAATTCTGATACAAGCGTGTCATGGGCCACTTCAACTGAATTTACCACAAGGCCTAGCTGGTAATAACCAGAAGCTGAGGGGTGAAACCAGGCAAGATCAACCTGCACGCCTTGTAAACTGACCCCATAATTTGCATGGGTGCCAAGCCAAGTTAGGACAGGCATTAGTGTACTATGAAGACGACCTTGTCGTACTGTACGCAGTTGAGCATTCAAACCAGCAACAAGTCGATACCATATGGTTGCAGGCACAGCCTAAAACAATGACAAAAATCAAGAACAGCCCAAAGTACAATATTAATATGACAAGTTGCATGGAACATTGACCATGAGAAATGATTACCAAATAAATTCAGCTCTAGGTCTATAAATAAATACAGACCTGCCCCATAAGGCTGGTCAGAAGGTTATCACTGTGAAGAGTGTAAGGAGCCATATAGCTTCCAGCCCCTCCAAAGATGATACACATGGGGAATCTTTGCTGCAGGCGTGGAGGCAGATCAGGCCGCTTCTCGTCCCCACCCAAGAAAAAATCAACATATGCAACCATCAAATCAGGTGTAGCAGCCACCTGCAATTGAATCAACATTTGACATTTAAATAAAAATTATGCATAAGAATTAACAAGATTTTGATGTCACAATCTGAAGAACACCTATGTAGAAGGTTTCTGCTAGCACCAATGTATTAAAGTATTACAAAACAATATAAACTAATTAACTTACTAATCAAAAGATGCTGTCCAAATATTAATCAACTAATTAGAAAATACACATTATTTATAATGTCATCTACGTAAAAGTTGCCACATACATAATAACCCAAGGGTTAGTTCAAATGGTTGTGTCAATGTTGTTGGGCATTTGGCTCGTTCTGTGCTAGCAGGTGCCCAGTTAAAATCCCCTAGGTTAGGTGCACTAGTCTATTCCAACGGGTTTACTAGGGATGCCATCCACAAATGTGGGGTAGCATCCCTTGGGTTTCCCTAAAAGGTTTTGCTTGGAAAAAAAATTTGCACATACACATATCCAAAAAATACTTGCAGAAAGAGAAGATATTAATATATTGTATATATTATTGGGATGTTAATACTCAATAGATCATAAATGATGTCTCATGAGAGAGATGCAACTTAAACAACCACCACTATGTAAACATAAAAAGCCCAGTTACATCTCCTAACTCAAAATATCTAGTATGATACATAATATGACCATTATCAAAACATAAACTCTATCACCCTCCCTTAATCGTCCTATGGTAAACTACACGTTTATCTCTAAATTTACTAACTTGTCTAGACTAAGGGGTATGGTGAATATGTTTGTAGTTTATTCTTAGGTTGCAGCATATTGCAGCTTTATGTTTCCATTCTCCACAAGCTGCCGAACATAGTGACAGTGTACTGGATGAAGCACCAGACTTCCCAGAGATTGGATGATCTACCACATCACTAGGTTGGCAATTCAAGGGGAGGAAAGAAAGGAAGCATCATTGGCCACCCCATCCTGTGTAGAAAATGACAAGTTTCTGACCCTAGTCTCAGAAATTGAGAAATCACTTGAGCCTTGCAACCATAGTTGGGACCCAATTGTCATTGACACTGAACCTGCTCGGACAGGATCCCCAACCCCCAACGAATATGATGATCACAATGGTTTCAAATACAAATACATAGGACTGTTTTCATTTTTTCTTTTTTCTTGAGGTCAAAGATGAGGAGGTTCAAGATCAAGTTTGACCAGTGACCAGATTTGATATTTGATGGAAACGAGGTGCAACCTACTTCAGGATTCAAGAAATCTTCAAGGAAGTGGTTACATTGTTTATTATTATTTTTGAGTGATCATCTATGACTGTCATAAATGATCAATCTAGCGTCACATTGATCCGTCCATAAATTGGAGGAGAAGGCACAAGCAAAAGGGGGTGGATCATTGGGGTTTTTCCACCAGACAATAGGAATAAGACAAATGAGGGCTTCAACACATGAAGGATCATGGAACCAGGGTTGTGATTTCCACCTTTTGTCTCTTATCTGTAGATCACAGGCTATATTCAGTGTTGCAACTTGAGGTAGATCATAGATCTGTTTTTGTTTGTATCTTTCATGTGAGGAGTTTGATTCTCCTTGGAGGTTTGAGTAGGACATGAAGTAGCTAAGTTGCCAGGGTACCCGTACCGGGGGGTTGGGCACCCGTACCAGTACTGGGTACCCGTACCGCCGTACCGGGTACCGGGACTGGTACCTCTGGGAGTACCGTGAAAGTACTGGGTACTTCACCCGAGTACTGGGTAATTGGTCAAATAAATTTGGGTACTTGTACTTCAAAAGGGCCGCGTACTTAATTCTTTTCTGTTTCATTTTCACAGTTCAGTTTTCTATTTCATATTTATTATTAATAATTATAATTTATATTTATATTATTTGGCATTTGCTGTGACTATGTTAGTTAATTACTATTTAAATAACAATGTTGAGAGTGCATCCAAACCCCAAAAATAAATGATAAAAACATATAATGAGCTGAAAGAATTGGAAAAACAAATATTATTGTTTGCAACATGTTCTTTTGCACATTATTTGATAACAGTGGTGTCCTGTTGCTCTCGGATGGCATATTCCACAGGAAATAAATTTGACAGTGTTTCAAATGGAAATCTGAAATCCTTCAAACTGGGTAGAATAGATCAAAATCTGCCCCAAATACTCTGATTTGTATTTTTCTCCTAGAGACAACCAAGATCTGCATTTCTCAATTCTTTGCTAAAAGCTAAGTGTTGAATATAAAATTTCCATGACTTTATTGATTCTTTTAAGTGTTTAGCCTTTTATACTATACAAATTCCATAGTTCACAGATCCCGAGGAACGCTGAAACAAGAGTAGGGGAAGGTTGTGCAGTCATCCAAGATGCATAATGTAGTTAATTGACACAGTAGAAAATGTCAATGATGAATGTATGCAGTAGTTAAGGAAGTATATCAAGTATAGGGCACAAATAATCAGCAGCAGCAACATAAGAAACAAAAGATGCATGATTCAAAATCAGATATGAGTCAATAGTTATATAATTATTAATTAATAAATTAAAAAAAAACAAGTCTATGCACCTACGTAATTATTTAATTAATCAGTGCCATGCCCTCATAGGCTCATACACATTGCCGGTTGCCCTCTCTTTGCTATTAAGCATCGGAACCAAGAACAACGAAGTTGGAGCAACATCACTTCTACAAAAATTGAAAATAGAAAATTAATAATATATTAAAAATTTGAAATGACTCTTGAAATGGGCCATAGCAGTCTTAATTAGGTTGAATTTTAGGCTTTTAGTTGTACTACAGTATTTGAATTTTGTGGTTTTGTTTAGTTCAGAAAATGAGTTTTTCTTTTGTAAGGGCCATTGATTGTTCTGCCCACAGGAAACAGCCAACAGGATTATTAATTTATTAGTTGATCACTGATCAGCATGACAGCAACTGTGCAACGTTTGCAACTTTGTAGAATTAGAACAAAAGTTCAAAACTTTAAACTTTAAAAGTTATAAGTTTATAACTTATAATTATTAATATTAAATTTTAATTTTTAATTATAATTGTAATTTAATAAATTTATAATAATCATTAATCTGAAATCTCTGAGATTTTATTTTTAATTTTTAATTTTTTAGACATATGTCATATATCATGCTATTATGCTAATGATTCATATCAATATCAATATCATATATGTAATTTGAATTAATGTGCAAGCAGCAATACTAATGTCAAATGTGAAACGTCAAATGTGTGTTACTTCAACTTGTTGAAAACTTATTATAATTATTAGTATAAATTTATAATTTAAACTTAAAAATTATATATATATATATATATATATATATATATGTCTACAATACCCCGACGTACCCAAATACCCTATTTCAAAAAGTGGCGTACCTGTTATCACACTATAGTAGCAGGGCCACTATCCTTGTTCAGCAGATATCTGCACATTCCAGAGCTTCCATTATTCCAGAGCATGGCTATATATTTTGGATCACTCATGATTAGAGCAGTATATTATTCAGATTTATGTTAGGCCTTGTGTCAAGGTTGAGCCTTGAGAGTTCAGATTTGATGACCGATGTGACCCTTTTATCCCATACAGTTTCAGTTCAGTGCTTAGAGATGTGTTGCAGCAGTGTTTCAGATGGTACATGATGATTATTATGATGATGTTGTATGATCTATGGATATGTTATCACTGACTGTGGATTATTATCTTGTTGATTTAGTCATGTTTACAGCATCTGCTTGGTATATTATTCCTGACGTCGCAAACTGTTTAAAATGAACTATAAATCATAAAATGGACAATTGCTTGCACATTTAGGTCATTTAACAAAACCCACTGGTTTTCCACCTTACATAGATATGGTCTTTCCTGACACCAGTTGTTTGCTAGTGTAGGCTCCATATTCACTTGACTCCATCCATACATGACCTTCCTATTTGACTTTATACCTTGACCCATCTCATTTGACTTTCTGATACTGAGGACTTCCCCATTTTTCTACCTCTGTGTTTGGACCGCATCCCTGTATATTCAATGTCTCGGCTCTAAGTTGGTGACAAAACTTACCTTTGGTGAAGTTGGATTGTAGGCCTAAATCATTCTGATCAGTTGTCCCGATGTTTGGCATTCGCTCGAACTCCCCCTAGTCACTTGAGATGTTGTTGGCTAAAACTGAAAGCTCATGTTCTACTTATGGAAATTTATAAATTCGCCCATGGAAACTAAAAAAGGGGCAAGAGCGATGAACAGCTAAAAATACTCCTCGAAGAGTATAAGAAAGGTCCAAAAAGCAATGGTTCTCAAAAGTTATATCTAAACAATTGCTGACCTTATATATATGTTTGAAAACATGCCCTGGATGCAAGCTGCAACTAGTTGTGCTTATCAGCACATCTGAAATCCGAAGGGTTATGTAGGCCAAAAAAGGCCATGAAGTGAAATTGAATGATCCTAATGAACCTGGATCAACTTGATGTAGACATGATGCCTAAGTTGAATAAGCACTCTCTAAACAACTTATCCATTTGTGAGGCACAACCATCCCCCGTGTTATTTTGTCCAGCACAGAGTTTGTAGCTTTCCCCTTTCTCCCAGTCCAAAGTATTTTTGAGTTAAGTTAGACAAGTCAACCCACTTGGCCCAACCTTGTTCCTAGCCTTCATCCTTCACTAGCAGTTTGACCATGTCCAATGGGTGAGTTTGTCATTTGAACTATTGTGCAAGTAATTTTATATAACAACGGAATATGCTAACTTGATTAATGCCACTGAATGGATGTTATACTTTGAGCTTGGCTGTGAGAATGATTAGAGAAGCATGTCTTAGTCTACTGATGTGATTTATCCTTGGTTGTATATTCTTGGGATCCGTGATGATGTGGACCATATATATATGCTTATTGATGATGATTCATGGTCCCACATACTTGACGATGATACCATATGATGGACATATGATGCAGATGATGATTGATGCAGTTCAGCAGGTTTTATTATTACTTCAGATCAGCAGATTATCCATTGTCCATATATGGTGGACCCTATAGCTGGCCCAATAGGGCAACCCATGGTGTATGAGTACACATTTCTAGTGGATTTGGGTCTTCTGGATCCAATGAGACACTTATCTTTCAGTTCCGGGCACTTATGACAGTGATTGATGCAGTTTTACACTTGTTGACCAGATTTGGGGCTGATTTCCCAGCCTGAGCAGCAGGGGCCATGAGAGGCCAGTTCACCTAGGGCGCTGTATGAGGAGGGGGTGGTCCAGCCACTTGTTTTTACCATTTACCCCCCCTTCTGGAGAGCCTGGTGGGCTCAGATGGACAACGCAGATGCCCTAGGAGGCAGTTTTGGCACTTTCACAGTTACCGAGGCAGTTAAAAAATGGGATACAGTGGTCACTGAGGAATTCGATTTGGGCAATTGAGGCAAGGTTTTGGCATTTGGTCTTCACAGAGGTCTTCCAGGGTGATCTCACTATCTTCCAGTCAGTTTTCACCATGTGGGTATGCCCACATTGATCACAGGAGGTCTTTTACTGCTTGTTTGTCACAGATTTTGAGGACAAAATTGATCATTTATATTATCTTGAACATATTTTATTATTTTATTGTGCCTTGGGGATGAGCTAGTAAGGATTGATGCACCCTAGCCCCACCATGTGCTTATTTTGTCATGTCCTAGTCATCATGAGGTGGATCATTGTACTTTTACCCCTCTAGTGGATGACGTCACCCTCCTTTTGTACCATTTAGTGGGGGCGCTATCATTATATTGGGTGATCCATGTGATGTATTGTTATGATTTATTGTTAGCCGTTGATTAGATCTTTTGATCTTTTAATCTTAGCCACTCATGTAAAAAGTGGTTAGGATTGTACTCTCTCCCCATCCTATTTAAGGAGGGAGCCTCTCATTGTAAAATTCATCTAGAGATTTTTGGCTCTTGGCTCTTGGAATAAAATTTCTATCTTTTGGAGTACATGCTTGGATTGGAGTGGATGTTGGTTGTTTCGATTGTAAATGCTTTTGTCCATTGCACTGGAGGATCTATTGTAGCTATCTTGCATATTTGCCATATCTTATTTACAGGTTAAGAGGACGTTTTTGGACAAGTGCGAATTGGTGGGGAGGCTTGCCCTTCAAGCTTGGAGGAAGACGTTTTGGTTTGACAGGGAGTAGTTTTGCCTTTGTGTCAACTATTCTTTGTTTATATCTCTCTTCCTTGTATCTACCTTCAACATGTTAAACTAATTGATGCTTTGCTCCTTGGTTTTGACAGGTTAGAGGGAATCACATGTGGCTTGGGAAAATCGATTTGGCAAGAGGGCTTCAAGAATTCTCCATTTGATCTTTGGCAAAGTAATCCTCGTCTCAACTAGCATTCATCTCTTCATCCAGGTATGCTCCAAGAGGTATGATCTTCTTCTTCCTTGATTCATCCATAATTTCTAGATCATAAAAACCCTAATTGATTAAAACCCTTGTTTTTGGTTTTTCTTAGATCTACTTAGATCTAGCCTTGCTTTTGAAGAGATATTGAAAACCCACCTCTATAGCATCCACCCCTAGTTGGATCTATAGTTTAGTGGTGATTGGCTTAAAATTGACACACTTTTCAAGGCAAAAAGCCCTCTTGAACCCAAATCGCACTTCCTAGAGAGACGCTTGTTTGGTTAGATCTAGCACATGGGTAGGTGAGATCCCACTTGATTGGTAATCTACACACTTGATAACCTACCCCTAGATTCTTACTTTGGTGAATTCTACCTTGTGGACATCATTCCATGTTTTAAGGGGTTAAAATTCCCTTTTGAATTTCTTGGCACCTCAAAACTCAGATCTACTAAGATCTAACCCTTGGATTGATTTGGTTTTTGGGATCCACATAGATCGGGGCATAAGCCACTTGGATCTATAGTTTGGTAGCCTTTGGACTTGATTTGGTCCACCAAACCCCTCCTTTAGCCCTCTTTGAGCAAAGTCGCACTCCCTTGGGTAGGTGAGTTTGCCCACTTTGAGGAAGTGGGTGGTGGAGATTTTTGTGGATTCGGAACGGCCATACCTTGAAACCTAGGTCTAGGGTATCATTTTGTGACGATCTGCCTTGGGGGTAGCATTCCTTGTTTCAAGGGATTGTGGTCCACTTAGGGTCATTTCATGAAAACCTAGATCTAGCAAGATCCAACCATTTAATCTCATTTAGCCCATTTGACTTGGCTCCTAGGTGTCCCGATCTACACTTTGACATACCTTTTGACCCCATTAGCCCATCCAACAAGGCACTAGTCCTCCTCAAAGCAAGTCGCACTCCTTGGGAATTGTGTCAAACCCTAGATCTAGTACATGGGTACTCCTAAAATTAACTTAGATCCATAGATCTAATCATCACCTAACCTCTAGTACCAATTTCACACCTAAGCTTCACCTTGTGGGCCCACTTAAAGCCATTTCACACATCCCAAGAACATAGGACCCACTTGTGTAAACATATGGTACTACACCTTGTCATCATACCAAATTATGTGGCCTAAATCATACATAGGTTGAACACTAACAATCTCTCAAACCACCTTCAACCATACTCCAACTTCTAGGTCCACTTAGCCTTGCATTGGTTTCCGTAACTCTTCATTTACTTACCCTTAGAAACCTTTGTTTGGGTCCAATCAACTGTGATTGGTTATAGGGTCTCCCCCTAGGTCTTGTTTCACCCTGACCTAAAGCAAAGAGTGCCTCGGTTGATGTGACTCCCACCTTGCATTGGGAACCGTGGCATCTCTTGGGTCACCTCTTTAGTTGCCTGTCTCCTCTACCGTCCCGGATGGGATACCACTAGGGGCAACTACAGGTTGTGTGATAACAGTACCCATACCCGTACCCATCTCAGTACCCGAGTACCCTGGTGACTTAGTGAAGTAGTATTGTGGCTGTTTGCCCCTGCTGTTTTCTTTAAAGTTGGAACAATCAGTGATCCCTAATGTCAAACCATTATCTTTGATATCCCTGCATAATATATTGGTGTTCATTCCATTTACTTGGTCTAATTCTTGCTGATGGTTGTATGAAGACATGGTCCCGTTCTCTTCACTAAGCATTGATACTGTGGCTGATTGATTTCATTGACAACATCATATCTATCAGATTCTTGTCATAATCTCCGTAACCCTAAGTTGCACCGAAACGGATACGGATACCCGGGGGGGGGGACATGGATACGGCAAATTTTCAAAAAATATGGATACGATACGACAGGGAAACGGCATATATATATATTTAAAATCTAACTAAAATTTAACATTCATCACTTAAATTTCAAATTAAAACTACATATTAACATATTGCATAATCATCATCATCATTATAAGTCAAATATCAATCAAGAAGTCTCTAACCAGGGTGAGATTGATGGGGTGACTAATTATATGATGGAATTAAAGTAGTATGTAACAAGGATTAAGAGTTGTTACAAAAATGCAAATAGTTGAGTGTTGAGTGTTGAGACCCCATAGGCATGCAAATATTGGCAGTTCAGTGTTGAGACCCCATAGGCCAGGTTGCAATTTGGTAGAAAATTGACTTCCAAAGAAACAATTGATGTTGATCAACATTGTAATAAATGAATTATGAAGTATGCACTGGTCTATGTAAAAGGTCTCTCTTAGTGATAGTTACCAATTATACTTTAGTTTCAAGAATATAGATACATATTAGTGCATATGGCAACTTTGCCTATCCATATGCATACTTGCATATACTTGTTAGTAAAAAAATTGATTAATGTGCAAAAATACCTAAAGGATTATTGATCTAGGTGGGCATTTGGGTTTGCCACCATTTCAAAACCTAGTCAAATTTACAACAATTATGCAGGTCCTGAATTTTGGGTGCAATTTTAGGGTCCGTCCTATGCATTTTTTTGTCAATTTTGATAGCCTAGGCACCCACAACAGCCAATAGATTATAAGCAGAATTAAACTGTGTCTACCCGCATGCTAATTGCAAGTGATGAGTAATGTTCTATTACTCTATTACAAGCATTGTCGATATGTCGACAACATCATGATATATCACGATGCTAAACCCCAGCTGATATAGCGATAACATATAGATCGATGTTTCAGATGATTTCCCCCCATTTTTTGCTGATTTTATCACAAAATGCTGAAAGCTGACTGTGAAAGCTCGTCCTGCTGTGAGGCTGTGAGCGGACTGTTGAAAGCTCGAACTGCTGTGAGCTGAGTGCAGAGTCTGCACCTGTGGACAGTTGAGTGCTGATTCACTGAACGGTGACAATTTTGAGCTGAGTGCAGAGTCCGCGCGAATTGTGAACACTAGCACGGACTGTGGGCGCGAACTGTGAACACTGGCGCGAACTGTGGGCGCGGACTGCAAATGCCGGAACGCCGGAGACTCGAAACGCGGGTTGTTGAACTGGAACACCTGAACGCGGACGGGCTCTGACGGCACTGTAATGTCCCTTGTTAGGAATTTTATCAAAATGGCAATTTTTCACTTTTTTCCCTAGTTAGACCTTTGACTAGTTTTGATCTCTAGGTCCCAAATTTGCTCCAAATGATCCCAAATATTCTAAGAAGGTATATGAATGATATTAGAACATAAATATGTGTTTCAGGGATGCATTTGGACCTTTAAAATACTTCTTCAAATCCTCTTTCAATTCTGATCAATGTTGGTAACTTTACTAGTGATTTTCCTTTTACTAGTATTGGTCTCTAGGTCTCAAATTGACTCCAAATGCCTTCAAATCTTCAAGGAAGGTGTATGAATGATATTAGAACTTGAATATGATGTTTATGGATGACATATGTCCACCAAAATACCTCTGCAAACTCTCTTAAGATTCTGGACCAATTATGCAATTTTACTAGTAATTTGGGGTTCAAATCCCCCTGGGGTAAGTACTGAAAATGGCTTCCCAAATGCCTCCAAACCCACTGAAATTTATGAACAGAGGTATGTAATTTGTTAAGTATTTTATTAAATTCTCATATGCACCATTAATGGATTATTACAACTGTTCCAACCCTCTCCCATTCAACTGCAAAAATCCCCAATTCGACCCTTGGGGAAATGGCACTATTTCTTCTCCCAATGCAATTAAACTGAGTAAAAATACTTCAAATTCTCAAGTACAGTACATGAAACTTTTAGAAGACATCCATGGCAGAATATTGATCAAAAATATATCAGAGAATCATCCATTCATTCGAAATTATCATCAATACATTGGCTCACAACAAGGTAGTGGGGAAATGGCATTGTTCTTCCATTAAAAATGAGATTTATACATTTCTACTTGGAATTTCGACCTGAAACTTTTTGGAGATGAAGAACAGAGTATTTACTTCATATTACAAAATAAATGGGGCATTAGAAGCTCCCCAAAAGAGTACAATAGCTCACCAAAAACGCCCTCCCTCAAGGATCAAGAATATGCCATCAAAACTAGAAATGGTTGAAGGAGCGAACTGCAATAGAAGAAACCATGAGCTGCCCTGTAGCTTACACCTGCAAATAAAGACTCCATTAAAGCTCCAAATGAAAGGTCTGAATGGCCTTTCCAATTGCCAACTTGGATGGGAATCTTTCACCCTCGAAATTGGCTAAGGCAAGAAACTAGTCATCCACTAGCTCTCCCTCTTCACAAATGCAATTGCAAATTCTACAAATGATCAAAAGCCACTCTCATACTTCATTTCTACATTTTATAACCAACATTAGCCTTCTAAGGGTCGAAATCATCTCAATAGATTCAATAGATTTTCATTTAGGAAATATTCCACATTTGCCACTTGTCTCCTAATTCCAACCTTCCATCTTCTCCCAAATTCGATTTTGAGTCTCTTTGGCTTCTCCAACTCCCAAATTCGCCTTCTTTAAGCCTATTTTTGGGGCTGACATGTCATAGTGGTCAGATGTCAGAGGTCAGGTCTGAAATTTGTCATAGTTGTCATAGATGCTCCATCATTGGTGTCATAGGGGCTAGGGAATCTAGCCCAAGTGTCCACAAACTTCCACTTTGACTCTTTATCTTCCATGGAAGTTACCAATCCTTCCAAATTCGACCTAAGATGCTCAATGACATGTGTTATGACTTACCAACTCACCCAAGAGTGTTCACATTTCCATTAATTCGAATTTGCAAAAGAGAGATACCATGTATTATGAAAAATCAAGCTAGTGTGGGTCCCACATCCTCCATATGTCTCCAAAACCATTTGTCACTTAGGATCTCTCTTGAATTTCTTTATTCACTCTATTTATTAAATACTTGAACCCTTCTAATGTCTAAATATCATTTATTATCCCCCTTATTCCAAATCCCAAAGCTTCAACCCCAAACCTAGGAAACTAGTAATTTTCCTCCTTGGCAATTATTTGACCCTTAACATCAATTTTACAAACTCTAATGAATATGGCTAATGTGATTAGGCCATTGTGACCCAATTCCAAATTTGGGACATGACAAATCCTCCCTTCCCAATATTGCTTGTCCTCAAGCAATTTCAAAGATGGGTGTTGAAGAACCTGCTTTCTGTATAATTCTTTGAAGTTGCCATTGAATTGCCAAACCTTGAGTCTTTGAGTTTCCATGAATATTTTAGAGAGGAACTACCATGCTTGCTGCTGCACTACTATTATTAAAATCACTTTATTAAGTGGGGAATCCATCTCCCATGCTGCTTGCTTCCCAAAAAAAAATGAAACCAATGAGACAAAAATTATTCCAAGGTCCCATTGCTTGTATTGCACCCCAACAATTAAGAGTGCTCTCCAACCTACACCATTAGATAAGAGGATTCCTGGATCCCATTTTCTTGTATGCATTCTTCCAAACATCATGAGTACCAAATATATATCATCAAAGTACATAACAACATAATGAAAATGTACATCAAGGATATGCTTCATCAAAGAGTCATGAAAGTGCTTATACCTCCAAGCAAGTAGACCACCATTTTCCAAGTGCATACAAGCTTCAAGTGACCAATCAAATCTGCTCCAATGACATAGGTGAGAATCCCATGTCCTATACTGCTGCTCCAAAAGGATGTGATATGCATCAAAATATTCAGCCATGTATTCTTTCATCCAAGAAGTGAATGAAGAATCTCCACTAGAATTTGAACCAAATAATGAGCAGAAAAAACAAGGAGACTTCAAATGACTCAAAGAAGTATCACCCATACATCCATGAATGTGAGAATCATAAAGATGTAACAAAGTATGTGGCTGCCAACAAAAATGTTCTCCCATCATAAATCTATTCATCCAAGTGTTGGATGAAGTTCCTCTAACATCAAATGAACCCAGTGTTGAGCAAGAAAAACCATGAGTATTCAAGTGACTCAAATCCATATCATAGGTGCATCCATGTAGATGTGAATCATCATAAAGTGGCAAATTATGCTGCTGCAAATGTGAATAAGAATGTGCTCCAACCATGTCATCATAAAAGTTAAATCTAGGAGTTCCATACTCCTCATGTGGCACCATCAAAAAGAACCCTTTCACCCATACTTCATTGAGACTAATACTGCAAAACATGGAATTGTAGGATGTAGGAGAATGTACTAACTCACCCAAATGATCAAAAAGTTCAGGAGTTTCATCATGGAAAGGATCCATGTGGGTAGTATCATGCAGCTCCTTCAAAAGTGTGAACTCTTTGTCATAGTTTGGTTCCAATGTAGAGGAATCATGCTCTTCTTTAAAAATTGCATAACCTTCATCAAGAGGCAATTCAAATTCCTCTTCCACCACATCAAGTGTTTGGATATCTTCAAGTTCATCTTCAAAAACATCAAGAACATTCAAATTTTCACATTTCTTATGATCCACCATGTCATGAGAATCCTCCAAACAATCTACCATTTGACAATCTGAAACATAGGAGGAAAAACAAGTATCTTGCAACTTTTCAAGAAGTTGCTCATTTTGAATTGTGAGCTTATGAATATCCTCATTATTCTTCAAGTATGCATCATGTAACAATTCATTAAGCTCAAACAAATGGTTTCTATCAAAAATCAAAGACATGAAATTACCTTTGATGTGGCACATTGCTCTTTGAATCTTCTCCATGTCTTCAAGGAAGGATGTTTCCTCCAATGAAGTAGCTCTCCAACAAGAATTTGACACCAATGCTTGAGTGTCATGGAGAATGCTGAGGGACTCTTGGATATTATTTTCATTCATCTTTAAGGACCCTTCAAGAAAATGAGGCTCTTGCAAATGAACCTCCTCATCTTCTTCGATTTTGCTTGGACCAACTTCATGAAGCTCAAGTGGTGATGGGGAAGTTGATCCTGGTTCTTCTTCAACCGCTACAAGGTCTTCATTATCATGCTTAATGAAACTTGTACTTGTAGAGACACTTTCAAAAGTGATCTCTATGTCACCAACATAGAGGTGTGAGCACCCATCAGTAGGTACTCCTTCATAGTTTAAGCATCCATCAGTAGATGCTCTTTGGTTCATGTCTAAGCTAGAAGGTGTCTCGAAATGATCTTCCATATTTTCAATAGAATCTTCTTCATGCTCTTGTGATGTCTCTTCCTTTTGCTCATTAAAGCAAGTTGATGCATTTTGCCCCTTGTTTTCCTTATGATCAATATATTTGGAATCTCTTCTTGAATAAATCTCAAAAGCTCTCCTCAAGGAGGACATCATTTCATGCACACATATATGATACTCGCTCCAAGGGTTTTTACAAGAAGGGCATAAACCTTTCTTCACTAACTCCACATCTTCATTTTTGGGCCTATTTTCAAAAACATGTTCAGCATAGTACTCAAAAGACATGGCATTTTGTGTATTTTTGCTAAAAGCAAGATATTTTTGATATTTTTGATATTGTTGGGGCAAGATTTTATATTTTGCTCTCCATCTTTGGAACTCACTCATAGAATTATCCTTGGTTGGTGTGACACACTCATATTCATCAGATTTAAAGTCATAAGAATAATCTACATTTATCTTTAAATTGTAATAAGTGTTGCATGATGGCACCTCTTCCTCATACCATTCACATTCTGCTTCATATTGCTCATAAGCATCTGCATATTCCTCATAAGAATTGTACTCATAGGATTCATCATAATAGTAAGACATGGCTGCCAATTATTCTTGAATGTATGTACCTAATACACAGGTGCAAGGACCATGCTCTGATACCACTGTAATGTCCCTTGTTAGGAATTTTATCAAAATGGCAATTTTTCACTTTTTTCCCTAGTTAGACCTTTGACTAGTTTTGATCTCTAGGTCCCAAATTTGCTCCAAATGATCCCAAATATTCTAAGAAGGTATATGAATGATATTAGAACATAAATATGTGTTTCAGGGATGCATTTGGACCTTTAAAATACTTCTTCAAATCCTCTTTCAATTCTGATCAATGTTGGTAACTTTACTAGTGATTTTCCTTTTACTAGTATTGGTCTCTAGGTCTCAAATTGACTCCAAATGCCTTCAAATCTTCAAGGAAGGTGTATGAATGATATTAGAACTTGAATATGATGTTTATGGATGACATATGTCCACCAAAATACCTCTGCAAACTCTCTTAAGATTCTGGACCAATTATGCAATTTTACTAGTAATTTGGGGTTCAAATCCCCCTGGGGTAAGTACTGAAAATGGCTTCCCAAATGCCTCCAAACCCACTGAAATTTATGAACAGAGGTATGTAATTTGTTAAGTATTTTATTAAATTCTCATATGCACCATTAATGGATTATTACAACTGTTCCAACCCTCTCCCATTCAACTGCAAAAATCCCCAATTCGACCCTTGGGGAAATGGCACTATTTCTTCTCCCAATGCAATTAAACTGAGTAAAAATACTTCAAATTCTCAAGTACAGTACATGAAACTTTTAGAAGACATCCATGGCAGAATATTGATCAAAAATATATCAGAGAATCATCCATTCATTCGAAATTATCATCAATACATTGGCTCACAACAAGGTAGTGGGGAAATGGCATTGTTCTTCCATTAAAAATGAGATTTATACATTTCTACTTGGAATTTCAACCTGAAACTTTTTGGAGATGAAGAACAGAGTATTTACTTCATATTACAAAATAAATGGGGCATTAGAAGCTCCCCAAAAGAGTACAATAGCTCACCAAAAACACCCTCCCTCAAGGATCAAGAATATGCCATCAAAACTAGAAATGGTTGAAGGAGCGAACTGCAATAGAAGAAACCATGAGCTGCCCTGTAGCTTACACCTGCAAATAAAGACTCCATTAAAGCTCCAAATGAAAGGTCTGAATGGCCTTTCCAATTGCCAACTTGGATGGGAATCTTTCACCCTCGAAATTGGCTAAGGCAAGAAACTAGTCATCCACTAGCTCTCCCTCTTCACAAATGCAATTGCAAATTCTACAAATGATCAAAAGCCACTCTCATACTTCATTTCTACATTTTATAACCAACATTAGCCTTCTAAGGGTCGAAATCATCTCAATAGATTCAATAGATTTTCATTTAGGAAATATTCCACATTTGCCACTTGTCTCCTAATTCCAACCTTCCATCTTCTCCCAAATTCGATTTTGAGTCTCTTTGGCTTCTCCAACTCCCAAATTCGCCTTCTTTGAGCCTATTTTTGGGGCTGACATGTCATAGTGGTCAGATGTCAGAGGTCAGGTCTGAAATTTGTCATAGTTGTCATAGATGCTCCATCATTGGTGTCATAGGGGCTAGGGAATCTAGCCCAAGTGTCCACAAACTTCCACTTTGACTCTTTATCTTCCATGGAAGTTACCAATCCTTCCAAATTCGACCTAAGATGCTCAATGACATGTGTTATGACTTACCAACTCACCCAAGAGTGTTCACATTTCCATTAATTCGAATTTGCAAAAGAGAGATACCATGTATTATGAAAAATCAAGCTAGTGTGGGTCCCACATCCTCCATATGTCTCCAAAACCATTTGTCACTTAGGATCTCTCTTGAATTTCTTTATTCACTCTATTTATTAAATACTTGAACCCTTCTAATGTCTAAATATCATTTATTATCCCCCTTATTCCAAATCCCAAAGCTTCAACCCCAAACCTAGGAAACTAGTAATTTTCCTCCTTGGCAATTATTTGACCCTTAACATCAATTTTACAAACTCTAATGAATATGGCTAATGTGATTAGGCCATTGTGACCCAATTCCAAATTTGGGACATGACAGGCACACTGTGAACGTGGACGGGCTGTGACGACGGGCTAAAACTCCAACGCGGGCGTACTGTGAAGGCAGACTGTGACAACGGCGACTAAAACTCCAACGCAAACCTACACTCAAACCCATTTTTTACACATATACATTTCAAATACACCGATTTTTTACACAGATACGTTTCCCGATTTAGGGATCCATTTCACAAATTTCGTATCCGTATCGTTTTCAGGCAGAAACGTATCCGTACATCGCTGATCCGTTTCCGTACACCCTGATCCGTACCGAAGCCGTACCAAGAGTTTCGTATCCGGATCCGTTTCAGAAACATGGAACGCCGTTTCAGCAGGGCAGGGACAGGCGTTTCCGGTAACTTAGCCGTAACCATTCAAACACCCTATTGCTAACACATACTTCCTAACCCTATGATTAGGCACCAGTGCTGAAAATTCCATCCACCATATTTTATAATATTATATTATGTTCTTGTATTTTAATGAAACATGTTGGATATCTGAGGATTCAAGCCTCATTGAAGTTGATTTAGAGAAGGCTCCCTTGAGCTAGAAAAGAACCAGCCAGAAGTGAGAGGAGTGGTTGTTGTGATGTCAATGGGCAGTATTCTTGCATACCTCCAAAGTTGCCTTGATTGGTATTAGGGACTTAGAATTTGCATTGTGATTTTGGGTGGTAACATGCAGCATCGAAAAGAGGTGGAGTATGATTTGTTTTAGATGAAGAATAGAACTATGGCACTGAATCAATAGTCTCAGACAAGCCAAGTGTCAAACATAGTCAAAGGCCTTTGACTCAATAGTAGGTCACAACCATGACGTGTTGATGCAAGCAAAATAACAGTCATTGAGGAAAAGGGACTTTGTCTTGCAGCAAAGCATTACATGAGCCACATTTAGAAACTGAGGTAGACGAAGGCCATGTGTAGACTTAGAAGCCAGGAAAAGCACAATAGACCCATTATTTTCTAGACCAGTGAAACAGGAATCAGGAGACACTAACGATTAATCGCGAGTCCCAATTCAGTCTTTGCCCAAATGATCTGAGTCAAATCGTTGACCAATGAATTGGCGATTAATGCTGAGCTGGTCCGATCTGAGCCGCTTCCTCTACAAATGGGCAATTAATTGCGTTTTTTTCTGGGCGGCAACGTGAAAAGGTGAATTTTGTCGTTTATAACTTTATTGTTTTTCGATTACTCAGCAAATTTTCGTGGGTTCTGGAAGTATTATTCTTTAGGCACCATAGTATTTACTCAGCGGCATAAAATCCTTTCGCAATAGTTCTGGTGGCATAGAATTTATGCAGAAACAAATTTCAGGTTCCAATTCTGTTGCGGCGGCAAGAAACTTCTGGTGTGGTGGCAAAGATAATTCACATTTCCATGTTTCATGATGATGACAGGTTGGATCATTCACCAATCGACCTAGAAGAGCAATAACAAGATCTGCATACTACACATGCAACAGAATGGGTCCAATTGCTTAAGGGTCCTCTTTTTAGCATTGATGACTTAGACAACCTTGAGAGTCATGCAGCCCAAGATATGGGGCTCATTGCTAATGCTTCTCATTGCTTCTTAGTTTTTTTACAGTTTTACTGATTATTATGCAGTATTTTGTAAACTTCTAGAAGCAGATGCTTCTAGTTCACTGTAGTCAGGACTCAGTAGAGTCAACACACTGGATGATCATGTTTGGAGTCTGGAATCATATCATATATGAGATACCATTACTTAATTACTCATGATATTTTGGACATTTATTGATATTATCATTATGCATTGTTTGGACGTGGCTTTATTGAATATCAATGAAAAATGTTATTTTTAATTCAAAATACGTGTATATCTTTATTTTTTGTATTCACAGACTTTTTCCCGATCTGATTAAAAATTTAAAACTCTTCGCTCTTTTGCCTCACCAATTCTTTGCTGATTCCGATTCTGGTAACATTGTTCTAGACAAACATAGATGTTAGGGAGAAGGGCATTGAAAACTGACCAGCTTGATGAAACACCCATGACATCCAACATAACGGAATTGGGAAAGAAGAGAGGCATTACGAGGCATTACAATGACAAGCAGAAAAGCAGTAGGTAGCAAATGGTCACAAGAAAATAGGACCAGGAGGAGATAAACTCATGAGATCCTAATTAGGAAGGGTGAATTTCCAGAACCACAAATTTGACATTTAAAAAGAATTTCCAGCATAAAAAACAGACTGAGTGGCATGTTTTAGACGAAGAAGAGTACTATGGCACTGAATCAATAGTCTCAGACAAGCCGCCAAGTGTGAAACATAGACAGAGTCATCAAATTCAATATTTAGGCACATCGTAGGTCACAACCATGATGTGCTAACTCACAAGAAAAATCGGAGTCATTAAGGAAGAGGGGATTTGTCTTGTAGCAAAGTGTTATATTAGCCACTGGTAGAAACAGGAGCAGACAGAGGCCACAAGTAATCTTGGGGACCAGGGAAAGGGCCACTGACCCATTATTTTCCAAACAAACGTAAATGTAGTGCAGTAGACAAGATCAGGGTCATTTTGTCTGAGACATAAGTTAAGACCTCCTAAAAAGAAACACAGCAACATAAATACATAGTAGGGAAATAAATGTGTGACAGGTGGCAGCACATGCAAAGCAGACATCGTATCCAAAAGAAGTGAAGTTACAGATCAAGTTGTCCAAGAAAACAAGTTCTCAGAGTCTGGAATACTGCGTACATCTCGGAGTCAGATATGAGATAGGAGGGGCAAAATAAATATAGTAACTAGACCTGTTAAAGGACAGGCATATTGTAAAAAAGTGAGATGTTCAATGTAACTAGTCCTTGCCTAAGAGGAGTTTGCAATAGAAATGTTGGGTTAAAAGTATTCCTTGTCAAATTCTCAAAAACTAAATAGAAAGAATTATGGTGTTTGGACAATTATAAAAGAAAGCATACTTGCCTTTGAAGATCTAAGGAATAGTGACTGGCAGTCCACTATCATTGCTGCATATCGATGTCTTTCTTTCACAATTGTAAAATAAACAGTGATAGCATACCATCTCTGATATATGACTGCTATACGCACTTGCAACATTCTGTTTGAAACACAAATACATTGTTAATATTATACTCCAGTCAGCATCGTTTGTATTTGTCTCTGTTTAAAATGAGTTTTCTCTGCCGTATCATTACAAATTTTTTCCATATCATTATGGTCAAAGTTCACGATTGCTGTAGTAGACGTATGCCAGTTTTTAGTTAATCTCCTTTGAAGTTCTGTTTTGATTTATGAGTTAATGGCATACCTCTGCTTATTATTGAATAAGCAATCATCTCCTGCTGGCTGATTGCATGTAATATTGCCCTATCTTGAAGCCATATGCATCCAGTAACCTTGTTTTTCGACTCATTGTACACAGAAGGATGACCAAAGATAATGGTTTAAGCTCTTTTACAAGCCCTATTGAGCTGTGACATAAAAGAAACCTTCTAATTATCTCAGCAAGTATACTCCAAGTTTGCGTTCTGTCCCTTTAGCCCTGTATATATCATTTCCATCCAAACCCTTTTCGTTAAAACCTTTGTAAATATCCCTACCCGCTAAGCTATGTTAATTCAGTTTGATGAAATGCATTCAATGTTATGATCAGTTATTGAAGGCAGATGAGTTGTACTGTTGTTGAATAGTATCATTTGATTGCTTGCCATTTTCAGATTGAGTTGAATTTATATGTGTTGTAGCTTATCTCCAGTTCATTATGTTATAACTTATCATTGACATATTCATTCAAGTGAACAGTCTATAATGAGTTGTGGTTATTCATTTACATGATTTTCTTCAGTCGCTGATCAAGGAGATCCGGGCGAGAATAGGTACCAGGGAATATAATGTTCGGCAAGACAACCATTTTGTAAGCATTAACTTCACCTTGCTCTTCACTCAAAGCCTTAGCAATGCTATCATTAGGGAAGCCCCCCTTAGTTGGAGAAATCAGAAAAGTCAACCTAAATTTAGGGAGGTAGTTACTGAGGTGCTAGTGTGCGACTCCTCTAGTTATAGTCAAGCTAGCCTTGTTCTTTGGGCTTTAATCACACATGCTAGTTCAAGTTGTAACACAACCAGTTCCTGAAATGAACAAAGTGGAGGTGAAGCAGAAATTCCAAAATTGAAGAGGTCAACAAGAATTGCAACAAAAATGTAGACAAATTCTGTTAACCTTCCTCTCATCAATGCTTTGGTTAGTTTTCCATGTTTATCACTAAAAATTATCCTTTGAGAAAAGGCCTCAAAGGGTCCTAATGAACCAATTAGATTTGGTGTCCCTACCTCCTGTTACCAACAGTGTTGCACTTCAGTTGGACTTCCAGAGAGCCGCCAAAGTTGCACAAATACTTGTGCTTTTCAGGGTTCAGAAATTCCAAATTAGTCCTTTTCAGGGCCTCCTTTTAAAATTTGTAATACATGTCCATGCCCTACGGGGTTTGTAATAAAGTGTGCTAGCATGGTGGTCTTTTGAGTGACTTTGCTCCCTAGGACTTGACAACCAAAGAAGGTATTCCAAGGAGTTTTTTCCCTTGTCAATTATGCTTTTCCTTTAGCCGAGTATAATTGATGAGTTTTTCTCCGACACCTCCAAAGTTGGAATGCCTAAAGTGGTGGTTAGGCCTTGGGGGGTTATTAAAGTCCATTTTTCAACATATATAAACATGCTAGACACTAAAATAAAGTCATATGGTCATGTACTAGATCCCTAGGTGGTTATTGTCAACTTAAAAATAAAAAAATAAAAGCGGTCCGGGGCCCCATTTTTTTGGTTTTATTATAAAAAAAAAATTCAATAAATTAAAGCATTTTTCCTATGGTTTAATTGAAAAAATTCAAAATGTAATAATTAAGAGGTTTATGGGTTGGAATTGACAATGGGATGCTTGTTTTCTAAGCCAGAGCACCCATTTAACCCATAAACCCACTTTTCCTAAGTTTTGAGCTGTGTTACTGGATCCGTCGAGGGTGACTGCAGGATCCGTGGATGCGGATCCGCTAGGATCCACGACGGAACAACGAAAAAACGGCGGCACTATTTTAGGATACGGATCTCGTCATCGAAAACGGATCCCGTGGAAAAAAATAGGTCAACGTCGATTTTTTAGCCAGATCCGCCACTTCGAGGTTATGCACGTTGTTCAAGGTTTGTGTCTGCCTTACGGCCCTTACCCTACCCCACTTCGCGCCCTACTCCACTTCCAACGAGACTTGCACTAAGCAGTGAGCAGTGACTGGAAAACGACACAGGAGCAACGACAAGAGAAAACGACCGTTCAAGAAAACGACAGGTTCAGAGCTTGACGCCGACAGCAAACAGAGACCTAGGAACGACTACCCGAGCTTCACGCCGGCAGTAGACAGAGACCTGGGAACGATGCTGACAGAGCTAAGGAGAACTGAAGCTTGAGCTTCACGTCGGCAGAAGAGAAAGTTGGTGTGTCCCGACAGCAGAGACCTCGACAATGAGAATCTGAGCTTGACGTCGGCAGCAGAGAAGTGAAAACAAAAGCTTGACCCGACAGCAGAGACGGTGGCCTGAGCTTGATAACGTGTGGGCCGTGGCCGACAGAGCACACCGAGTTAGTGCAAAATTCAAGTAATTAATAAATTTTAACCATAAATAATTAAATTTAATATTTTTTTACCTTATTACTCTCTAAAATTTATTAAATTTAATTAAATGGATTTTAATAAATCAATAATTGTAATTAAAAATTAAAAATTTATTTAATTTAAATTTTAGGGCGGCTTATTAATTTTATGGCAATTTTAGTTTCAATTATCAATTATGTAACAATAAGTTTTAAATTGAAAATAATTTATTAGTTTTCCCTACATGACAGAATAACACAGTCAATGACATTTTGAATTTTCTAATTTTATTAGAAATTCTGATAGTCAGTCAATACACAGTCTGTACAGTCTAAAATTTGAATGCACAAGTACAGACAAACTACATATATGATATTCCTTAATTAATTTGTATAGATTACATACTATTGTGAAGTGTAAAAATGGTAGCACAACAACGAAGTCAAGGGGCAAATGTACCAGTAAAACCCATTCTCAAAAAAGACCCAAGGTCTCCATTATGGGAGTTTGTAGAAATTATTGGCAAAAATCATGGGGTCGGTTCGTATAAATGGAAATGTAGTGAATGCAACAGCATCCGAAATGGTTCATACACTAGAGTGAAGGCCCATCTTACTGGGAAAACTAACACGGGGGTGTTGATATGCACTGGTCCAAATGGTCCCAATGGCCAACCTGGACCAAGTTTGAGTCCTGAAAAACTTATGTTCCATACATCTTTGCAAGATGTTGATAGGAGACGTGCTAATACAGGAAAGCTCCCTATGCAAAACACTACAACTAGGCCCCCATTGCCATCTAGACTAGTTGCCACAAGTAACAAAAGGCCTACTTTGGGACCTCTTGAAACAACATTCAATAATCAGGGTAGAGAAGTAGCCGATGAGCATGTAGCTCATTGCATCTATGCAAATGGGCTAGCATTCAATTTGGTGCGCTCCCCATATTGGCAAAATATGATTAAAGCGGTCAATGAAGCAACAAAAGGGTGCAAAACCCCCGGGTATGAAAAGGTTTGCACCACATTGCTGACATCAAAAAGGCAATCCGTGGATAAACAGTTGCAGTCAATCCGGGATACATGGGCAGAAACAGGTGTGTCTATAGTTTCTGATGGATGGAGGGATCAAAGAAACCGTCCTTTAATCAATGTTATTGCAATATGCCCCCAAGGGGCAATGTTTTTGAAGGCTATTGATTGCAGTGGAGTGGAGAAAGATGCAGCATTCATTTCCAATATTCTTATTGATGCAATAGAAAGTGTGGGGCCACAGAATGTTGTCCAAGTCATCACGGACAATGCACAGGTATGTAGAGTTGCAAGGTTGATTATGGAGGGTCGATATGATCACATCTTTTGGACTCCATGTGCAGTGCATTCGTTGAACCTTATGCTTGCCAAGATTGGTGAGATTGAGCGGATCAACGAAATTTATGTGGCAGCGAAGGAGATTCAAAAGTTCATAACTAATCATTCAATGTCTCAAACCATATATAGGGGTTTTGCAAAGTTGGAGCTATTGAAGGTACTCCAATTTTAATTAGTGTTATTTGACAATTTGTATTATGAGTTATGAATTTTAATCGTATTTGAATATGATTTATCATTTGATTCATTTCTAATTTGAGATTTGACTTTTCAAAACTTATGAAGGTTGTTGAAACTCGTTTTGCCTCCCACACTCTAGTCATAAAGAGGCTTGTGGAAGTCAGACAAGCATTAGAGGAAATGGTCATTGACCCTCTTTGGGAATCATGGAGGACTTCCACTTCTGATAGGGGGCAAAAAATCAAGTCTATCATTCTTGATGATGCATGGTGGGACAAGGTCCAATATCTTTTGCGGTTTATAGAACCAATCCTGACCATGATCAGGACATTTGACACAAATATTCCTTACTTGGAGGAAGTCTATGAAAACATAGATAGTATGCTTGAGAGAATAAGGGAATTTATCAAGACAAGTGAAAGTGACCCTTTTCAAGTATTTTACAATGAAATAAAGGACATAGTTACCAAACGGTAGAACAAAATGACCACACCATTACACCTTTTGGCCTATGCACTCCACCCAAAATATTACCATTGCAGAATTTTGTCTTTACCTAGTAGGACAGCGCCAAACAAGGATTCTGAAGTGGTATAGGGATACAAGACAGCTTTGAGGAAGATATAAAGGGATGTGGCCATTGCATTGTAAGAACGTGAGGAATTTGGAGGATTTGTACAATCCACTGGTAACTTTTCAAATCCACAAGCCATGAATGATCGAGCGCATCTTGATCCTATTACTTGGTGGGGCTTCCATGGCGGGGACACCATTCATCTCTCGACCTTGGCCACTAGGTTGTTATCGCAAGTTGCCAGTTCCTCATCAGCTGAGAGGAATTGGAGTACATATGGCTTCATCCATTCAGTGATGTGAAACAGATTGGGAGCAGCAAAGCCTGAGGATCTTGTGTATGTTCATTCCAACCTCCGCCTTCTATCACATTCTTGTCCAGAGTATAAGAAAGGTCCGAGCAGGATGTGGGATGTGGAGCCCGAGATTTATGATCTAAACATGACATTGAATGTCATGACTCACCTCAACCTACTTGAGGAGATTATACCACCAGTTCATCCTCCTTCTACAGATTACAACATTTCCACCCCCCCATCATATATTCATGATGTAGAGATTCAATATCCAGATGAGGATATAGACCCATTTCATGATATGTAATTAGAATCTAGATATACTTTACACTATCATATTAGTAGAGTGATCATTGATCACTCATTTTTGTAACTATCATCATTTTCAATTTTCTATGAGGCAAGATGTATCATTTCAGTTTTCACTGTTTCAGTGTTCATATTTATATATGATTTTAGTTCTAGTGATGTGATTCATGAATGGTTTTGATTATAAACTTTTAATATGTTTTTTAAAAATTAAAAAAATATTATATATTTTTAATTTTTTTGTAATTAACGTATCCTGGCCATATCTGGATCCTGGCTTTTCAAAAAACTGGCGGATCCGGATCCGAATCTGTATCTGTATCCGTGTAACCTAGGTTTTGAGTAAGTATTTATCTCAAAAAATGATATTTACTCGGAAAACTAAAAAAAAAAAGACAAAATAAATGTCAAAAAAGACATTAAATAAAAAAGGACAAGTTCCTAAAACAGTGGGATTGGTCCGGAGTTGGTATGGAGTTGAACTAAAGCCACTATACAATCAATACTAAGTTAACTGAGCTCCGAAATAGACAGATTCCATCAAGCTGATCAAGTTTTAGTTAACTCTCCATCAAGGAATGCGCCCTCTCTTTGCATGGGCAACTTTCACACATGGCAGGCTCGTGTTGGTTGTGATGATCATGAGGTTGAGGCCTCCTAACTCTACTAGAAGTGGCACAATCTCCTTAGTTTGGCATTCAATCAGGATTCAATCAACACCTACCACGCTTCAAGTTAACTCCCTCATCACAGATGCACCCTCCTTGGGATTTGTGCTCCCCTTTTCTGCATGTACTTTGCTATTTAAGCAAGCTTATGCTGTTGGATTTTGTGCAACTTCGGAAGATATTATTTATTGTACTTGATTGTACCTCCTAAGGGAGATGAACTTGATGTAATTAATTATGTAAACCCTTGAAAGAATCAATGTAAACCTTGGGATGAAAAGTAAGCAAAAGAAAAATTAAATTTAAATTATTTATTGCTCCCCAAGCGAAGTCGGCCCAGTCAAATAGAGAAGTCGGCTCAGTTAGGGTAAAAGCCAGTTTTGGCGCTTGTATAAATAAGAGGTAAAGTCACCTCATTATTCACTCACTCACTTCACACAAGTTCGCATTATCCAGAGAGAGAAGTTTGCACTGCAGCAGGAGAAGACTATTTTGGGGTTTCTATCTTTGGAAAGCATTTCCATCTTTTCTCTTTCTTGATTGTACTCTGATCTCGGAATTATCATCTCTATACGAAGGTTGTTGGGTTGTCTCCCGTTTGGGTTTGCCAGGATACTCTTGCATTATTGTTTTCTGCTTTGTCTTTCTTCTAGTGATCATGTTTATGCATTTGAATTGTTATATTGTGAATGTATGAACTCTAACATGGTATCAGAGCAGTTCTAGAAGAAGCAATTGCCGAAACATTGTCAAGACCCTGCCAGGACTAGGGTTTCATCTTTCGAAGTCTTCACTCAACTTTTTGAAGGAAAAAGAGCATTAGGAATTTCGCTTTAAGGGAGGCGCATCTTTTGGTGTTTTGAAGACAGAACTCAATTTCGAGAATTTTCAATTTTTGACCTAAATCTACAACTGCAGCAGAAATTAGGGTTTCGGGTTTTACCCACTTTTCTCCACAAATTTGGATCAACCCTACCTCATCTCAACTCGCCTTGCTAGGGCGCATCTACCTGTGGAATCAGTTTTCCAAAATTCCAACTTTCATTTTTTACCTAGCTCGTGCTAGGGTTTCTGAACCAAATCTGCAGTCAAGATGATTGGAATGAAGGTTGGAGATCGTCTGGAAGGAGCTTCCAATTTTATCTCTTGGAGGTCTAGGGTTCTTCTACTACTAAAAGAAAATGATCTTTTACAATATGTAAATGAGAAGGTCCTAGAACCAAAAGCCGAAGAAGACAAATCCCGTTGGAGGAAGAATGATGCCAGAGCAAGAAGGATTCTGGTGGACTCAGTTAGAGATCACTTAGTTCCACAGATCTCAAGGAAGAAGACTGCTAAGAAGATGTTCAAGACCATAAAGAAGTTGTTTGAACACACTAGTATCAATGTATCCATTACATTGAGGAACCAACTTTCAAATATGAAGATGTCCAAGTCAGAATCCATTGCCTCATACTTCATGAGGTTCACAGAACTAAGGGACAAGCATAGTACCAGTGGAGATCCCATTGATGATAAGGAGCTTGTTATCAACACTCTGAATGGTCTTCCACCATCTTGGATGTCTTTCATTCAAAGCATAAGTGGTAGATCCAAACTACCCAAGTTTGATAAGCTATGGGCAGATTGCACTCGGGAGGAGACAAGGATTGCAGCACGACAAAGACTCCATGGTACTCAACCTGAGGAGAATCAAGCATTTGTATCCCATGCCAAGAAAGGTAAGGTAAGGGAAAAGGAAGGAAATTCCATAAACACAAGCACCAATAGAGGAGATCAAGTCCTTGCCCAGATCAAAAGAAGAAGGACATATCTCAAGTTCAATGCTATAGGTGCAGGAAATATGGACACTACGCCAGTAGCTGTCGAAGTTCAAGTAAAAGCATGAAGCATCCACCGTTGATGTAGAAGAAGATCATCATCACAAGAAGCAAAGGAATGAAGATCATACATCATTTCTATTCATATCAGTTTTATCAAGTACTATTCCCACCACTAGTGACACTTGGCTCATAGATAGTGATGCTTCTAGACACATGACAGGTTATAAAGAAAATCTTTCAGAATTAGTTGAGAAAGATGCACATCTTCGTGTTGTACTTGGAGATGATGCTAACTACATTGTGAAGGGATCTGGAACCACCTTCCTTCAACTAGAATCAAATGATACACTGCGCGTAAGTGATGTGCTCTATGTACCTGGTATGAAAAGAAACCTTGACTCCATCTCAACCTTGGAAGACAAAGGATATAAAGTAGCCTTCTCTGAAGGGAAAGTACTTATTTGGCACAAGAACTCAAGCATGAACACAGCCAAAGTTATTGGTATAAGAGAAGAGAGCTTGTATCGACTAAACACCCCACCAATCCAAGCCCTAGTACATGATGTTGCAAGTATGGGCGAATTATGGCATAGAAGACTAGCTCATCTACACTATCGAGCTCTCCCAGCAATGAAGAATATAGTGACAGGTTTACCAGGGCTCCAGGTAGACCATGATGGAACATGTAGAGGATGTGCACTTGGCAAGAATGCCAAGAGATCTTTTCCAGATAGTGAGAGTAGATCCAAAGGGATTTTGGATCTACTACACTCTGACTTGTGCGGACCCATGACAGTTGCTTCATTGGGTGGATATCATTACTATATAACATTCATTGATGATTACTCACGAAATACTTGGATATACTTCCTCAAGTCTAAGGAATCTGAGGAAGTACTCAACAAGTTCAAAGAATTTAAAGCACAAGTCGAGAATTTGTCAGGAAAGAGGATCAAGATTTTGAGATCCGATGATGGTGGACAATACACCTCTACATAATTTAATGATTTCTACAAGGAAGCAGGAATTAAGAGGGAGCTCACAGTTCCCTACAACCCTCAACAAAATGGGGTTGTGGAAAGAAAGAATAGAACAATTGTGGATGCAGCCAAAGCTATGATACATGACCAGAGTCTTCAAATGTTCTTGTGGGCAGAAGCATCCAGAATAGCTGTATATGTACAAAATAGATGTCCACATAAGATATTGAAGAATATGACTCCGGAAGAAGCGTTCATAGGAGTAAAACCAAAAGTGGGCCACCTCCGGATCTTTGGTTGTCCAATCTATATACATGTGCTCAAGGAGAAAAGATCGAAGTTAGAACCTTCAGGCAAGAAGGGAACCTTTGTGGGATACAGTGAGTCTTCAAAGGCTTATAGAATCTACATCCCAGGATCCAAACAGATTGAAGTCAGTAGGGATGTGACCTTTGAAGAAGAGATGGCTGTCAGGAAAGGCAACGGATCAGACATGGAGATCGATGATGAAGAAATGCTAGAACCAAAGGAGATGAGATCATCTCCCCCTCCAGTTCAGAGGGAGTTAGCAGAAAAGGATGAACCCATCGATCCTATTGATCCAGTTGATATCCCCAGAGATGTTGCAGCAAGTCGGAAAAGACCTAGATGGGCACAACAGACTTTGCAGGATGCAGAGGGGCATGAAGCTCCACATGGTGCTTTCAGAGAAATCAAAAGACCTCAAATGTTCTCCAGTTATGTAACACTGATGAGTAACATCATCGATTCAGAACCAACCACTTATGAAAAAGCATCCAAACATCAAGTTTGGAAGGATGCCATGATGGAAGAATATCAATCCATCATGAAGAATGATGTGTGGGAGGTTGTGTAGAGACCTGAGGAGAAGTTAGTAGTGACTTCCAAGTGGTTATACAAAATCAAGCATGGAGCAGATGGAAGTGTTGAAAAAAATACAAGGCCAGATTTGTTGCTAGAGGGTTCTCTCAGAAAGAGGGAGTCGATTATGATGAAACATTTGCTCCTATGGCTCGATATACTTCCATCAGATCAATTATTGCTATTGCTTCAGCCTAAGTCACAAGATTCGGCGAATTTCTTCCATGAGGTTCGAAATTCGTTGAATTTCAAGGCGGAGAAAAAATTCGAATCACATTCGCCGAATTTCAAAAACGAATCTCAAGTCGAATTTTATCGAATTCAAATTTGTAATCAAATTTAATGCCAAATTTAATTAAAAAATCGAAAAAATTCGTGTGTTTTTTAACTGCGGATGGGGTTACGGATGGGGTCAACGTTAAAAAAATGGGCGCCTGAATTACATTTACGGTTTACCCTAATTTTTAATTTATAAATAGCGTCGAAACTGCGTTTACTTTACCCGTTTACGATTTCCCTCCTCCACCCGTCTAATTTCCCCTGTTCGCAATCGCACATCATAGCTTCGCTGTTACTGTTAATCACAGCCCACAGACTACAATCTATAGTGTTAGTGGCAAGTGCTACAATGCTACTGCTTGCCCGCTCGGCGCTACTGCTCAGTGTTATGTGGACTCGGATTGAATGCTATTGCTGAGTGTTGCGCATGAGTCACAAGTACAACGCACAGTCACAATCAGTATCACGGTCAAAGTTTGAAAAATCGAAATCGGACTCGGAATCGGTCAAGGGTCAACTCGGAATCGGAATCAAAATCGATAATGAATCGGTCATAAATCGGCCGATTTGAATTTAATGAATCGGTTTACTCAAAAATACATAACATATTTAAATTTTAAAGAAAAACAACATTTTCAAGATTTTAGGACTGTTGTTATGACCTAGACCTGTTGTTTGAAGGCCAAAGAGCACCTTTACTTGTTGTTTAGGGCTGCTTTCATCCACAGTACTGCTCACAATTTATTTTTAGCCTTTAAGGTGATTTTCATGACTTTTTACTGCTACAAAGGTCATAACAGGCACATGTTTGCCTCAAAATTTTTGTACGAGGGTTTGGACAGCTTCAACCTAAGTTGCATGAAACGGGGAAACGAGGACGAAACGGAGAAACTTTGAAACAGGGGAAACGTGACCCCCAAAATTGTGGAAATGAGGAAATATATATATATATATATATATATTAAATTAATAAATTAGCAAAGACATTTACAAAAATGAATGTGAAATATAAATCATCAATCATACATGTCAACGAATCATTGCCTATATTGGGATCCTATTCATCAATAGCACCCTATGCATCCCTCCTCTAGGCTCTAGCCCTTGCCTCTAACTCGAATTTCAAAGTTGATCCTCCAAGGACATTAGTCAACGACTCAACACACTACAATTTTGATGAAACTTCCTAATCCAATAGCTAAAATAACGTAGAAAAAGCTTTCGATGCTTGATAAGTGATTTTGCATGAGTGAAGACTACATTTTTATTAAGGTCATGACAGAGGAATTCAACAATCAACACCACCAACATCAAGGTACATATAGGGGTTGATGTGCTTGATTAAATGCCAATTCCATACCCTCATACATGATAGAATCTGGTGGAAACCTTGCAATCCTAAAATCCTGAAAACTATTAAGTCTGATGAATTTTGAATGGGATCTAAAAATCTACTTTTTGCATATGAAGTCCGATGAAGTTGGAACCACTCTCAAACATCCTGAAACAATTAATGGTAATGTTAAAAATTTAAGTAAAAGGATGGAAAATAAAAGATAAGGAGAATGTCACTTTGGAAAATAAAAGATAAGGAGAATGTCACAATAAAAGATAAGGATAATGTCACTTTTACTTTAAGAATTTAACATTACCATTAATATCACCAAGTACTACAGCACCATGGGGATATAAGTTAAAAATTCAAAAAAAAATTAAAAAACCATTTTTTAATGGCCCACAGGCCCACACCAAAAAATCGGCCGATTTTTGTCAAAAATCGGTGGACAGGACCGGTTCGGTACCGAACCGGCCGATTTGATACCGAATCGGCCGGTTCGGTACCAAACCGGTCCTCCGATCCAATTTGGAGACCGGTTTGAACCGGTCTTGCCTTAAATCGGTGAATTGGCTGATTCCGATTCCGATTTCACCGATTTTTAAAACACAGATCACGGTATCACTATCGATTTTGTTGACTATGGATGAATTTTGGACTCTGAATATTGGAGCAGTGAAGCGAGTCGGGCGACTGAAGCAGACCGACCTCACGATTGTCCACATCCAAAAAATTGCATCCTGTGTGTTTCTGCATTGGCTTGTAAGTTTGTAACTTTGTAAGTTTTTTTTAATTTTCTTATTAAATTCAGTTGTTGTAAGTTTGTAACTTGTAGCTCCAGCCTCCATGATTGAGCTTATTTAATAGTAATACCTGTAGGTTGTAGGTTCTAATTTTAAGGACTAAAGTTGGTTTTGGACTGTAGTTTATGACCCTGTAGGTTTTGGACTGTAGTTTATGACCCTGTAGACTACTAGACTATAGGATACTAGGTTGTAAACTTGTAGCGTCCTGCATAAGTTATAAACTTATAACTAATAAGTTCATTTAACAAAGCAGTAGTCTAGACTTGTAGCATGCTGCCTATATCAGTGTATATTGTATAACAGATTTGATTTTTAAAATCTATTTCATAAGCTATTAAACAATGAACTATGAAGCATAACAAATTTCATAAACAGTAAACTTTAAACTTTAAAGCATAGCCAGTTTGATTATTTTTAATATATATATATATATATATTCGAATCTCAAGACGAATCTCAACGAACCTCATTCACAAATTTGAATTCGATTCGAATCAAATGGTTGTCGAACTCGAATTCGAATTTGAACCATGTGACTTAGGCTTCAGCTATGGGATGGAAGTTGCATGAAATGGATGTTAAGACAGCCTTTCTCAATGGTGTTATTAAGGAAGAAGTATGCATTGAGTAGCCATAAGGGTTTATTGTCCACCTGAGAAGTATAAAATTCTCAGGTTTGGATATTTTTGGCCTACTCTGTTCTTTGTTGTTCATAAATTTGTGAGAGCTTGTGTTCCCTGCCAAACCTATTCTCGAAATCAAAAACTACCAACCCTACCCCTCAAACCTATTCAAGTTGAAGCACCTTTCCAGCAATAGGGTATAGACTTCATAACCAACATAGGTGGATCTTAACTGCAACTATTTACTTTACTAAATGGGTGGAAACAATATCTACTAAGCAGGCTAATGACCTAGTAGTAATCAAGTTTCTTGAAGAAAATATCATGTCTAGGTTTGGTTGCCTAATTGACAATGCCAAAGCCTTCAACTCCATTAAGATGATCGCCTTCTATCAAAATTTCAATGTCCTCGTGAGTCACTGCTCCAACTATTAGTCTCAAGGAAATTGTTAGGTTGAGTCTTCCAATAAAAACCTCAAGAAAATCATAAAGAGAACCCTTTATGAAAATAAGAAGTCATGGGGTCTCCAGTTGAGATATGCCCTATGGGCTAGCAAAATATCTACAAACTTAGCCACAGGCCCACAAGTAAAGCTCCTTTCTAGTTGGTTTATGGGTTGGAAGTGGTCTTTCCTATATAGTTGGAACTACCCACCATGAAGATGTTGCAGGATCTAATAGCAGAACCAAACAAAGTTAAGAGCCGAGTAAATCAACTAGTGGAACTGCAAGAGCAGAGAAGCATGGTCTACCACGATCTCAAAGGATACCAAGAAAGGATGAAAGCTATGTTGCACTGGTCTCGGGGATGGGGGGACGAGTTTCCTGGACGGCTAGAGCGCAACCCCAATTTTTCAGGGGACAACAGGTTGGGGACGGCGGCAATTATATATATACATATATATATATATATATATATGTAAACACGTTGACATAAAAATCAGAACACCCTTTGATTGAGAGAAATCATAAAAATCAGAACATGTTTCCAGCAAAATATTAAAATAGCTTCCTTGTAAACTTGATCAGAAAACATCAAAACATGTTCGCAGCCTTAAATTGAGATAAATCCTAGAAATCAAAACATGTTTAGAGTGAGCCACTGAAGTATGGTAGAGTGGATAGATAGCGAAGGGGGCCGCGGGTTAGGGAAATATATATATATAGCGAAGGGGGCCGCGGGTTAGGGAAATATATATATATATATATATATATATATATATATATATATATATATATATAATTAAAATGTAAACACGTTGACATAAAAATCAGAACACCCTTTGATTGAGAGAAATCATAAAAATCAGAACATGTTTCCAGCAAAATATTAAAATAGCTTCCTTGTAAACTTGATCAGAAAACATCAAAACATGTTCGCAGCCTTAAATTGAGATAAATCATAGAAATCAAAACATGTTTAGAGTGAGCCACTGAAGTATGGTAGAGTGGATAGATAGCGAAGGGGGCCGCGGGTTAGGGAAATAGGGGCAGCGTTAGGTTAGAATTTACTTTTAGGTTTTTAATTTTTAAATTTTAATTCATTTTTATTTTTTTTCATGTGTAGATTAAGGGACGGCTAGGAGTCCCCTATTGGTCGAGGGACTTAGGGGACGTCCCTAAAAAGTCCCTGATTTGGCCGGGAACGTTTAGGGGACATCAAAAAGTCCCCAAGTCCCCGATGGAGTCCCCGACGATTTGGGGATGTTTCTGAGGAGTGCCAAAGTCCCCGGAACGCGGAAACACAGGGAACGAGTGAAATTTTGGGGGGGACAGGTTCCCGTGCAACATAGGATGAAAGTCTTCTTTGATAAAAAGGCCAGATACAGAGAATTTGTGAAAGGAGACCTAATTTTAATGTGGGACAAGCAGCATGAAGATCCTAGAAAGCATGGGAAATTTGACAGCCTTTGGCTTGGACCTTTTGTGATTGAAGAAAGCATAGGTCTATCACCCAACACTTTCCATCTTGTGAATCTGGAAGGGCGACCCCTTGACTACTCGATCAATGGTAGATACCTGAAACCTTTCTTCTCATTTTGAAAGAAATGTGCATACCCTATACTATAGTTTCCTTTGTTCTATTTATTTTGCTTTTCCCTAAAGCATCGCAACATGAGATGCCATCCGCTCCGTCAAACAAATAAATCTAAGTGCGCAATCAACATTTTCGTTCCCAAGAGGATGCTTCTGTAAACCCTTGAAATTTTGACTTGAAATCCAAGTTGACTCCAGGGTCCAAGGATAAAGGCACTGTTCTACTCACCTAAGAGATCTCACATGGATTCTTGACACCTCACAGGGAGGAGCCATCCCACAAAAGAAGCCGATGTTATCACCTGAAAAACCCTCACCCCCAAAGCCTATTTGAATCTGGTTCAATCACTTCGGGTTGAAATTGAACATGCAGGCAAAATTACTTACCCCAAAGGCAATGACTACTTCACTTTCCCATAAAGGTGGTGGTTATTTGCCACTCAACCACCATTGCAAATTTAAATCGAGAATTTTGGGAGATGTTGCAACCATCTCAATACTTGACGTAGAAAAGTTGAATACACTGCAGTTGGTTGCAAAAGTTTTGGGAAGAATAAATCTTAGTCGTTCACTAAGATCCCCGGTGCAATGTCAATCGTCCGATAGGAGTATCAAACCAACGCCATCGGGGTTTGCGGCGAAGGAACATGTAAAGAGGGCCGATAGGTGAAGCCCAATAAGGGGGAGGTATAACGTCTCATCGGGGGAAATTCCAAAAGGCCATCAAGGGAAGGTCCGAAAAACCATAGAGGGGAAGTCTGAAAAACCATTGAGGGAAGGTCTGAGATCTCAACAGGGGAAGGTTTGAACGACCATCGAGGGAAGGTCCCACAACGTATGGTCGTTGGAGCTCTGATGTCGAGGGTGAAAACAAGGTATTCCTAAAAAACCCCTGATTGGGAAGCCTCATCGTGGCGACACATGGCGACAGTAGAGTGGGTGTTGGGGGCCCCATATAGGAGTTTTCCTAAAGGATTTCAAAAGAAGCCCCGAGGGGCCTAGTCCAAGAGTCGATCACAGCTATCAAAAGAAATATCAAACATGATCATAGTCATCAAAACATAAGGCAACAAAGAGTGTCATTAATAAAGAAAAAGCATGAAAGCTAAAGATGAGGGCCCTCAAGCTAACTGTTGAGATCGACCATGCATCTTCCAACAAGAAATCTTGGTTGTTCATGGTGATAAAGCTACATGGTGAGATGTAAGGAGAAACCATGCACAAACGGATGAGATTGGATCGAGCACTTTCTAGCGGAGCATCTGGGTCATTCACGACAATTAAGTTACGCGATGAAATGAAAGGGAGGTTTTTTGTCGCCAAAGGGATTCCCTGGAGAAGATGTATCAAGCTAGTTCAGTAAAGCCCAGTCATCCCCTAAACAAAACAGCATAATCAAAAGACACTTCAAAGGGCGTAGTCAGCGGTTGAAGTAGAGATGGTATAAAGAGAAGAAAAAAGAGAAAATACAAGAGGTTATTTATTATATCCAAGGGGCTACAGAAATTTTTTATGAATGGTTTGAGGGATCTACAACATTAATTCTACTCTTTTCCTTGCCTCTTTCTTCATTGTAATAGGATCAAAGAACTTCTTATAGAGAAAGGCGGTAGTCTCAAGGAAGAGAGTCAAGACCAATGGGTCCCCCATGTCGGAATTGTTGTAATAATGGGGCTGCAATTAATTTAAAACCAAGACTGAGGCCAAATGCCACTGGTTTTTGAGGAAATTTTGTCTCATATGCATTTATATTTTTCCTCTCTGTGGTTGATAAGTCTTTATTTTGTTGCCTAAATCCATGGATCTACATTTACTGTGCCCATGTGGTTTTCTATATGTATTTTGAATGTGCTTAATGAAAAGCCTGTCAATGCTTTACTGTTGAATGGGTTTATGAGCTACTTCTTTTAGAGGTTTGAACCATGATTAAGGCACCCCTACTATACTTTCTCCACTGGTTTCTGTGTTTTAAAGATATGTTTGATACTCATCTTTAAAAATAAAGCTCAAAGTTACATTCTAAGCAGTTGAGATCTATATTGAGCACCTCAGGGCTATATTGTAAATCTAGTCAAGGTTTTAAAGAAGATTCATAGTCACCTAGACTGACAATTTGGGAAACATTGCCCGTCATGGATAGGGTACCCTCCTTAGCCTAAGGATTGTCTTGATGGTATAAAGTGGCGCAAGAATGTGCATCCTGCACAACATTCCTTGGCATTATAAACCTTCAGGAGCATTATTGAATTCCATTAACATATTCCACTCATACCCTGGCAAGAGAAAGAGTCATTTGTCGAAGAGGTACAACCTAAGGGACAACAAGTTCACCCAAGAGATAGGTTTGAACAACATTGTTCAAGTCATAATAGATAACACTGCTAATTATGTGGTTGTTGGCAGGTTGCTTATGTTAAGGTATCAAAACTCATTTTGGCCTTATTGTGTCACGCATTGCATTGATTTGATTTTAGAGGTTGTTACTGGTTGAACTAGCAGGGCTAGTTCCCGGTAAGCAAATATAAGAAATGTGACTCAATGTCACCTCGATCACAAGTTTAACTTCTTCGGAGAGTCGTAACCTCCCAGGGAAAGGACCCTGAATTATCAAGTAAGGCACTATTATCACACCATAGTAGTTGGGCTACTATATTTGTTAAGCAGATATCTGCACTTTCCAGAGCTTTGCTTTTACAGAGATCAATTATGATGAGCAGCATTATTTGAGATCACTTATAGATCAGAGCAGTGTATATCAAACATTGAGTAGACCTTGTGCCAAGGTTGAGCCTTCAGAGCTTAGATTTGATGATCGATATGACCTTTTGTTCCATACAGATTCAGTTCAGTGCCCAGAGTTCCAAATATTATTATTGCAGCAGTGTTTCATTGGTTCTAAATGATGATTGATGATATGACATGATATGACCTACAGACTTGTGATTGTTAGCATTGATTATTATCTTGTTGCTTTAGTCATCTCCATAGCATTAACTTGGTATATAACTCATGATGTGGCAATATTATTTAATAAATGAAATGAAATATCTTGGTTTGATTTAAATGATGAATTGGATGTATTACTTGCACTTGAAGGTTCACTGACTATACTCATTGGTTTCACTACCCTCCTAGGAGCATGGACATGGTCTTTCCTGACATTATGGTTGCTAGCTTAGGCGTTGCTAGCTTTGGCACCACATTCACTTGACTCCATCCATCAATGACCTTCCCTATTTTGGCTTTCACCCTAACTTGCCTTTTTTACTTTTGATATGGAGAACTTCCCCGCTTCTACCTCGGTGTTGGATAGCATCGACGTTTGTTTTGTGTCTCGGCTCTAAGTTGGTCACAGAACTTGCCCTTGGTGAGTTGGATTTTATGCCTTTATCATTCTAGTCAGTTGCCCCGATGTGTGGTATAGATTGCGGAATTCCCCTTAGTCACATGAGATGTTGGCTAAAACCTGAAGCACATGTACTACTTGTATGGAAATTACTGAAATTCTCTTATGAAAGCCCATTGAAATTTAATTCTAGAATGTGTTTCTAAACACACGATGAATTAAGGGCTAAAGCAATGAAATGCTAAAGTACCCCATGAAGGGTCCAGAAAGGTCTAAAAAGCAATGGATAAATAAATGCTAAATCTAAAGATTGTTGACCTCATAAATGTAAATATACCCCAGAAGCAAGTTGCGATTAAAGGAACATGTCTTAGTCATTTGTTATAATGAGGGGTCATATAGTCCAAAAAGGCCATGGAAATTAAATGAATGATCCTAATGAACTTGGATCAACTTGATGTAGACATGATGCCAAAGTTGAATAAGCACTCTCTAAACAACTTACCCATTAGTGAGGCACTGCCATTCCCTTTGTTTATCTTGTCTAGCACATTGTGTAGCTCCCCTTTTCCCAGTCCAAAGTATCACTTGGTTAAGTTGGTCAAGTCACCCCTTTTACTTAGCCTTGTCCTTAGCCTTCACCCTATGCTAGCAGTTAGGCCATGTCCATTGGATGAAGTATGTCTTTAAAGCTTTGGTGCAAGTAAGTTATAAACAACATTTAATATCTATGTATTAACTGCCACTTGATTGATGTTTATACTTTAAGTTAAGTTGTGAATATGGTTAAAGGAACATGTCTTAGTCATTTGTTATAATCTAGTCTTTGGTTGTATTTTGATCTAGTCAAACATAGTTTGATCGTGGTAATTCTTGGGATTCGTGATGAGATGGACCACTTATGCTTCACGATGTTTATCTATGGTCCCACATGCACCTATTGATGATTCCATATGTTGGACATATGCTCCAGATGATGATTGATACAGTTGGTCATTTTTATTATTATTTCCAGATCATCATATTTTACATTGTCCGGGTATGGTGGACCCTACAGATGACCCTATAGGTTATCATGAGGTGTATAAGTACTCATCTCTAGTGGATTTGGGTCTTCAAGATCCATTGACACTTATCTTTTAGTTCCGGGCACTTATGGGCATCATATTAGCAGTCTTCCACCTGTTGACCAGTTTGGGCATGCTGATGAGGCCTGTCCACCAGGAGCATTGGAGGCAAGTCGTTCCCTAGGGCGCTACAGAGGAAGGGGGTGGTCCAGCCACTTGTTTTTACCATTATAACCCCCTTCCAGACAACATGGTACACTCAGTTTGACAACGCAGGCACTCCAGAGGCAGTTTTGGTCACTTTCAGGGTTTTCAGGAGGATTAAAAAATGGAATAAAAGGGTCATTAAGGAATTCGATTTGGGCAATTGAGGCAAGGTTTTGGCACTTGGTCTACTTAGAGGTCATCCATGGTGTATCCCCCTTCTTCCAGATCAGTTAGCATCAGTTAGTGGGCTCCACATGGGCTACAAGAGCTCTTTTATTGTATTTCTCTCTCTGATTATGGGGACGGGATTTGATCATTTGTATACTTGGACATGGCATAGACTCATATTTTATATTATTGTGCCATGGGGTCATGCTAATGAAGGGGATTAATACCTCCTTGCCCCACCATGTGCTCCTAGTGACTTGTCTTGGTCTTATTGTTGTGGCACATATGTTATTAGCCACCCCCATGTATGACGTCACCCCTCATTGAGCTTTTTAAGCTATGACGTCATCACTTAGTGAGTGATCCATGTCTTATATTGTATTGGCTCTTCTTAGTCGTTGATTACATTGTTATATCTTTTGATCTCAACCACTAGCTTTCAAAAGTGGTTTAGGGTTTTGGTCTTCCTATCCTATAAAAGGAAGAGACCCTCTCATTGTAAAAGCGAACTAGAGATTTTTGGCTCTTGGCTATTGGAATAAAATATTTTTCTTGGGCATCTTGGATCATGGAGTTGAATGCTTGTTTGTGGTGATTGTAAATGCTTCTTCCTCTGTATTGATAGACATTGGTGGCCATCTTGGATTTTATCTTCGCTAACATGATTTGCAGGCAAGGACGACGTTTTGGAGGACATTTTGCAAGCAAGGATTTTATCTTCATCAAGACGTTTTGGGTCTACAGGGAGTTGTTTTGTCTTTGCACCAACAATTTCATGTTTATTCATCTTTTGTTTGCATCTACCTTCATTTATATTTACTAATTGATCTTTGTGTCCTTGGTTGATAGTAAGAGGAGGGCGAATTGGTTGAAAGGGGCAAAACGCATAGCAAGAAGGGCTTCATCAAGTTTGGCATTTGATCTTTGTGGGAAGTAATCCTCGTCACAAGCAACATTCTTCTTCATTTTCCAGGTATGCTCAAGGAGATATGTTATTCTTCTACCTTGTCCATCAATTCTCTTAGATCTACAAAACCTCATTGTTAAAACCCTCATTTTACATTTTTTTAGATCTACTTGGATCTAGCAAGCTTTTGGGGATAAAGTTTAAAACCCACCTCTACATTAGTCATAATATTTCCGATCTACATTTTGGTGGTGTTTGGACTCCATTTGGCCAATTTCCCAAGGCACATTGGTCTCTCCAAGGGAAGTCGCATTCCTTGGGGGAGACCTTTTGCTAGGTTCTAGTACGTGGGTAGTTGAGTTTGTTGCTTCATTGGATAGATCATCCTCAAAACCTACCCCTAGTGCTTTACCCCATTGATTTTCACCTTGTAGACCCCATTCCTTATTTTAAGGGAAGAGCTCCACTTGGGTCATTGGGTAATGCATTAGCTCATTTTTAGATCTATTTGCTTAACTTCATAAGTGACCTTAATTAAACACTTGGTTGACTCATTTGTCTTTGCTTAAGCCTCTCAACCAAGCCCTAACCACCTTGGGTCCACTTACTTTTCCTAGATCTAAAATCTTGCACCATTGATCTCCTTGCTTCATCTTACACATTTCCCTAGGAGTCTTTGGGTTAGCTAGTCTTCATAGATTGGCTAGGGTCTCCCCCTTGATCTTGATTCTTCTTGATCTGAAGTGAAGGTTTCCTCGGTTATCGTGACACCCACTTGCATTGGAAACCGTGGCAAGCCTTGGGTTACCTCTTTAGTTGTCCAACACCTCTACCATCCTGAATGGGTTACCTTTAGGGACAACTACAAGTTGTGTGATAACAGGCACTAAGACAAGGAAACTATGTATTCCATTCAATGTTAGTAGAGACCAGTGCCTATATGGAGTCAATGAGAAAGAACAAACCTCGCAATTGCATTCAACCAATAAATGATGCATCAACCATTCGTATCTCATTCAATACCTTTTAGGTCAATAACGCTATCAAATGAAGACAAAATAATAATAATTTATCTCTAAGGTGAACTATTCCTTTCAATGATTAATGTGCATTAATATCATACAATTCTCCAACCCAACTTACTAAGCCTTCATATGTCCAATTCTTCACTCTTCACTACCATAGTGCATCAGTTTTGTAACAGCTGAGCTATAAATCCGTGCAAGTGTATAGAGAGAATGCATCAAACGATAATTACCAATCCCATCCTCATTTACCAAGGTAGATGATATCGTAAAAGGTGTATGTCATTACAAAAAGGAATCAGAGATATAAGATCATATTCAGCAGTTTGCAACCTCTAAAATGTTACTTGATGATCACCACAGAGGTATGCAAGGTGTTCCCATTAAGACAAAGTAAACAAGGTAAGAGTAAGTGTTCTTGATCTTCTTTGGATGCAATACCATACCTTGTAAACAGTAAATGAAATCTGATCAGACTTTTATTATAGTGTTATAGCTTTGAGAAGATGGCAATAAAAACAACAAATAATCAACCATTTAGATATCATAAATTTAATGTTGCAATAACACATTCAGAAATACAACTTTCAGGTCTAGTATGAGGTATTCAAAATAAGATTAATGTGACAGTAAACATCCTTGTCAATAAGCAGCTAGTGTATCAATCAGTACATGTATGGAAATGTAGTATCATCAAGTCCCTCTCAATCATCAAGCTCGTAATGATAACAATTAAAACTCAGAAAATTTCCAATCTACTATTTAAGAATAAGTTTGTAATACCATGCTGTATATAACATGAAACTTGAGCTTACTTTATGTAAATCTCAGACCTTCTAATGACCAAGCAGTAGCAGACTGTAGCAAGTAGACTGAGGACTTTCTTTAAGGCTGACGTGGCTTTTGGCCAGATCCAAAGGATGGACACCGAAGGCTAGCAAAGGTTTGGGAGAAGGTGTAAAGGGGAGACCCGAGGGCTTGGAAGATGAAGGGAGATCTTGCAGCAAACGTAAGGGTGGAGGCTGAGCTAGAATGAGGGTTGAGCGAGGGTAAGAAAAGATATGGGAAAGATGAGGGAAGGAAAGGAGGGCAGGCTAGAAGGAAAAGGGGTCGTCCAAGGATGGAGAGAAGGTCTGTGGGAAGATATGAAGGAGGCCGAGTTGAAGGATGGAAAGAGCGGGGGCAGAGAAGAAAGGAAGGGAAGGAGTGGTGGGCAAATGGTGGAGCGAAGGATGGAAAGGGAGGAATGAAGGGGTGAGGAGATGGAGAGAAGGGAGGCGAGGAGAATGGAGAGGAGAACGAAGATGAAAAGGGATGGGAAGGAGGGTCGCTTGGGTAGAATGGTTTCTGCAGTTAGGGTTTAGCAAAAAATTAAAGTCTTTTTAGGGTTTTAAAACTTACAATTTATGAAAAATTAACTTTAAATACACCAGATAAAAAGAAATTAAACTAACACAATATATAAAAAATACAAAAATCAGAAAGTTAGGATTAAAGAGAGCAACCTAGGGTTTTTAGAGACTCTACCCTAACCCTAGGGCATCAAGGAGGATGGCCTTCCTCTTGAGATGGCACTTGCCAAGTTTGGCAAACCAATGTTTTCTTCAACAACTACAAAAGTTGGTTGAAGAAACCTTAGTTAAGACAAACTTTGGAGACCTAAAGCTCAAGTTTGACAATGCTAGGGTAACTAAACGTTGAAAATGACTTAGCTAGGACAAAATGCAGCACTAATGGCTACCATTCAACCTTGGACAAGCACACATCCAACATTTAACAAAGAAATATCAAGAGAAGAAACTTAGATACCTCCTTGTGCATGTGTTAATCAAACAACTCCTAGCATCACCTTAGCAAAGAGCAAAAGCAAAGATACTTCAAAGATTTGTCCCCAAACTAGCAAGTAAATCCATCCTCAAGAGGTGCGCATCACTCCATGAGCCCAAGTAGGGTATGTTGCCGCCTAATACACACCTGGGGGGGCGCGGCAGGAAACCTTCAAGCCGCTCGGTGTGTCCTTGGGGGCAAATGAGAGTCAAGTGCTGTCACCTGATTACTCGACTCCTCTGTCTAGGCTTACTCCTAGCGAAGCCAAGAGGGGTGGTCCCTATGAAAATAACACTAAGGCTTTTAATCTATTAGCAAAGGTAAAATTCTATTCTAGGAATTAATTATGATGATGAAATGGAAAATAGATCAACAATACATCATTGCAAAGATTTAATCAACACTACACATGATTTGATACCAGATACATTCACGACATCATAGAATTGATAAAACAAAGGACCAGTGCCAAAAGATAAATGCGTGCGATTGTTGTTGTGTAGGGTTGTGAAAGTATTGCAAGAGGCTTGTTGGTTTATTTTAAGATTATTAAATGAGTATTAGAGGTGTGGGTAAAATTGTTGGTTTGGCCCAATAAAATCTAGCTCTTTCGATTGAGTGCTTTAGAGACTTCACCGAGTGTCCAACCAGGCGAGGATGAACCTTCTTAAAGTAGTCTGCTGACTCTACAGTATACACCCATGCAACCTCCCGAATCCACAAAGAAAAATGAGATTAGATTTCCCTATTAAACTATGTACCTTACACCGATTTCTGATTAACCCGACTATTCAAACTAAGTTGCAGAGGTTAAGAGCATACTTTGGGTTTGGGGTGTTGGTTCATTTTATTAAAACGTGAGTGGATGATTAATCTAACCTAAAACCCAAGAGTATCTTTTTTTCACACCAAAATGGTGGAGGACTTCGGTAGAGCAAGGGGGATAAATTTTCGTTTAAAATTTTTAAAACAATAGTAGTTGTTTGTAGCACGAAAAGTAAACGATTGAACAGTTGATTGTAAGTACTTTGAGGACGAAAGGAAAAAAAAGTACTTTGAGGACATTTTGTGTGCTTGATGTTGTTATTTAATTACTAATGCTCAAAATGAACTAATCTAAAACAAAAAATTTAAAAAAAAAACGAAAAAGTATAAAATAAAAAAATGTGTGAATCCCCCCTGGGGGGATTGGGGTCAGGCGCTAGAATTTCCTGCTTTGCTCTTTTTATTTTGTAAGTTACAATATAAAACTTGAAATGAAATACTGCTTGCCCTTTATGCTTAGGGAACAAGACAATTTACAATTATTGTGAAAAGTAAAACAATTATTAAACAGTTGGTTTGGAGGATGGTTCTGGGAGCTTCAAGATAGTTTTTTCCTGAAATCTTTGGTTCCAACCTGTTGTGAAATTAAAACAGACCAGCGAATGATAATTATTAGAAAAGGATAGTCATAACACTTTAGGAGTGTTGTGTTCTGACAATACTACAAAGTACAAACCGGAAACTAGTTTAAACAAGGATGCGAAAATCTAGTTTATTGGCAATTTTTTGAATCTTTAAGTAGCTTTTAATTATTTCTTAAATCGAGGACTGATATGCATGCAAAAAATTCCAGCGAACTAAAAGGTTTTCAAAATGCTCTAAAAATGATCTAAACTAGCTTTTATTCAAGATGCAAACTTTGTTAAAAAATGTGGGAAAAATAAACTAAGTAAGGCAAGCTAGAAAGCTTGCATTCTTAGGATCTTTACTTGCCTCTTTAAGAGATGGAAAGTAAATAGTTTTGGCACTTCGATTTGCTTGAATAAACTTTTAAAACACTAAATAATTTCTCAAAATTTCTTTTAGATCTAAACTTATAAAAGCTTGAAAAAATGAGAAATCTTGCAATCTAGATCTATGATTATATGAAACTTTAACTTGTTTGGATTGCAAAGATTAGATCTATTTAAGAGGTAACTTTGGATCTAGATCTAAGGAGTAGAGAGAAGGTAACCGATTTAGATTTAGAAAAATGGATCTTGAAGTTGAACCATGGGCGGTTTGAGCATTAATTTTGGGCGATGAAGTTGTTCCCTTGAAGGACCGGAGAGACGAAGCTTTGTTCGAAGGTTCTAGAAGATGAGCAAGCTAACATGCTTGGTACTTCCTCCAGCGTAGGTTACCTGCAAAAGGATCTCACAACACTTGTAGAAGAAGATCAAAAATATCTGTGTTTGCAAATAAAAAGAGTGATCAAAGATGTAAGTTCAAACAAGAATCTATATATCTTTGTCAATCCTTCTACCATTCAACAACAACAAATAATCTATAAAGCATTACCTAATGTTCTTACTGAAATTAATTTCCCTTCAAAGACAGATCTATCTCAACAATATACAAAACATATGAAATCAATACAGGTTACCTCATACGCAAAGCTTAATACATCATGCCTCCACAGAACACCTTAGGACTAGCCTCCAAAGCCTTCTTTTATTACTCAAATATTCAGAAATGATACAACAGAATAAGAGCAGAGGTTCCACCTTCAAATGATTAACAATGGACCTCAGCTCTCCCTTAAATAACCAAAAGCATGCAAGCTAATGCGTACATACCTACGGAAGGTGACTTCAATAGAGAGAGCAGTTAACTGGATCTTGGTTTGGTGTTGATTGGAATGCCAAAGCAATGGGAGGACGCCACCTCTTTGATAGGTAGAAAACCCCACCTCGAGATCATCACCACAAAATCGTGGCCCTTCATCTAGCCAAGTCACCCATGCAAGAGAGAAGGCACATTCCTTGATGTAGAGATGACTGAAACCTGACTGAATAGATTGGAATCAACCTTTTCGGAGCTCAGTTAACTCCCTGATGACTATCCAGTCACTTTAGATCAACTCCGATTCAACTCCAGACATCCTCCTTGGTTTTAGGAACTTGTCCTTTATTCAATAAATATGTCTTTTTTCATATTTATTTTGTCTTTTTTTGGAAAAATTGAGTAAATATCAATTTTATTGATAATTACTTACTCAAAAGTTAGGAAAAGTGGGTTTATGGGTTAAACGGGTGCTTTGGCTTAGAAAATGAGCCTCCATTTATCAAAATCCACCCACAAACCACTTAATTATTACAATTCGAATTTTTTCAATTAAACCATAGAAAAAATGGTTTAATTAATTGAAAAAATTAATTATTTAATAAAAAATAAAAATAACTTTGTCCACGACTACGAAATTTTTTTTTTTGTGAAATTGACTCAGACCACCTAGGGACCTAGGAAATGAGCATAGGACTCAATTATAGTGTCTAGCATGTTTATATTTTACAAAATGGACTCTAATAACCCCCAAGGCCTAACCGCCAAATTCGGGCATTCCAGCTTTGGAGGTGTAAGAGAAAAACTCATCGATTATACTCGGCTAAAGGGAAAGCATAATTGACAAGGGAAAAAACTCCTTGGAATACCTTATTTGATTGTCAAGTCCTAGGGAACCGAGTCACTCAAAGACCACCATGCTAGCACACTTTATTACAAACCTCATGGGGCATGGTCATTTATTACAGAAATGAAAAAGATGGCCCAAAAGGCCAAGGCTGGAACCTCGGAACTCTGATAAGCACAAATAGTTGTGCAATACCGGCGGCTCACTGAAGTCCAACTGATGTGCAAACTCAGTTGGTAACAGTGTAAAAATCATAAATAAAGTTTTATCACATAAGTTGTTATGTTAAAATGAAGTGAGGAAAAGTTTATTTATACCTTTTCACACACTTTCAAAAAAAAAAAAAAATCCAGGCCAACATGCCTTTTTAAATGTCAATTTGAAATTATAAATGTCAACTTAAAATTAAAACAATAATAATATAAAATAATCAGACATGTGGGTAATTTGGGGCATTTTCCCCAGAATTTACTCACACATGGCTAAAATAGCTAAAAATGAGCATATCAGTCCGTTCTAAAGGCCATACCACGAAGGGGGGGCCGTCATGCCCCATCTAACCCCAACAGTAGTGAAAATCCCTCAACGCCCCCGCTAATCAAGCATAGCAGTTTGGCCTCAAGGATAACATCGTCATCAAAAGGAGACCCCAAAGAGAGGGCATTGATGAACTGGAGGGCCAGGAGGGTGTGTAAAGTGACCTGGAAGATAGATATGTGCCTCAATGCTGAAACATCTGATGCTGGAATGATGAATCAAGGTTGGGGTTATGTGACCCACTCATCCACCCCTGGAAGCCCCGGACACCAACCTCAGGGCTTCAAGCCCTTTCATGAGGCAGTCAGCAATGCCACTAAGCCATAGTACTTCCAAGGGAGAAACCAGGGGGTCACGCCATAACCCCTACTCAGAAAAGGCTGGCTAAACACCCCTCCTGGTCAGAAAAAATGACCCCCTCTCCCTGGGGCACCTCTGCAGGTGCGCTAGTACCGGTACCACGTAACAGAGGTTATGGGCAAAATTTCTTATATCAAGGATATTATTGAATCGGCTAGGACAATCACAAATTTTATTTATAATCTCACATTTGTGCTTAGCTTGATGAGACTACTCACAAATAACAAGGAATTGGTGTGTCCAACAATCACACATTTTACTACTAACTTCATTTCACTTCGTTCTCTCCTGGTTTGCATGTGGTAGGTGAACAAAATGTTCCTTTCAAATGAGTGGCATGCATTATCAATTAAACACTAAACCGAAGGCGCAAGCCATATGCAAATCCAGTTCCATACCAGGAATGTTTTTGGGCTGGCGTGGAGGTGTGTGCAAATTAGTGAACCTTTGGTAAAGGTTCTTCAGTTGGTTGATGGAGACAAGCCCGCAATTGGTTACTTATATGACACCAAGGATAGGGCCAAAGAATCCATCCATGCCAATTATGAGGGCAAGGGGGGTGAGGGGTATGAGAAATGATTAATATTATGGAGGGTCATTGATGAGCAATGGAACAATACACTCCATCGTCCCATTCATGTTGCAGGAATCTACCTCAACCCTGCATTCTTATACTCTTGTGGTTTTAGATTTGATGTTGAGGTTATGGATGGATTTCTCACATGTGTTTAGAGGATGGTGCCAAGTCCGCAAGAATGTGTGGAGATTTCTAAAGAAATAGAAATATATAGGATGGCCAATGGAACATTTGGCTTTGAAATGGATAGTCAAGATAGGAAGACCAAAATGCTAGATAAGCTTTAAGTTCATTTTGTTTCAAATTTCAATGTCTCTTCTTCCTTCATTTCAACTTTCTCTTCTTTGTTGTAGACGCTTGGTGGACAAGTTATGGTTCAAGAGCACCCAATTTACAAAATCATGCCATTCGGGTGCTTCGCCAAACATGTAGCTCATCAAGATGCAAGCACAAATGGAATGTGTTTGAAAAAATACACATCAAGAAGAGAAATAGGTTAAAAAATTTCAAGTTAAATTTTGAATTCATTTTAAATTATAAATTTATAATGCTATGCCATATCACCCTTTAAATTATATATTATAAAATATAAATTAGAATCTATAATTTATGACCCTCATACAGGTTGGAATCCCAATGCCTAAATGACATGGTCTACATTTACTAAAACCTTCAGTTGTGGGTGAAGCAGCTTGAGAAAACACCTAATGTCGACATCATTTCGTTTGATATGATTGACAACACTATTGCATGGAGAGTGGAGACCGAGAAGCCTATTATTGACTCGACCCCTGATTGGTTACATGTGGAGTTGCATGAGGAGGTGGCAAGGGAGTGTGCAGTAGAGGAGGATGTTCCAGAGCAAACACCTTTACATGAGGTGGCTATTAACACTAGGAATGCCCCAACACCTTCATAGACACAAACATAGTTAGAGACACCACGAACTGGACTTGGACCTATCAATATAACTCGCAAAAGACGTTAGACTCTAGCTTCTCCCTCTTCTATAGGACGTCAAAGTATAACATCTCCAAGAGCACATTAGAGACCACCATCATCCATAGGGCATTGTTCATCTAGAGGAAGAGCCATCACCAGAGCCATTACCAGAGGCAGAGGGAATCACAAGTTTATTTATTTGATTTCATTGTACTAGGAAGTATGTAGTATGTAGATCATAGCAATGTTTCAAACATCGTTTTGGGGAATATATCAACAAGGGTCTACAAAGAAATTTATCAGGAATATCGAGGAAAATATCATAAATTATCAAAAAATATCGACAAGAAGAAACTTAGACTTGAAGAATTATGAAAATATCGGAAAAATCAGAAACTTGAGAACTCGAGAGAAATCGGAAATAACGGGAGAAATCAGAGTTATTTGCAACACTAGATCATAAATGACTCATGATAATAAGATACATTTATTATATTTTTTAATGATATTTTGAGGCTCTCACTGTTAAGGAGTGAGGACTCGATACATGATTCAATATTTATTTGTGATGTATCATATGACATCTTATATATCAGTTTTCTTTTCATATTTATGTGGCAATGTGTTTATTTGATATCGTTGCTTTAGATGTTTAAAAAAAAATGAATATTTTTGTTTTTTTTAAGTTTGTCAATATTTTCCCTGATGTTGACAATAAGTTGTTTTCTAAACCTTCGACAATATTTTCACTGACATGATATTTGCAACACTGGTATTTACAACTTTGGAAATAAAGGTAACATCTATTTGGCAACTATATCTCACCGATTTATTGTCATTTGCATTACTTGATCTATTGAATTGATTAATAGCAAGATGTACCCCCTTATTTAATTTTCTACACTCCCTAGCCTGTATAATTCAAAGCACTGACACCGTTATGATTAATTTCTCCATTTATACTTTCTGTTTTTTACATCTTGGCACCGATCTATGCTTTTAAGAGAGCAGGTTTTCGATCCCTAGCGGCAGATTTGCATAGCTCCCAAGGCATAAATCTATCCTAGGGTTTAAATCTACATTTTGCTTGCTGTTTACTGTGTTTAATTACAGATTACAGATCATATCAAATCAGCAAGATAAACCAGTACTACTAAGTAACTAACTACTAAAATCATCATGGCAAATAAGCTGTAAATTAGATCTGCAAGACAGAAATTTAGGACAGCAATGTACACTTCATATTAAGAAAAGAATCAACTACAAATACATACCAACAGCTTGTGATAAGATGGTACATACAGTCGACTAGCTTATCACAAGCTACGACTAGTCCACAATGCTCTCCTAGCCTAGCTAGGGTAACCACAAGAAGCTAGCATCACACCAACTGTGAAACCTTAACCTTCAACTCCACTCCCTCCTCAAAGCTGGCCGCTCCATCACTTGCATCACACAAGTGTCCCTCCAAGTACATCATCATATCACATGACAACTACTTGCCCAGGCAAGAGATCTCACCAACCTCCATCAAGCATGACATCACATCAAGCTCCAAGTTCTCCAAGCAAAGCACCTCACTATGTGCTAGGTTTCCTTCCTTAAAGTTTACAAACCCTGGCCAACTTGCATGACAGAAGTTCAAGGCTTACAAGACAACTCTAACGCTAGCCTCCAAGTCTTCATGTCCATCTTAGGGTTTGAATCCTCAAACCCTAGGTCTTCAACTCTTGCATCAACACAAGCACCAAGCATCCCTGGGACATGAAGAGTACAATACACAAGTATTTTTCTAAGGTATCACACCAAGCTCAAGACTCTACTCCTCAAGCAAGGCTACTCATCTAGCACTCCATGATCTTTCCCTAGCCTGCACGCATCACACAAGAACAAGGCTGCAATATCACCCAAAACGCTAGTTGTCTCCTCATGTATCTCTAGGGTAGGAACCCTACACTACCTCCCCTTGCTTTATAACATAAGCCACAGCCTCTACAAGACAATAGAAAGTGTGAGTAGCTCAAGCCCACAAAGGAAGCAAGTATTCATGTTGAAAGTATTCTATGTCATCAACTCCTCTAGCATTAATGTTCTTCTCTCGGGTAAGCACAAGCCCTATTGTTCTCTTGCATCACACAAGCTAGGACTCCAAGAACATCTCCAAGCACTGGCATCCATCTTCATGTCTCTTCTAGGGTTTACATCACAAGCCCTAGGTCTTGCTACCTACAAAACTTCTCCAAGACAATTACAAGGATAGAATAATAAGTACATTAGTAATGAGTAATGAAAAAGGCCGTTTCCTCCCTTTATATAGAATATGTGCAAAAGACCAACATAAAACATGGACTAGGCCAACAAGTAACCCTAAACCTAAGTCAACAAGGAAAACACACATAGAATGTTCTACAATACAAGGATATCAAGTGTCACAATAGGGTTTTGCCCATTCCCAAGGTGGTGCAAACCTCCAAGCATGATGCCCCTTTTGGGCCCAATGCCCCTCCTCCAAGATGGTGTGCTATCCAACAAGTTGTTATCCCAATGCTCCCTTTTGCATCGTGCATCATCTCTCAAGTGTCCTCATGCAAAGTGCTCCTAATCAACCAACTAACTCCCCCATTGTGTGCACTCAATGGGTTAGTCAGCATGCCTTTAGGATAACAACCTTCTAGGTAATTGTGTTACTATCCAAGGACAAGCATCCACTCACAATAAGCCATCCATATGTCCATCAAGCATCACCAAGGGACTACAAGACCTAGAGCTCTCCTAGCTAGGTGAAAACATTTTGGAGTAAACCCATAAAGCTAAACACTTTGTGGATCTGAAGAAGCCATTATCTTTTGATGTAAGTGAATGAACAAGGAAAACAAAAGGCATGTCTAACCATTTTTAAGCACTGATAGGGATGGGGAGAAATATGAATCAGCACTATAACCAGAGTGTTATGAGAAAAGAAAAAAAATTCACAGTATGCCCAAGATCAATAGGAGTGGAAGCATCCCCAACAAGATGAGATCTTTGTGAAACTAAGACAAACAAACAAACAGGGCAAAAACTACCAAGAATCCAAATGCAGAAAGAGTAACATATGCTAGTCCAGCAAAAGGAATACAGTATCTAGAAGATAATAATGAACGGATAAACCTTAGAATTGCTAAAATGTAGTGCTTTTCAGCTGAAATTCATTGTATATTTGCATTTGTATACTAGACAAAGCAAGAGAAACTATTGTAGTATTCTATGCTTAAGGGAATACGTGTGGGGATACAATTAAACAAATAGGCGTAAAAGATTATATCAGTAGAAGAAAGTGATGCATCATAATATCATATGTCAATCTCCTATTGAAAAATTAAAAATCTAACGTAACCCTCCATTTGAATCAACTTTATATGAAAGAAACTATGCCTAAGGATTCCAAATGATTTTGAATTGTTCTTCATGAACAAATAAAATACCAATCAAGTTTCTTGCATCGCCTCACCTTAAGGCCTTCATAAAGAGCTCGTGACCGGCATGACCGGAGGCATGCATGGTCATATTCAGATCGTACAAACTCACGAAGTTGCTGGAATTTCTTTTTGCGACACCATTGTTGCCATGACCAAGCAAATGGATATGCAAATAATGAAAGGATTCTATACACAGACCCTTCCCACCACTGATAAGCAGCCAAAGAGTTAATCTCATCAACGAATTTGTCAAAAGCATCTGCATACCTGCAGCATGTCAAAAGAAAGGACATGTGTCAAAATCTTGTATATACTCTATAGTACTATATCACCTACTTTCATCAGTCTGGTGATCTGTGTTTTTTTTAATTTTGACACCTATCCTCCTTAGCTACAAGTATCCATAAATTCAACAAATATACACACTAAGCAAAGAAAGAAGCACAACACTTACACAAGCTCAGTAATTTCATCTGGTGGTGAGGGAGGCAAGTGCCATGGTTGATTGAAAGTATTGGAACCCATAAAATACATCCTGTGAACATGACTCTGAGATTCCTCCGTTCTGTTGGTTTCCAGAACCTGAATTTGTTATAACAACACCAGGAAAAATAATTGTCACTGCTATATCCTGAAAAGAAAGAGAGCAATAAAGTAACATTGTTTCAAAATTGAAGTATTCAGCACATTGAAAAACAGAGCATAGATCTTAAAAAGATGGCAATATTGAAAGGCATACCTCATTCAGAGACTCAAGGAAAGGAAAGGAATGATCAATTTGCGATTCATGTGGCGTTGGTGTAGGGCCAGAAAATTCATCTGTTCCAATAAACTTCATACGAGCAACACTCAAGACAAGCGCCAGAAGCACCAAAAGGCCAGAAAGCAAAAGACCAAAAAGCCATGGACCACCTAATGTGTATATTAAGTCTTCAAGTGGTGTATAACAATGTGGCATGTGATACTTGTCAGAGATACATTCATATGGACAGGAAGGTTCAGTTACACCACCTGTCACAAAACTTTTTCTTAGAACAGATTACACTCTCACAAAATAAAGATTAGCCAAACAGTTTGTCCTAGTAAAACTTCCAATCTAGATTCTGGGACATTACGTCAGCAGAGATCTAAATGTGTGTCCTGAATTTAGAAACTTTTCAATGTAGTCTTGTTTTCAATTTTGGAAAAACTGTGGAACCAATGAATACAAGCCTAAATGACAAAGAATCAACTATAGCATATTGAGACAAGGAGTGATAAATGAGACCAAACAAATCTAGGAACACCCTCTTATAGACACATATTATAGGTATTCCCTGAATGATATGAAAACAAAAGAAAGCTTTAAATATATAATGAAAGTCAAGATAAGGGTTGCAGTTTAGTAACCCCGGACAAATGTATAAGCTGCACGATGAGGAAGTTGCTCAGGTGGGCAAGGAATGCACAATGCCTCGTTAGATCCATTTACATCCTTGTAAGTACCAATAGGACATTCCTGCACAAGGAACAAAACAACATAAGTGAACTGTTCAAGGAAAAATTATGCAACTACATAACCATAATAAGAAGGTGATTTTGACAAATATTGCCTAAGTAGAATAATAAGAAACATTTTACTTGATATAGAGAGTTGATCATGTCCTTTTCTTTCCATCAGAAGGGAAGGGACCTTGCTATCACAAGGCATGCCTATCGCCTATCATGTAAGAAGAAGAACGTAACCATCTCAAAGAAAAAGAAGCTAGGATGTTTTTGGGATAAACATTAATGTTTCAGATAAAAGATAATCAAGCTATGTAAGAATAAAAGGAGCATCCTATAGGATTCATAAGCCTACCATTTTATAGCAGAAACTCTTGAGATATCATGCTTTCATTTTGTACTCGAGCATTGTTCAGCTTAGCTACGACTTTTATGATATAAATTTTAAGTCATTTCCTATGTTGCACTAGTTGTGGGGACGAGGGAACGGCAGGGATGGGGGACAAGTCCCTGAGATGGCTGGACAACAGGTTGGGGATGGCAATAATATATATATATATGTTAAAAAACTTTAAAATGTTAGAATTCACCATAAACATTTGTAGTTGCTTGTAAGCACAATAGTCTATACTATATAGTATTATGCACATCCCTTATGCATGCTAATTCTAAAAAAGATCAAGCAAATAAGAAAGGGTTGAGTGATATTCCATTATTGGCACTTGGAAATGACCAAAATGCAGTTTAGCTTTAGGAAAATAAAGTGTAACTATTTTCAATCTGCAATAAGGTCCATGAAGGCTCTATGAGAAGAATGCTCGTCTCTATAGCAACTTTTCTTCCTTATATTTTTTGTTTATGATGAATAGGATAAAAGATATTCCCTTCTCAACAGATTCTGCAGATTTTTACAGTTGTGTTGAAAACCACCACAAAACACTTTGGGATATACATGCTTGCATTCTGTAAAGAGATTAGATTCATATTTTAGATTAAGAAGAATATTTTTTTTGTTTATGATGAATAGGATAAAAGATATTCCCTTCTCAACAGATTCTGCAGATTTTTACAGTTGTGTTGAAAACCACCACAAAACACTTTGGGATATACATGCTTGCATTCTGTAAAGAGATTAGATTCATATTTTAGATTAAGAAGAATATTGAATAGGAATTTATTCAAATGTTTAGTACCCAATCTAAGTCTTTACTATCCAATTGTTTTAACAGTGCTTACGGTTGGGATGGGTAAGAGTTGGACTTGAATAACTCTTGGACACCTATGTACAATATGTAAAAGTTAAGATGACCCTAAAACTGAGAAGAACAAGAGCAATACCCAGAAGGATCAAACCTTTGAGTTGTTGCATTTCTTAGTTTGTTGACATGGAGGCTTTGTTGCTTGTAATGATGTTGTTGAAAAGGCAGTAGTTAAATCACCAGAAACCCAAATCAAAATCCATCATACGCAACCTTAATCAACAATCTCCCCCTTTAACATTGATGACAACACCAAAACTCCCCCTCGGAACAAGCTCCCCTTGTCAACAGCTTCTCTCCTCCTTTGGCATCAATGGCAAAGGGAACTTCTTTTGACAACACTGCCCTCCCTCAGAACATGCTCCCCATGTCAACAACTTCTCTTCCCTTTTTCAACAGCTGCAACAACTTCTCTCCCTCTTTGCATCAATGGCAAAGGGAACTCCCTTTGGCAATATTGCTCCCCCTATCACCAGGCATTGCTGCTACTTTGTTGGACTTTTATTCTGTCACAAGGATACTTCACAAATGGATGTTCACGAAGCTGGAACCAACTGCTATAGGATGTTGAGAAGAGTATCCATCAGAACTGCTGATAATTAGGTTCATAGCTTACACAGTCTGTGTACATTTCATATTTTTGCTTGTATACATATTGTTGATTGATAGTCTTCGAAATAGTATTGGATTTTTCCCAAAATTTTCATCATTTCTGTTTTGAACAATAGGACATTCTTCTCCATACTTTGGTAGGATGATTACTATTCATGACATCTAATTCAACTTGTTTTATTTTCCAAACTTTAACTTGTCCCTGTAATCTACAGTATTTTGCAATATGACCATAATGATAACAATTATAACATTGAACATGAAAGGAAAGCATACCTTGGTTTCTTCCTGGAGTTATTCTATCATGAGCTCTGCAATAGATGGCCTTGTGACCATAGTTATTGCACTTGTAGCAGTAGCCATTGAAGTTTTGAACATCATAGGATATATCTGAGCAAAGGATCTTATTTGTGATGTAGCTTCTCTGTATCCGTTTTTCCTTGAATCTTGTTGATCATGACTTCTTTCTTTGTAGGAGCTTTCACTTTCTTCAATGTCCTTGATTTTTTATTTTGTCTTCAACTGAGCAATTGTCTTGTCCAAATATTCCTTTAGAGAAAGGCTCTTAAGCTCTTGCCTTTGAAAATTTTCCTTCTTCTCTTGAAGTTGACTTGTTAAGTTTACTTCAATTCTCTTGGCCTCTTCTATTTGATCCTTTAGACCAACAATACTATCTGCCATCTGTCCTTCTGAGTTATCCTCATGAGATTTTTGCAGTTGCACTTTTAGTACTTGATTCTCCTTTTTTATTTCTGAGAGTTCTTTTTCAATTTCAAAGTTTGTCAAACTCATCTTCCATAATTCTATCTTCAAGGATCCAATTTCAGTTTCTTGCTTTCTTCTTAATTTATTTGCTAATGTTTCTTCAGTCTCATGATTACATTTGAAACCATTCTCTTTTTGTCACTTGGATCTCTTTTCTGACTAGTGGTACTTTCCTTCTGCAATTTCTCAAGTAAGGTATTGATCTCACTGTCTTTGTATTGAAGCTTGCAGGTCAACTCTTTCTCATTGAGTTGAGTATCTTCTAGCTGAACTCTGAGCATGGCAATTTCTTTTGATTGCTTTTTATTTTTGCGAGCGACTTTTCAAGCTCATTCTTCAGAGAGATGGATATTGCTTCTTTGATTCTGGTAGCTTCTTCGACTTGGAGATTTAGATCAATGATAGTCTTTGTGGCCTTCTCATATTCTTTTTGATACCTTTGTAGTTGTTCCATTAGCATCTTATTGTTTATCCTTTCTTTCCTCAAATCATCCAGGGCACTGATCAGTTCTGCTTCAAGATCTACTATTCCTTCATCTTCTACTTCATTTCCATCTTCTTGATCAACTAATTTTTTTTCATCATTACATTCTAAAGTATCGCTCTTGCTTTCTAGTTCTGATAAACATACTTCATCAAAAGAATTACAACCAGAGTATTCAGGGGACTTACCTTCAAGCTTACTTGGATCTTGTACGGACCTTTTGATGGAGCTATCTTTTGCTTTTTGTTCTTCAATGGAGTGGAGCTTATCTATCTTGAGCGACAGTTCTTCAACTGAGTTGCACTTTCCTATTTTCTCCTTTTGGAGATCTGTTAGGTCTTCAAGCATAGATTCCATGGCCTCTGCTTCTTGTTCTTCAGCGGAGTAGAGTTGTTTCTAATTTGAGCCATAGTTCCTTAGTTGAGTTGCACTTCCCTATCTTCTCTTTTACGGGATCTGACAAGCCTTCAAGAATGGCCTCCATAGCCATTGAATTATTTTTCTTTGCTTCCCTCTGAGCTATTGTTTTCACTTTCTTTGGAGGAGTGTAACACCTAAGCACTGATTGCCATACACCAACTCCCGTTGCCTCAAGATAAGCTTTCATCCTTATTTTCCAAAACACATACAAGTTTCCATGAAACAGTGGTACTCCATTCTCTGAGTAATCCATGGTGTGTCAGGCATCTTGTAATGTACCAACTTATATCAGTGATACAAAAACTATTTTCTCCTCAAAATTAATTAAAACAATGACTGGGGAAGTTGGATTAACTGGGGATGGGCAAGAACAAAGGATATGGAAGGATGGAAGGCTCTGAGATAATTTATGTTTCAAGAGCAGCAAGGCTACAATTTACTCCAAAGCTCCTGGGCCCATCAGCATATGCAGACTAGTATAGGTGCAAACTTGGACTGGAGGTTGGGGATGGGTATTTCTGACTCAAAGAGATTAATTATCAGTGAATAAAAACCATTACATAGTAAAATACCATTCCAGAAAGTTACAAAGAGTTCTGAGAAAGTCTCACACAAATACACATAAAATTTCCTTCCAGGATTGCATAGCTAGTGAGAATTCAAGGTTCCCAAACAGTAATCATAGGCTCACTAATTTCGGTTATGAGACATGGTTGGGTTAATATAACACATTAATTAACTTCTAGAATAGAAATCAACTCATTTGGATCTATACTTCATCATTAAAACTAGTTAATTTGAAAACTCGTCAAAATGTAGGCAAATCTAGAGAGGGTGTAGAAAATGGAGAAAATATCAGACTTCTACAAACTGAAACGTGCTGAACAACATCAGAGATTTATATTTACTGTTATTACATCAGATCAAAGCCATGAGGCCTCGTAGATCATTGAATAAACATTCTGCCTCTCCTACACAACAAGATAGCTCCAGAAATCCAAAGAAGCATGGAGATTCGAACCATATAATGAATGAGAATTATTCTGAACTTCAAATTCAACTTGATCAATTAGAGGACCTGCAAATAAACTCAGTGACAATGGTTGAATGCCATCATCCTAGCTGGGGCACATCTCCCAAACTTGACCAGGGGCACATCTCCCAAGTCTCTGAGGCAAGATTGCTCTCATACCAATTCACAAACTGTCAAGAAGAATTAATGTGGTGCGCACTGGGTTATTTATGGTGAGTGGGTGACTTGATGAACAAGTAACCCAAGCTAATGCGCCCTCCTTGAGTGGATGAGGAAAGCTAGCTTTCCTTCTTTTTCCTTTTTTCCTTGCTTTCCTTATTTTCTGCTTTTGTTTGCTTTTCCACTTTCTGCCTTTGCTTTTTCTGGTTTTTCTGGTTTTTCTGGCTTTTCTAGACTTTCCTGCTTTTTTGAACATTCTTGCTTTTTTGAACTTTCCTGCTTTTCTGATTTTGCTTGCTTTCTGCTTTATGTTGCTTTTGCTGAGCTTTGGAATCTTTCTCTTTGCTTCTTCCTCAAGCTAACTCCGAGTCAACCTTATCCTCTCATGCACCCTAGTGGAGCATTATCCTCATTTATTCCACATAAAATATTAAATGCATGAAAAATAAATATTCCAAGTACATAATAAACTTTGGATACATATTAATTCAAACTCCTAATTAATTAAATGCCTAACCCCTCATTAATTAATTAATTCCATCTGTCACTACGATCCATGGGGTTTGATCTGCTGCATGGTGCTGAAAAAATAGGAACATGACAGATCTCCTTCAAGCCAGTAAGGCTTATTGTGAAGGCTCGCTATGATACCAATTGTTGGACACACCGAGCACACTGAGAGGGGGGGTGAATCAGTATGTGTATCTTTTATTACTTTTCAAAACTTAATTATCAGCAGCAACATATATTAATACATTATTAACCTTTACATTTCATAAGCATATCATCATCACATAAGAAGCATAGAAAGATACGCAGTACACAAGATTTTTACGTGGAAACCCAAGTACTGGGGGCAAAACCACGGAAGCCTTTTAATAAAAGTTTTACCAGCAACAACTGGAAGGAGGCAACCACCTCCTTGTTACAAAGCTTCAATTCTCCAACTACAACTAGAAGGAGGCTCCAACCCCCTAGTTTACAGGTTACAACCTAAAGGAAGCTCCAACTCCCTAATTCTCGGGCTACAATTGGAAGGAGGCTACAACCCCCTTTCCTTGCCCCGTCCTTCCACCTTGATATGAAGAAGGAAACCGAACCACTGAGCACCAACTGCACTGATCCTGCGGACCTGCTAATCATCAATTGTGCAACACTGCTCAACACCTTTACCACACTGCCCAATACCTGTACAATACTGCTCAACCTATACTACACTACTCAATAATTGTATCACACTACACAACACCTGTATCACACTGCACAAAACTGTACCACCTTGCTCAACAACTGTCAGCTACTATCCAACTAGGACTCTGAGAGTCCTACCAACTGCATACACAATTCAATCAACCTGAGTCAAACCAACTGCTCATACACATCGACCAATCTGAGTCAAAGCATCTGCTCATGTAACCTGCTCAACTAATCAACTTGTCATTTGCTAGACCACAACTGCTCTTGGTCAAAACAAGGTTAGGACAGTACATTCACAGCTCATCAAACACAATCATCTCAACCAAAACTCACTCATCCAATCATACTCGGCTCAACCAACATTAACCTTAGTCAAGCAAGACTTGACAGTTACACAACTTAATCAAACCTCAACCAACCAACCGAGAACATAAGAGACTTAATTAAAAGCAATCACTCACAACCAATCACTCACTGCCAATACTGTCAAATCCACTGGGTCAAAACTCAATACTTGCACTCAATACTAGTCAAGCCAGCTTGGCAAACTGATCAAGCCAAAACCACCTTTGTCAAGCCAACCTTTACACAGCTTCCCAAACAAATCAAGTGAGGATAACTTTAGACAACTTGCAAGTCAAGACAGACTTGACAAACAAAACAATTCCAGTAAACAGTCAAACTTCAAAGAATAAATGAAGTGTGCAGCCACTTAGCAACAGTGAACAAATTCTATCATTCAATCAGTCAACCTCCACTTGGTTAAATCAAATAGTCAAATAGGATTAAGGTAAGGTCACGACATTTCACAAGGAGAGACTCTTAAACACAGTTAATACTGTTACAAACATTTTAGTCAATACTCTAACAGTCAACCACAGTCATAAGACTACACAGTCAAATCCAACTTGAGAATCTACCAAGTAGACTCTCAGACTAAATATAGTCAACCACTTTTAATCACTACTTAGAAATCAGATAGTATTTGTCAAGGTTACAAACAATCTTAGGTCAGTCAACTTAACTAATCAAACTAGGACAGCAACAAACCTACCACTTGAACACTGCCAAGGAATACTTTAAAAGAGTATTGACCATTTGTCAAATCACATCACAAACAACCTTAATCAATCTCATGACTCTTAGGCACATAAAGATCTTTTGACTTCAATCAAATCCAGTCAACACCTCAGTCAAATCTCAAGCCATTAACCACTTACAACATTGTCAAAGACTGTTATTATCAGTCAAAAGAGGTTATGACACAGTCAAACTAACTTGTAATCAATACATAACATAAGGTTACAAAACTCAGTTTAAAGCAAGCAAAACAAAAAAACAAAAAGATACAAAAATTGTACCTTGAACCTTGACTTCGATCAACCAAAAACAAGGCTTTAGACTGTCCACACTAAACCAGTAAACACTTCAAAAGAGACTGTCAAAAGAGGACTGTAACAACCAACCTTAAACAAGATCACATACTGTCAAAAGGTACTGTCAAAAAAGGACTGTAACAACCAACCTTAAACAAGAGCTGCTGGGAATCGACCCCCCCCCCACGAATCGATCCCGAATCGCGCTCTGGAAGGAATCGGTGAGGAATCGATTCTGGAATCGCGATTCCTCATCAATTCCTCCCGTAATCGATTTTGTAATTCGCACTTCCTTGGAGAAAAAAACGCTCCCTGGAATTTTAGGAATCGCTCCAGAATCTACGCTTCCGGATCGATTCCTCATCGATTCCTGAGCGATCCCGGGCAAAAAAATCGCCCCCGAAAACGCTTCCTGAGCGATTCCTTAATTTTTTTTTTTTAATCTTTCTTGATTGGCTAGGGTTAATTTGGGCAAATAAAGTCTATTGGACTCCATTTGGACTCATTCTATGCGCTCAGTGGTAAGCCTCTTTCCATTTTTAAGACTCTGATTTTTTTGTATTTAAGCTGAAAATCCTTGCTTGTGCATGTAGACTTTATGTTTCACCTTCCAGAAAAACTTCCTTCAGAAGATATTTTCATATTCTGGAACCAAATGATATGGAAAAGTCATCATCTATATTTCCCTGGGAATGAAAGTTTGCAGAATCTCAGTGAAGTATCAGGACATGAAAAGCCACAGCTTGGGAGTGTATGGATGGAAAGGAAGAAAAATAATCAGTGTCCATTGTTATCCAAGAGTGGCAGATATATGAAATACGTGAATACAATGACGATACATCTAAATAAAATTCTTCCCATGGACTGAGACATAGAATATAAATCAATAGGTTTGGTGGTTGGCGGTGTTGCTTGGAAGCTCAGGTGACACATTAGGAGTCCTACAGTGAAGCATAAAGCTCAAATCATGTATGTTATTCATCATCTATATACATAAAGCTCCCAAGTGTTTGTTACATAATATCTTTTGCTCTAAACAAATGAATAGTTGGATGACAGTATTCTTCTGATATCTACTGAAGTGTTGGTGTTTCAAAATTTACAGTAGAAAGAGTTGTTCTTTGAGTAACTGTAATACTTCTCAAGCATTACCTAACATTTGTTGTTGCTGCATGTATTTTTGCTTCCTTCTCTTTTTTGCTTCCTTTCCCAACACCATTGACATCATTATCTTCAGAATATCTTTTAAGCTCTTACTCATCATCTAGCTTCTTCCTATGAAAGAAGCCCTGGTTGCTTGTCTTCTATGTGAAAGCTTTGTCTATTATTCAACAAGCATTGAAATTGTTCACCATTTTTCATTTAATTTGAGCATTATAATGGTTTCCCCAAACACTGGTACCAAAAAAAAAGTTCATTTGATGCATTGCCTAATTCATAAGATAATCCTTGGTATGAAGTGAGATTAACTTCCAATGACAATTTTGGTGGAGCCTAATGAAATGAATCCTTGATCTTACTCGCAAGATACATACATGAGCTATACAAAGGTATATGACATCAACCATGCAGCCAAATCATTTATTCTTTTCACTACAACCAAATGTTCCAAAATTAAAAATAGCTCTACTTTTATACTCGGCCCTTGCATTCTTCAATTTATCATGTAAGATGTTACAATTGCCATGCTACTTTGGAATCTACAATTATTGATGGTGTGAATGGTACAGTGCATTTCACCTTATTCACCAGTGACCTCTTTCACTGATGTGGGCATACACAATCGAATGTAGTGATCCAAAGAAAGGCACATGCAAAACATGTGAACATACAAATGGCATACAATGAGGCAAAGAAAGAGAGACAGCCAAGACGAGAATAGAGAATTGTCGATACTCTACATTGCTATACACTCTTCCATTAGAAGTTAATAGAGTATGACAATGCCAAAAAAAGAGTAGGCATCGAGGATTTTGCAAGACAGTTACAAGGAGAATATTGCAGGTTAGTTACAACTTACAAGGAATACTGTCGATCACTTACATGGAACTTTTAGACTGTCAAGAATATTCAGACAGCTGGTCTCAAAAACAATTACAATCATAGTTAGCATATATGAACTCGGATTTGGATTCAGATTCCATGCAATTCTGAAAAAGCCTTGTTGGAAGAATCCATATCCAAAAAAAAATTGGAAGTATCGATGTCATTAATATGAAGAAACATACTAATGATATTTGATAAAATAGAAGACACACAAACAAAAAAGAGAGACAGCCAAGACGAGAATAGAGAATTGTCGATACTCTACATTGCTATACACTCTTCCATTAGAAGTTAATAGAGTATGACAATGCCAAAAAAAGAGTAGGCATCGAGGATTTTGCAGGACAGTTACAAGGAGAATATTGCAGGTTAGTTACAACTTACAAGTAATACTGTCGATCACTTACATGGAACTTTTAGACTGTCAAGAATATTTAGACAGCTGGTCTCAAAAACAGTTACAATCATAGTTAGCATATATGAACTCGGATTTGGATTCAGATTCCATGCAATTCTGAAAAAGCCTTGTTGGAAGAATCCATATCCAAAAAAAATTGGAAGTATGGATGTCATTAATATGAAGAAACATACTAATGATATTTGATAAAATAGAAAAATGGTATGAGAAAAATGGTATTGACATATGAGGGTCAAATACATGCAGCATTGTCTTAAAGTCGATGCCATCAGCTACACATTTGTACTTCCCTTACAAAAATTCAACTTCTGTTACAAAAATTCAATCATAGAGTTTGTTTTATAAAGTAAATCTTAACAATAACTTAATATCTTTGCAAGTTTGATATTGGATTTAAAGACATCACTTGCAAATGGTCATTGCCATAGCTATGTCATTCCAGAAAATCTTCTGAGATGTCCTAGATGATTGATGTTATATCAATGTGTACTAAATGGTTATATGAATATCTATGTTTTGATGTTTTCTATAGCTAATTTGGCATAATACATGTTTTTTTTAATTTATATGCATCAAAATATATTAAAATATATATTATATAAAAAACGCTCCCGAAACGGAAGCTTTTGAAAATTTCACTTTTCGCTCCCGCTCCCGCTCCCTGCTCCCCGCTTCGCTCCCTCTCCCAACAGCGTAGCAAAATACTGTACAATCTGCTGCTACCTTGAATCAGACCAACCAACTGTGGCTGCCTCAGTCCGAAATCAGAGATACTTCAAAACAGTGCTTTGGATGCCTTCAAAATCAGTCAACATGTATGGGTTTAGGGCTTGGATCTGCGGCTATATCTTCCTTTGACACCCGAATTTCAGAGAAGAGGTGGGACTTGCTGCTTGCCAAAATAAAAAGTGGAGATTGCTATATATATATATATATGTCTCATGTGGAGGATAGGAGCCAGCTTACAAAATCCATTTATATTTTTTATTTAAAAAAATGAGAGCCGACCTACTTATGAAGAGGCAAATTACCACATTAACTTTAAAAATCATTATCTCTCCAACCGTAAGGAGTTAGGGGGCATTCTACATATCAACGGAAAGAGCTTGACGAGGACTATCTCCCTATGAGGGTCTTGCCTGCAATAACATGGTCCTTCACCCTTCTTTTCTTCAATTTGTGCAGGATATCAAAAATTGATTTGAAATCTTCTTGATGGCTTATTCAAGTATTTTTATGACACCAAGAGCTACATCACCAATCAAGGGCATCTTCCATGTTCAAGGTCTCCATCATATGCAATGCAAGTGCTTCATCATCATTTACAAGGGCTTCTTTAAGCTATCAAAGGCTTCATCAACATGCAAGGGTTCCATAAGAAAGATTATGGTGTACAATGCCTTCATGTAATATGAGCAAGGGTCTCATCAACATTCTTGTGGGCTTATGGCCAACAAGCAAGGGCTTCTTCATGGCACAAAGAACTAATCTTCATCAATCACCATAAGCCTTGTACACCATAATCTTTCTTATGAGTAAGGGCTTACATCATAATTTAAAGGCTTCTTCTTTTTGCAAAAGGGCTTCATCAATGGGCTTCAAACATTAATTAGAGACTTCTTCAACAAGGCAAATACTCCAAGATCAACATTCACAAAGAGGTCTTCATTCAAGGGCATGAAGAATAGGTGCAAAGTGTCGTCCATAAGTACTCCATCATGTAGACATAAGCAAGGGCTTCACCATAAAGATAAATAAGCATCAAGGGTATCACAGACTAACTTAGGGGTACATAACCAATGACCAAGGACACCACAACATCAAAGGGGGCAATAACCAGATGCCAGGGGCAACACCAGGGCTACAAGGACCTCAACGAGGACCAGGGCACCAAGGACAACCACAAACAACAAAGAGGCATCATGAGGGCTTTTTCCATTGTTCCAAGGGCTCCAAGGGCTTCGGACTTGGGCTTGGACAAGGTCAAAAGGTCTCCACAGGACTCAACAAACAACCATCGCCAAGGGCTCCACAAAGGGCACCAAGACACAACAAACCCTCACTAGGGCACTATTGGCATCAATGACAACCTTAATCAACAATATATATATATGGGTGAACCTAATGTTGAACATCATTCCGAATCTCATCAAAAAATTCGAATTCGAACTGAATTTCAAGGTTGCCGAATTCGAATTCGAACCCAAACCATGTGACATAGCATGTTAGAATTTTTGGTATAATATAAAAAGCAATTGATCCCTTGCGGGAGGAGTCGGAGAACCCACAATATCCATAGTTAAAAATCGACGTTCCATTTGCGCTTGGTTGCGGGAGGAGTCGGAGAACCCACAGTATCCATAGTTAAAAATTGACGTTCCATTTGCGCGTCAGGTCTCCATTTTCTTATAGATTGGTTAGTTATGACCTTAAAATTACATTATTATTATTATTATTATTATTACAAAAAGATTGCAATAACCTATACAATGAAACATATTACTGCTAGAAATTAAGAAAGCATACATTAATCCAATGCATATAATATTTATAAATAGAGAAGATGCTTACCTCACAGAAAACTCCAAAAAGCCCTTTAGGGCATTCTTTCCCTGTCAGAGTACCATCCTTCCCACCATGACCATCGTCACTTCCAGTTCCTCCCCTGCCCATGCATTCCATTCAGATAAAGAGATATGTAAAAGCAGTTGTGCAAAAGACATAATTGAGGTAACACTAAGCAGAATAAGACAACAAGGAAAGTGGGAGCAGAAACACGAGAGAAATTTTCAAATAAATATAGCAAATGACTAATATTGGAGGCCAATCACAGACACACACATGTAAAATAATATTTAAGGAAAGCAAGCAAATATCATACCAAAGACGTCAGCGAAGTAAAAGAATGATTTTATCTCTAAGATTGCAAAATTTAAGAATTCCTGGATAACAAAGTAGGTAAATTATGCACAGGTCAAGACCAAGCACACAACCTTGACTGAGCTAAGCAAGACATCCTTACAGAATCGAGGTGACAGCACAATAAGGCAACAAAAAATAGGGAACAGAAACACTAGCTTCTAGAAGGATTTTCAAATGGATAACATCGAGGGCAGACCTAGACCTAAATTCTATAAACTGTGACAGAAGATTGGACAAAGGAAACTAAAGAAGGACAAGAAAAGGGAGTTACAGGGAAATTCACAAACTGGAAATTAAGATTTTTTTCCAAGGAAAACCTTGTGATGTCCCTCCCTCTTTCCCAGCATATCCATTTAGCGGGTGACTCATCCACCACCCACAATAGCAGCTGGTAACCCAGAAGGATTCAGCTGGACTAGAAACAGAGGTCTCACAGTGAACTCTGCCTTGAAACAGTCTGTTCGAACCAATTGAAATAAGTTACTAACCCACTAAACTAATATATATCTATATTCTTCCAATTGTTGAACCTAGTTATAAGTAGTCTGCCAACTTGGTGGAAATTGTCACTTTGCCCCTTCACCCTTCCCGACAAAAGATAAGGAAAAAGACGAGCATTTGTGTCAACTAGGTTTTAGTGCAGGCTTCAGGGACTCTAGCTTGTATACTCAATTTTTAAGATGATGATCTATTCAAGCACCTGCTAAATCAGACACAAGAATAAATACTTTTAATAGATAGTAAGGCATATCTCAAGCCATTAATTAAGCTACCTCGTCCGTCCTTTAAGCTAGCTGACCTTAAGATACCTTGGTGGAAAGGTCACTATCATCAAAACATCTCTAGCAGCTACAAAATTTATTTCTTTTATCTTGAGCCTTCAACTTAAGAGCCATCCTCCTAAAGCATAACTCCTGCAGGTAACTCCTAAAAATAAATACAGTGAAGTTGTGGAGTAAGTGACTTTTCATTTGCCTAATTGTATTATTACCAGCATAGATCCATCTCAAACCCGTATCTATCAAGCACCGAGAGGGATCCAATTTCTAGAGGTGTATTTCTTTTTTAAAATTTAAACTCAAGAAATTTGATCTCTCTTGATTGATAGATCCAGGTTTAAGTTTTAAGTTTTTATTTTATAAACAAACATCTTTTTTTAATTGCTTTTCATAATATTTTATTCTATGCATCAACATGGATTTTTTTTAAATGCTTTCCATAATTTTTTATTTTATGAGCCGACATGAAAGATTTCTATGAGCTTATAATGGTGGACAAAATATTAATTATTAGTTTATCACTTTTTACTATTAGATATAAGGCTTTTTACGTTTTATTAGATGTAACGCTACATACACGTTAGAACATCTCCCCCATACTGGGCTGTAGAGCACCTCGTTTCACTCGGTGCAATTATTATTATTATGAAGATGATGATCTTTATATTTGTGTTTGTTACAAGTTGCTTCAAAATGGATTATGCAAAAGAACTACAAATTCCATCTTTGTTGTAGACAAATCCAAGTAAATACAGATCAATCACATATAGCGATATGTAGATGAAATTGAAGCAATACAAAGAACATGCATGGAGTTTTGCCTTTTCCATCTGGCCATTTACATATCATTGAAAAAGCTTTATCATAAAGACACATACAGTAGCTAGCTAAAAACATATTTTAAAACACTCATCCTCACAAACCTAACAAAAAATCACAGTAAGGTATCTAACAAAAATCTTGGTGGCAATTAACAATGGCAACCATTCAGCCGATTTACGTCATGGCAGATTTACTTCACAGCATAGTTGCATGGGTATGTCTATCCCATGCAACGTGGATTTACTATCTTGGTTACCAATCATGTACATCATTTAGTCATTCAATCAAGACCAAAACGTGAAAAACTTGCACAATCTATAAGAAAATGTAAAAAACTTGCACAATCTATAAGAAAAAAATATGAAGCATCTTCAAAATCCAATAGCACTATATCAGCTCTGCTTGAGTTTCAACAGCCATAGACCTGGTTTTGTTTTAAGAAGTAATATCTGCATGTTTTGAAACACATTAGATAAATGAAAATAATTCAGAAAAAAGTGACAAGAAGGTTGGATTTGAAACCTTGTCAATATTGTTCCATTAACTGCAGCCATCGGAACATACTCATCTCCTGTAGCTATATTAAACCAATCAAAATGAACTCTTCCACCACCTCCGCCTCCACCACCAGGCTGACCACCATGTCCCCCCGAACTAGAAAGCAATGAATTGTTACCCAATGTAAGTGTTTGTAAGAAGAAAAGAAGGCTTCCACCAGAACCACCACCGGAACCGCCCATTACATCAACATTCTGGCTTTCTGTGATGGATTTATAACTCTCTCCATCTGCTCTCATGGATCCAAATATCTCCAACCTTGATAAAGGATGCTCCATGGAACCCATCACTGTCAAAAAATATACGTTTTGTAAAGAAACATTAGCTACAAAACTATCATACATTAAGTACCAGGAAAGGAAACAAAATATTTTCTACAAATCAATGCTAGATTATAATTTAAAGAAATATGTACATGGCATATGCCAAAAATAAATTGGCAATAGTCCTTAATAGAATGTATCAATTAAACGAAACATCACTTACAAAATAACAGCTAAATAGTAATAATAATAACCTATTTTTAAGGTCACAGCCAAGCCAGACACCAATTTGGTGTATGAGACCATCTTCGTAAAGATCTATAACTGATTGACAGTTAATTTGAATTCCATAAAATAAAGAAACCTTCGAAAACAAACTTCACATTTAAGTGTCCATGCCTCAGTCAGAGATTGTGGGTACAGGGCTCCCCAAACCAGTCAACACTCTTACAAAGGTGCTCGCTCAAGATGTGAAAGTACAGACCTACATCTACTCGGAAAGCCCTACTTTGAAGCCAAGGCAAAAGGATTTTGCCTCTTCCGAAAAGAAAAAAATAAGACGTGTCCACAAGATTGATACGAACTGTTACACCAAAACCCCGAGGTGTTAGTGAAGGCTGCCTACTAGGATCTTAACATCCCACCATGCTTTGCAGTCCAGACTCTGGGCTGGATGTGCGCCCGTACGGTGGTGTCCCCTTTAAGCCATACGAGCCTTGGCCGAACACTGCAATGCCGACGTTGCCACCCGCTCTCTGACTCGAACCTGGGTGGAGGCTTTGATACCAGAAGATACGAACCGTTACACCAAAACCCCGAGGTGTTAGTGAAGGCCGCCTACTAGGATCTTAACATAGATGGAGGAAAAGCCATAACTCTCTTGACAGCCTCAAGTTATTTAGCACTTCTTAACATCTTCATGAGGAAGATTTACAGGAGGTCAGACACAAATATGCTGGTTACCCTCGGGCCAGGTATCATTTTCGGCAAAGGACCCTTTGTGAAGACTAAGTTCCATAGCTTTGCGTCTGCTATCCCATACAATTTGCCTAATTTATATCTTATTAAGGATTTAGGTGATATACTTCACCTAATTTACTTCTTATTAAGAATTTAGACAGTATACTTCGCCTAATTTATATCTTCTCAAGGCTTAGATTTGGCGCAACTGGAAGACCACAATGAAAGTAATAAATGACGCTCACTGTCATAGAGGATTTTTCGTTGTTTCCTTCCAAAATTTAGTCGGCAGGCTTACTATCATTCAAGGTTGTTGTTACAATCATATTAAAACATATAAATAAATAGTCATAACTAATAATTAATAATTATTTAATGAAAAGTCATAGGTCACACCTATTCTTCTCATGACCAGTCAATGCCTTTAAAGGTATACATGAGAGCATTGTAATCATTCTATTCATTCAATTATTTATTATTCAGTATATTTTTGCATTGCAGAATTTTTCTGTTAGTTCCATAGTGAACAAAGCGCTTCCACTACATTGGTATCAGAGCCTAGTGTTGACCAATTCGTGATTGAAATACCAATCCGTACACATCATCAATTGATGTTCCGTGCTGTTCATTTGCAATTAATTCAATAACTGTTTGCACCTTCTGCTCAACTCAGGCGTACGTGCTGCCGTAATTAAGGATCTGTACTCTCCAGCCGCCAATGTTCCGTGATAATTATTCCATACAATTGCACAATTTTTCCATTCAAGTTTTCACTTGTTATGTGACAGCCGCCATTCTAAATCTGTTGCCTCCAATCTCTCCCGCCCACCTTCTGTACACCTGTAGCTCCACACACTTCCGTACAGCCACGGCAATAAATCGAATCAGTACCAACCGTACAAACACCATATGCCACCTTGGTTGACTGCTGCAATTAATTCTGTAACACCTGTACTACTGCACCCGTGCACTAAGCCGCCCATCCACATTGACTCCCATACGCTATCCTCCTCTGCCAATCATTAATTTGGGGCATAAATCTGTACGATTTGTACAGAAAAATAACAAATCCATACAACAGCCATTTAAAATATCGAGTGTCTATCTGCATGTTGACATCCTTTTAGTGCAAGGTTTCGTACCACTTAATTTTCACCAGTCCGTACGGTCGTGCCGCCCCAAAAATTATCCATAATTGTTTTTCAAGGCAGGTCAACTTGGTTTAAAAGTCAAGTTATAAGTCTTTTCTTTTAAGTTTACCTTTTCCAAAAAATAAAAACTTTATATATAATATATAGAGTCATATTACAGTGGGTTCTAGTTCTACACAGAAAAAGGAAAATTTCGAGATGGTAAACAATATGTATTATGAACTACATGCCTAAATTAATTGTTGCAGAGATGAAGTTAATAGCGCAAGACACCGTCTCAGGTGTTACCCCCCTATTTGCATAGAGTAAATTTTCAAACCATTTTCAGGCCTTTGAAGCAATCTTGGGCACTACAACAGCAAGTTTCAGTGGTAAGAGGCTTTATTTTCTGATCTGAGCAGCGTCTGATTGAAAACTGTGCATAGCTGAAGGGGTAAACCCCATCAAGATAGAACCTGGGCGTGAAAGGAGCAGTTCTGGGCGTGTTTGACCCAAAAACAGCATTGAGGAACAGTTCTAATGTATTCTGCGCAATTTATTGCCAATTTTCAGGTTGATTGAGCTGGTTGCAAAAGAATCATTTGAGGCAAGTCCATGAAATGTTTCATCATGATAAATTACAGGTGGTTGTTGCAACTATTGCTTTTGGAATGGAAATTGTGAGGCAAATGTGTGTCGAATTATATAATATACACTATGGTTGGCCACAGAGCTTAGAACCCTATTACCAAGAGGCTGGAAGAGTCGGAGGAGATGGGTTGCTGGCAGATTACTCTCTATATGAAAAGATTTCCTTCGCTGTTGCTGAGTGGAAGAAATGCAGAACAAACACAGAATGCACTTAATATGCCATCAGAGTGTTTCAGATATGGTACTTGTTCAATACTTTAGAGAAGATTTGATGGTTTTGATAGAACTACAGAAGGCAATCAACCTATGCTCCGGGGAAGCACCCCCCCCCCCCCTCTGCTTCTCTCCCAATTCGTGCTCCCAGAGGAAGCTATGAGGAATCGGCCTCGGAAGCACGATTCCTCATCGCTTCCTCTTGGGAGCATTTTTAGGAATCGCAATTCCCTTAAAAAAAACACTCCCTGGTTTTTTCGGGAGCGCTTAGGGAGTGATGAGGAAGCTTCGTTCCCGAAGCAATTCCTCATCACTCCCTAAGCGCTGCCGAGAGCAAAAAAACGCTCCCAAAAACGCTTCCTCAGCACTTCGGCGAGCTTGGGCACACCAAATTATTTTTTGCCTTTTGGAACCAATGCAGGGTTCCACTTGGGTTTTTTTACTTGCTTAGGGTTCATTTAGAGGATACAAACACTCTTTCACTCATTTGCTCTCATTCTATTTCTCATTTCATGTATTTCACTTCTCTTTGCTAGGGTTCTTGAGTGGGTTTGCTAGTTGTTTGAGAGCAAATTTGTGGGAGCTTGGAAGGGAGATTGAAGGGGAGATTGAAGGCTACTATTTGTGAGAGCTTGGAAGGGAGGTTGAAGGCTTCAATGGATACATTCAACCACCATTGGGGAGCTAAAGAGGTAAGCTCCAAATCCCAATCTTTGTTTGTTTTTGAAAAAATATTTCGCTAAGTTAAAATTTTAAATCTTGCAATGTTCTCTTCTACTCTTTCCCATTTCTTCTTCTCCATCATTCTCTTGGAGGCAAGAAGTGATTCTCATCTTGAGTCAAGAAGCATGATGGGTACGTGGTTTTGGCTTTTGGTTCCACTTCTTCTCATTATGATGGTGTTGGGAAGCAAATATGGTGGTGGCAATGATGAGGGGGAAGAGGTAGGGAGTGACACATATCATGGAGAGGAGAGGGAAGGGGAAGAGGATGATGATAATGATGAGATTGAGAGTGATGATGGGAAAAAATAAAAAGACACAACACCTTTGTGGAAATATGTGACAAGGCTTAGGGGAGGGAGAGGGGGTGGAACCACAAAGTTTATATTCCCCCATTGTACTAAAACTTACACTGGTTCATATACCCGTGTGAGAAAGCATTTGTGTGGGCTTATGCCATGTGATCAAGGTAAGGCTGTTGGAGTCAAAACATGTGACAGTGCCAACTAAAGAGAGAAACAAATACAAGATGGAAAAAGAGGCCACTCAAAACACTTCCAAGAGATCAAGGGTTGAATCTGAATTCTCTCACTCACAAAGAATGTTTGCTAGTGGATCATCATCGGCTCCATCGAGATCCTCATCCCCCCATGGTAGTGGATTCTCGAATATGCAAAGAACATTATCAGATTTCCTTGACCAAGGTTGTAGAAATGATGTGGATTCAAAAGTTTACAGGTTTCTCTATGCATGTGGTGTGCCTTTCAATGTTCTTCGCTCACCTTATTGGCATGAAATGGTACAAGCCATCAATGGTGCCCCTAAAGGATACAGGAGTCCTAGGTATGACAAAGCTAGATATATCATATATTTATATTGCATTGTTAAACAGAGCATCATTTCAAGAAAAGAAGTATATCATTCCTTACCTATTACCCCACCACCAGCAGTAGTCCCTTCTGAAGTTGAATTGCCACCCCCACTTCCCAACTCACAAGGAAGATCTGCATTTCCATATTCTTCCCCACCTTCACTCAAATGAGAATTGAAAAATCCAGGACCACCCTTCCCTCCATGACCACCACCACCACCAGCACCATTGGTTGATATGAGTCCTTTACCCATACCTCTTCTGCAACCTGCATATGTATGTGTTAATTTAGGGTCCAAGAAAATTGCGTTATTTTCTTTTAATGTCAACCATAATAGTACAATACTAATTTATCAACAAAGATGTGACATAAAGCTTGCCCTGCCTTTCTAGTATATTCTACTTAAATTTTAAACTTGACATAAACTTAATGGGATCAATTTATATATAAGCTATCCATTGGAAATAATATAAGAAGTAGAACACAAAACTCACCTAATTCTGATGAAGTTACCAACCCACCAGGATTGATGGCCACTGTTCTTGCCAAGTGAAAATGAATAACACTGCCTTTAACCAGGCCATCCACAACAATATCCTCAACACGACATATCTGCCAATAGATAAGCTTTCCCTCATGAAGATGAACTGTAAATAGGTAGCAAACTGTAATGATTCTTTGAATAGTATTATTTACAATAGAGGAAGTACAAATTGTAGTTCTGCAAAATTACTGAATCACCAAAGCTAAATAGCAATTTTTGGTGCATGAATATTTCATGGCTGAACAATCTAGCGACTCTCACCTGAACTGTGAAGGACAATGTAGCATTTACATTACAATCTTCGGGAGGATGAATTAGCTCCACGGGACAAGTAGGGCTCTCGCAATAAAGTTCAGGGATCCTGATTGAAAAAACAAACACAAGGCTGAAAGAAGAAAGAGAAAAGAGAAAACAGCATGCAAAATAAATGAAGCAGATAAAAATCATCTTTCATCTGTATGCCCTAAAGTTAATGCACCATGATTCATGCTTCATATACAATGCTATTATCAGCTCCATACTCACAACTCCTTTTTGGAAGAATCATCGAAGGGTGCCTGTAATGTTGATCCAGATCCAATCTGCCAACAGAAAAAATAGAACCATATAACTGAATACATATTACCTACTTTAATCAAGACCTAAACAAAGCTATTTGGTTAATTTAGTTTATTTCAGTACTCATTGTAAAAATCCGACAACCTTCTCTTCATTTAACTATTAGGACCCCATAAAAATATAGTTTCCATTTGCGGTCTAATGTCGGCATATTTTTAGGATGGAATAGAAGAAAACAATCTAAGGAAACTCTTACATGGATATTATAGAACAGAGAAAGGAATAGCCTCTGTGCTTTGATAATGTCTCCCAATCCACACAACTTTAGAAGGCCTTGTCCATGTACTCCCAAATTTGAGTTTGAGCTTATGACAGATCCTTCCTACAGATAAAATAATATTATCAAAGAAAAATTGGCCAGCAGACTAAACCAAAATCCAGAAAAGTACAAAGCTGATAAAGTAGGAACTTACTCTGAGTACAACAAGATTGCTACCCTCTAACAAAGAACTACCAACCACTGGATCTTCTCCCCCATCAATTTGTAGCTTGGAGTTCCACATTAGCAATATTTTCACAGATAATCTCAATGCTCCATAAACCTTCAATATATTACACAGTAGAATATTTAGAAACATTACTGCAGTAAGAAATGATAGCAATAATAAAAACTCATAAAGTACACTAATCAGCCACAGCTCTCATTGTCAACAAACTAGTTTTCACAGCTGAAACAAGAAAAAATGCATAAACAAGTTATTTAGCATGCAATCAAGCTAATGCACCACTAGTATACTATAAAGTACAACTGATCACTAGAACCAAAGAAAAGACAAAGAAACAAACTTTTGGAAAGTAAAAACAGTTGTTTTCCCTCAGAGAGCAAAGAAATGCTTCAGTTCTTTCTTACATCCATAGCAGACAATGTTAACTTGAGTTGCAAATAAAGTTGACTTACCACAAAGAGATCCTTAAAATTTGGCAAAAACTATATGAACAAAATCACTAGCATTTTACTCATTGTAGAATAACATCTGCTTTTTGCTCTCTAAGGTGGCCTTCTACTTGGAAAGATGGGCTCATTGTCCACCCTAAGTACAGTCAGTACCATTGGCCACATGGCCTCAGATTCCCAAACAGCCATCTAAGGGTTTTCTCTCACCAACTTCAGGTCAAATTTGATCATTGTATCCAACAGGTGGAGAGGATATGTCAGTTATCCAATCTGCAGAAGGTGGAGTTTGAGGAGCATTTCATTTTGAGATGCACCAATTACTACAATATAAATTGGGCATTTGAATATTATGTGACTCTGAAGGGTCCCTTGCCACCTTCTTTTGAAACCCTGATCAGAAGTCTTTGTCTCTCTTCATGCATGAGGTTGTTTATGACCTTGTAGTACTCGAGAAAATGCCATAAGCATTCATAAATAAAGGCACAAAACCATATAGTCCCAAAGGACAAAAATAATATTTATTGATATGAAAATGATCAATACAGTGTACAACAAACGATATTTATAGTGGTGGAGGGGTATGGTCACCAAGAGGAGTCGTAATGTTTAGGAATTTGGTTACATATGATAATAAATTATATAGTATGTATAGGTACATTGCATGCCCTCCCGTCTAGGAAGGTTTCATCCTCAACTCAGCATTGATGCTAGAGCTCAAAAATTCTACCATGAACCAACACATCGTATCCTTCATTCAGTAAACGAAGACTTCTGTCAATCATGAAGATTGGCAAGTGGAACCCACAAGCAATCAAAAAAATGGTATACATATAATTGTTAGATTTTTGTAGCTCGGAGGTACTTCTGCATTCATTGTGCCTAGGATGCAGAGGTCCAAGCAAATGTCTCACTTAAATGACTTTATAAAATTATTTATAAAGTGACTTTACAAAGTGATTTTAAAAAGTCAAGTTGGTCTTTTTTATTATTTAATGACAAAAGTGACCTTTTCGGAGAGAAAGTGATTTTTATATAGTTTTATGACTTGACTGACTTAAGTCATGTCAACTTGAAATTAAATCACATCCATTGATCTTGTGGGCCAAGATTCAATCTTGACTGTAGAAGATGAAGGGTTAGGGCAGTTACTCATTAAATGGTAATAAAAGAGCTTGAGTGAAAAGGAAGGGGCACGCATTCCAAGAGAGTTGGAGAGTGTGAGAAGCACGATTCCAAAGAGAGTGAGAAGAGAGCTCGAGCAAGAGGAAGAGAATGACATCTTGAAGGTGGTGCAAATCCCAAGAGTTCTTGGCTGGCATGATCCCCAAGAAAAGATTGCACTTTGCAGCATTAAAGAGACATTGTACAACAATTTGTCAGAGGCCGTACTGCTGAAAGTGACTGGCAATATAGCAGAGTTGAAGGAACAGATTTCGAGGCTGGGTAATAGGCACAGAAATCGAGGTCATTTATTGCTGAGGTAAAACCATAGTGCCTATACCTTATTTTTCTGGTTTTGGTGCACTGTTTGAGGTGACTGTAGCAGTCCGTACAGCTGTACAGGCTGACAGTCCATACAGTCAAAGAGTGCACAGAAATTGAGGTGTGTGGTTGCACGGTTTTCAACTAAAGTGAACAATTATTTATTGCTGTTGTTATTACAAGTTGTAATCTCTGAAATTTCTCTGAGAAGCTTAATAAAAATCTCTCTTGTGACTGGTTTTCCCCTTGTGGGTTTTTCCAAGGTCTTTTGACCAAAATTTCTTGTGTCAAATGAGATGAATGTGTCTGCTGTTCAGTGATATTTTCCACTGCTATAACTTTCGGATTTGCTTAGCATTGAGTATTTCTGCTCATAAAGTACAGTTGGATGTGTTTGAGGTTAATGCATGACTGTTTAAATTGAGGTTGAAATCAGAGTTTTCTAAGTGTTTGACGAAAGGCGTAGCTGAGTTTGCTAGGTGAAATCTTAACATGGTATTAGAGCTAGGGCTCTGAGCTCCAATGTACAGTGGTGTATAGTTGTTGAAAAAGAGTTTTGTTGGTTGATACAGCATGGTTCAGATTTTGGCACTTGGGTTGCAAGTGATTTGCAAAGGGAGTTTTTGCTTGGAAGAAGAGGGGAAAAGATGACTTCCAGTATCAGTTACGAGGATTGACTGGAGGGGATCTCCAACTACCTACAGTGGAAGGGAAGGATTGCAGTTGTTCTTAGAGAGAACAAGTTGTGGCTATTCGTTAGTACCACAGTGGTACCTCCTTCATCATATCCCATTGCTTTGGACATCCATGAAGTGAAGGAAGCTAGAACACAGAGGATTCTCATAGATGGAGTGAGGGACCACCTGATTCCACATCAGGTTGAGAAACAGATAGCCAAGGAACAAGCTGTGGCTATTCGTTAGTACCACAGTGGTACCTCCTTTGTCATATCCCATTGCTTTGGACATCCATGAAGTGAAGGAAGCTAGAACACAGAGGATTCTCATAATAGATGGAGTGAGGGACCACCTGATTCCACATCAGGTTGAGAAACAGATAGCCAAGGAAATGTGGGATACACTGAAGAGCTTGTATGAGAATAAGAATGAGAACAGGAAGATGGCATTGACGGACAAGCTCCACAACACAAGGATGGCCAACGGAGAAAATGTGGCCTCTTATCTCACCCGGCTCAGGCAGGTAAAGGATGAGTTAAATGTTGTGGATGAGATCATTATAGACCCAAAGTTAGTGCATATAGCCTTGAAGGGCTTCAAAGAATGGGACATGTTCGTGAAGTGTGTAGAAGAGTATTCTAAAAAGTTTGAGAAGGAGTTATCATTAGTCTTAGATCTTTTGAGTAGCAATGTGGAAAAGTATGTGGACATTGGGGCATGGATTGTGGATAGCGGGGCATTACATCACATGACAAAGATACGAGCTATGTTCCTAATTATTTCAGATGTCGACTCAGACATGCATGTGGATAGTGGGGTCGACACCATGCATGCAGTGGGGGGAGTTGGATGTGTCAAATTCCAGCTGGAGTCGAGAGGATATATGGAGGTGGCCAATGTGTACCCAGTACCAAAGCTAAGGATGAAGTTAATCTCATTGTCGGCTCTGGAGGATGATGGATATGCGGTCATGTTCTGTAATGGGAGAGAGTCTAGATGCCACACGAGTGCTTGACAGTCAAGATGGCAGAATATACAGGTTGCAGGGACAAGATGGTAAGTCAAGTTGGATCTTGGGTTCAAATGGTGGTGACTGAATTAGATGCGTGTCAGACATCATCCAGTTCAGTTAGGAAACCAAGCTGCTATGAGATAACACTTGAGGACGAGCACGAGGGTGAGGTGAATTCTAAGTGCAGAAGTGACTAGCATAGGTCTTCAGCACAAGATCTAGTGCAGGTAGCAGAGAGGCCTTCTGGTTTAGAGGGAGCACCTTCAGCAGCGAATGGAGTGATGGGGTTGGAGACAGATCCTGGTGGAGGTGCCAAAAGTACCTCCCTCGCTAAGAGAGAGTGTTAGATGTTTGTAGCTTAGAGGTATTTCTACATTCATTATGCCTAGGATGCAGAGTCTGGGCAAATGTCTCACTTAAATGACTTTATAAAGTGTATTTATAAAGTGATTTTATAAAGTCAAGTTAGGGTCTTTTTTATTATTTAATGACAAAAGTGACCTTTTTGGAGAGAAAGTGATTTTTATATAGTTATATGCTCTGTTGCAGGAAACGCCTGTCAAACCGCCGTACCAGTACCCGAAACTCTCTAAAACGCGGGTACGGCGCTGAAACGTCGACGGTTGTACCATACAGTGTTTCCAGATTTGGAAACGACATACGGTACGACCTTGGAAACATCGTACAGTACGGCCGGTGGCGTTTCAGGTACTTTCGGGCCCAAAGACAGACGTTTCCAGTGTTTTTTTTTATTTTAAGTGGGCCATACAGCGATTAAAAAAACCGTGGGCTACATCCAAAAGTTGTTTTTTGTCTTTTGTTAGCTGGAAAGTGGTTTTAGAAGGATCTAGTAACTTCTTTTTTAGCTAGTTCTATAGAACAAGCATTTTGTTCTATTTTTTATGATGACGATGAGGATGAGACTTGAGATATGTTATATACTTGTCTTTAGTTCATGTTTTATTTCATTTCCAACACATAAAGCTTCATGTTACCATGTACAAAGGCTAATTTTGGATGTAAAGCCTCATCTATAAAGGCTTATGACACTAATAAAGACATGGTTTTCCTTCTAAAATGGTATTTGCGTGTATCATTCTTATTTTTTAAATTTTTTGCAAGATAATGTAGCATTTTACTATATATATATATATATATATATACTCGCGTTTCCCCCAGCCTACCCATTTTTGGGGGGTCACGTTTCTAGACATTCTCGTTTCCGAAACTCGGAAACGTTTCCACATTTAGTGCAACCTTGGTTTTATGACTTAAGTCATGTCAAGTTGAGATTAAATCACGTCCATTGATCTTCTGGGCTCATATTCAATCTTGACCGTAGAAGATGAAGGGTTAGGGTAGTTACTCATTAAATGGTAATAAAAAAGCTTGAGTGATGAAGAAGGGGCACGCATTCCAAGAGAGTTTTGGAGAGTGTGAGGCACAATTCCCAAAAGAGAGTGAGAAGAGAGCTTAAGCAAGAGGAAGATAAACACAGCTTGAAGGAGGCACAAATACCAAGAGTTCTTGGCTAGCACGATTCCCAAGAAAAGATTGCAGCAGTAAAAAGACATTGTAAAACAGTTTGTGAGAAGTCGTACTGCTGAAAAGGACAGGCCAGACTACTGAAAGTGACTATAAATACAGCAGAGTTGAAGGCATAGATTTTGAGGCTGGGTAATAGGCACAGAAATCGAGGTCATTTATTGTTGAAGTAAAACCTGTAATATGCCATTGTAATATACCAACTGATATTTTGTTGTCTTATGTAGTTCTCTAATGTAGTTTCCTGCTTGTCTGAGGCCTTGTAACTCAATACTAAGTAAAATGTGAATGCATGTGTTGTACTAAGGTTGCATGCAAGTGCATGTGTTTGCCAAAACCCTAAATAACCAAAATATTCAGATATGCTATAAAATAGGGATAGAAATGATGCATGTACGTACCAATAGCTCAAGTAGTGGATGCAAATCAATAAGAGATAAGCATGCAAGATATATGCCAAGGACCGGTCAAGGTGTGAGATGATCTCTCTCGAAGAATGTGCCCTTGAATAAATTCGCCCTCTTCAATATGTGAATGGATGCATGAGCGCTCAAATGATGTCAGAATGCTCACGGGTGAAGGTACTAGGGTTAGAATCCCCCTCTAATCAAGATAAAAGCTGCATGCATCAGCTCTAAGGCATAAAGCGTGAGTCTTCCTCTAGGAAAGTTGCCCATGCAAGAGAAGGCGCCCTTTTGATAATGGCTTTGTTGATAACTTGACCCTCGATCCGAATCAAAAGCCTGTATTCAGTAACTAAGCTAATAGTGGTGCTCTAGAAAGGATGAAGGATGCATGCAGACAAAAAGGCCATTGTATGCTAAGATATGAAGATACCCCACTTGTCCAATTCGCTCATGCAAAGAGGGCGATTCCTCATGCTCCAATATATGGCTTGAACCCTGCAGAATGCTGAAGAATGTTGTCTGATGATAGTAGTAATGTTGAATATGGATGATCCAACCCTGATAGTGACTAGGCAGATAGATTTCACAGTCGAAATACACTTAATGGTTGAGTGGTGTGCCCTCAACCCTAAACTGGCTCTCTGAGCTCTCCAAGTCGACTTCTCAAATCAATAATCAATAAGCAGCCTTAATCATTCACTTTATCTTTCTTTTATAACTTTGACAATGCCTGACCTAACTTTTGCATGACTAGGTCACTTTTCTCTTCTAATTTCCAGTTGACTTGCATGCATTGCTTTATGTGAGCATGAAGGCTTAATTAAGGTATTTTTGTGCATGCATCATGAAATATGGCCCACATGTAATGCATGCAGGTGGCCCCTAGTTCCTATGGCCCTCTTTTATCAACTGATGATCTAATAACCATGATTAAGATCTTTTGGTTTGAATGGTATCAATCCTCAGTCAATTCCTTTGTTTGTTAAAAAGGGAATATTACAGTCCTCCCTCGCCAAGATTGCTTGTCCTCAAGCAATACCAACACAACTCCATAATCAATCAAACTGAACCAATTGAATCCAGGAAAAATCCCAGGGTCCCAAATCATCCTAGGAGATCTGTAGCACCTTCTATTCAAAGTACTATCCTGCAAGGTACCATGACATGAGATCTCCTGAAAGCATCCTCTAATAACCACTAAATTGCCCATCACTGAAATTTTGGGGTCCCAAATCAATCTAAGAACTGCGAAGTACCTACTACATCCACCACATCCCTGTGCAGTATCAACACAAGGAGCATCCTGTAGACTCCTACGCATCCAAGCCAGTAAACATTGTTTCCATCCCTCATAAGGTCTCCCACCTAGGAAGCTAATCCACTGCTCTATATGGATAGGCTCCTAAAAGTGATAGTTGATTATCGTCCTCATGCTAATTGTTGTACCGTCCACTACTGCAATCACAAGGTCCCCTGCTACCCAAATAAAGAGACCATCATGCAGTCATTGAGCCACTCTGATCATCATCAGCTGTCTGTCATGCTCTATCAACATCCACATCTCCTGAACTCCAAGCAGAAATATATGTAAGAGTTGGCCCCCTCACTATGAATGGTGTAGTGCATAGGCAACCAGGTGAAGTCTACAATTTTGTTGTCATACTCGACCTCAAATACCGAGAAAGGAAATCTACTCCAGAGTCACTGTTAACGACTTTGGGCTGCTCATGAACTCTAATCATCTCCTCAAGAGACAACTCTGTCACTCGCGCTGCCCTATACTCTGAGGAAATCATCAGAATTTGCAAGAACTCTAATAACCGGTGAGTCTCTGCACATATGTATTCTGATCCTTGCATCCTTGGTATACCTGTGATGCAATCTAACAATAGGCTCCCCCATGGCTGCTCAAAATTTGTCAAAGGATGCATCAATGCAGGTCCCAACTTGCCCTGTTGACCCGACATAATATCCACCTAGTTTCTCCATGCAAACCTACCTCGCATCTGCCTGTAAAAGGCGAAGTCATCTGAGTCCCCCACTAGCCTGTGTGATGTGAAGCGCTCTCTACCCTGAGTGCTAGTCTGTCTAGTCCTAACGCAAGAATCCATCTAACTACCCCTGAAGAGCCAAGCAATCATAAGTTGCACAAACTCCTCAAAAGACTGCTCTATCATACATCCGTACCTAATCATCCCACGAATAAACACCTAAAAGCGGAAATTGGCCATCTCCTCCATAGCAGCTCCACTGTCAATCTCAATCCTGAATACCACGAAAGAAAGTCGGCTCTACCATAAAGAAGTCTCAACCTCTCCTCCACTGTCATCCCATAAATATAGCGGATCAATCACCCTCACAGCTCTGTCGATCACCTCTACTATCTAAAACAATCCATCGTGCAGATGAATGCCTGGATCCCACCACAAACTAAGGGGTCCACCAAACCCAACTCCAACGAACTGTTGTCGTACCATGCTAATAGTCATTGGAGTCTCCATGTAATCCCCTAGTAGAAACCAAGTACTAAGAACTGACTCCGCTCCTGCTAATCTAATTAGCTCCCGCCAAACTGCATCTATACATCTGCTAACCCACTCACCGTCTATGTGCTCAAATAATCCATGTAGTCTAAGCCTCTCTCTAGAGAATAGCTCTACCACCTACGGTGCCTCATACTTATGCAAATACCAAGAATAATCTACCCACTACAAATCGTGCATAGCCCTCATGATCCTCTCCTTACGTGAGGACTCAGGGTATGTACATGGGAAATCTCTATAGGATATGATGTCATTCCCTACTCTCTCAACTACAATCCCTGCGAACCAATCTAATCTCCCCTGTGTACTCAGTGTACCAATCCCATGGTCCAATTGAAAGATCGCCCTTGTGAACAAGATGCCATTCACCTCATCTAACTATCTCAGGTGAACCTCCCAAGTCTTGTTGTGTAATAGCAATAGATAGCTCTGCTCCTACAGATACGACTGGGAAGTAACTAGTGTGTTGGTCAACCCCATGGGCATGACCACCATCCCAAAATTTGGTCTATAAGTAGAGCTGTGAGCATCACGCTCTTTGATCCTCATTGGATGATATCCCCGACAAGGATAGGCTATCGAGGGATCTACTACCCTATGAAGCATGTCCTTCCCCTCATCGATCCTGGGGAAACCTAGTACAAGGGTATGCTCGTGATCTCTGTCAGGTGGTCTCCTAGGAGGAAACACTCCAAAGCTCCATGAGATCTCATCGTGTGCCCCTATGTACCCTTGTACACTACTACATACTCATGTATCCTCCTAAGCCATCGAGTACCCTGTATCCTCTACTATAGCCAATGCTCCACCGATATCAACGAAGCCTGTAACCCAATGAGTCTCTATATCTGCTATATATCTGTCCACCCAACCTCTGTAGGCATATACTTCCCTGTTGGTTGATCCACAAGGAACGTGCTCCACTATCTTTGCGATGGCTAAACCTCTCTCTAACAGAGATGGCTCATGATCCCATGCATGATCCAAACCCTATGTGTCTGATCTCTCCTCAGTCACCTGCAACTCTGAGTGCTCCTCATGCAGAATCATCACTAGATGCTCTCCCCTCAAACCACGAGTGCCGCTCATGCCCTCATGTTTTACAGTTGTCTCATATCATGTGTGTGTTGCAGTATCCTCATGTGCACTCACTCGACTGGTGTCACATGAGCCTGGATCCCACACATCTGTACTATACCCATTCCGAAAAATACAGAATGCGTCCATGTCACTATCAACTTGTCCCTGGAGTGTGTCTCTCATCAATACATCTGTAACTACAACCAAAACCATTAATGGCCCCTCCGCAATAAGTGACTCATAACCTCCATACTGCCTCGTATGTATAGAGTCAACCATCTCCAAGTCATGTCTCTCCTCGTGGATCTCATTTGTCATGAATGTCTCGACTCTTGTTGTAGATGATGAAGAGTGTACCAACTCCAACTCGTCACACAGCTTGTCTACATGCATATTGAATTCCTGAAGAGCCATTTGGGTGCTTCTCAATGAATCTCTAGTAACCATAGGCTCATAGGTGGGCTCGTCTTCCTCTTCAATGTCCTGTACGCCAAAATCACTCAATATCGAATCCATGTCACATCTAGGTGCTAACACCTCCTGATCCTCACAATCACAACTACTAAGGTTATATGATGAATCCTTAACGTTGGATGATTGGATAACTACATCATATGTATTGTCCTCATGTATTGTCAACTCTATATCAAGTTCACCATCAACCTGTACAGCATGCACATCTTTCTCTATTCCCCCAACTATGCTTTTAAGGAGATCCTTGTCCAAATCCTATTAGTTCTTCTACTTTTAATCAATATTATCTAGGATCTTAACTGAAAGAATAACATGCACAGCATAACACAAGAGACACAAAGATTTTCCTCGGGGAAACCATAAAGGAGAAAACCCCGCAACTTCCTTAGAGATAGAATCTTCACCAATACAATATCACAAAATGGAAAACCCCAAAACAAGATAGTCTTCTGCAGCTCTCTCTCTTTCCTCCTATGCGAACTTGTCTTCTCTCTCTCTCACTAATGCGAACTTGAGTGAGTGAGTGTGTGTCCAAATGAGAGAGCCTTGCTCTCTATTTATACTTTATCTTTCACTTGACCTTTTCACTAGCTAGGTCGGCCCCATCTAAACCTGATTGGGCTGACTTCTCTAGGAGACTCAATAACCCTAATACATTTGACTCTAGGGGATCTATTGCCCCGACTTACAATGGAGGATTTACCTCAATGACTTTACATGACCAAATGTAATAATGACATCTACGACCGGAGGGAAAAACATCTCCGTCAGAGGTACAAATAAAATACAATAATAATAACAATATAAAATACAAGTGAATATCTTCCGAAGTTACAATTACATCAACAAATACTTGGGCCGGCTCCCGAACTGGATGGAGTAATAGTCTTGAAAGGACAATGCTACACATACCTCTTTCCCTAAGGCTAGATATTTCTGATATCAAGGCAATTGTCGAAGTGTTGTTAATGTCCGCAAATTTCCAACCAAGAGCCTTCTCGGTGTCTTCATGATCTCATCGGATGGCAAGAAACCTGTGCTTTCAGGCATGCACTTAACCAAAATTGACATGTACTATTATCCATTGTCATTCCTCTATATTCATCTAGCTGTTTATAACTACATGCCCCCACAGCTGGCGAGGAACATGCTCTGATACCACTATAATATACCAACTAATATTTTGTTGTCTTATGTAGTTCTCTGATGTAGTTTCTTGCTTGTCTGAGGCCTTGTAACTCAATACTATAGTAAAATGTGAATGCATGTGTTGTACTAAGGTTGCATGCAAGTGCATGGGTTTTCCAAGACCCTAAATAACCCAAATATTCATATATGCTATAAAATAGGGATAGAAATGATGCATGTACGTACCAATAGCTCAAGTAGTGGATGCAGATCAATAAGAGATAAGCATGCAAGATATATGCCAAGGACCGATCAAGGTGTGAGATTATCTCTCTCCAAGATTGCGACCTTGAATAAATGTGCCCTCTTCAATATGTGAATGGATGCATGAGAGCTCAAATGATGTCAGAATGCTCCTGGATGAAGGTACTAGGGTTAGGATTCCCCTCTGATCAAGATAGAAGCTGCATGCAGACCATGCATCAACTTTAAGGCATAAAGCGTGAGTCTTCCAGTAGGAAAGTCGCCCATGCAAAAGAAGGCGCCCTTTTGATAACAGCTTTGTTGATAACTTGACCCCGGATCCGAATCAGAAGGTTGTATTCAGTAATTAGGTTAATAGCGGTGCTCTCGGAAGGATGAAGGCTGCATGCAGACAAAAAGGCCACTGTATGCTGAGATATGAAGATACCCTACTATGCAGCAGTCTTGAAAAAGTCGCCGAAAAATCGTGACTTTTTGTAAAAGTCGCGAGGTGTTACCCCCCGCCGAAAAATCGGCTCGCAAAAATCGCAATTTTTTAAAAAATCGGCAACTTCCGACTTTTTCAAAAAATCAGCGCTTTTTTCGGAAAAATCGCGAGTTGAATGAAAAAATCGCCTAGGCTTTTTCACAGTTTAAAAAACTCGGGTTTTTTTTATAAATTTGGTGAGTTTTGTACATGTAACATTGATGTCGACAATACTAAATGGTAATGTTAAATTCTTAAAGTAAAAGTGACATTCTCTTTATCTTTTCTCTTTATCTTTCATTTTCCATCCTTTTACTTAAATTTTTAACATTACCATTAATTGTTTCAGGATGTTTGAGAGTGGTTTCAACCTCATCAGACTTCATATGCAAAAAGTAGGATTTTAGATCCCATTTAGAATTCAACAGACTTAATGGTTTTCAGGATCTCAGGATTCCAACGTTTCCAGTGGATTCTATCATGTATGTGGGTAAGGGATTGGAATTTAATGAAGTACATCAAACTCTCTATGTACCTTGATGTTGGTGGTGTCGATGCCTAATTGTTAAAGTTGCTTGAATTCCACTGTCATAATCTTAATAAAAAAATGTACCCTTCAGTCAAGCAAAATCACTTATTAAGCATGGGAAGCTCTTTCTACCTTATTTTAACGCTTGGATTAAGAAGTTTGAACAAAATTGTACGGTGTTAATTGATGTCCTTGGAGGATCAACTTCGAGATTGGAGGCAGAGGCAAAGTCTAGAGCCTAGAGGTGGGGGAACATGGTGCTATTGATGAATATGATCTCGACATAGACAATGATTTTGATGATTATGTTTTTTCAATTTTGATTCAGATATGTATTGAGCTTGGTGCCATTTTGATAATATTTTCTCTAATGGTTTGGAATCATAGCTTGGAATCTTTAATATATCTTTTTTTCATTAAAATTGTAAAATTTTATGTATTTTTTAACAGTCCAAGTCATTGAAATCAAACCACTCGGAGTTATTTGCATCCACTACATCTATATATTAGTGCTTTCTACATATTTATGTTCCAATGTGTTTATCTGATGTTATTGTTGCTTTATATGTTTAAAATTCTGAAAAAAAATGAATGTATTTTGTATTTTTTAATGTTTGCCGACTTTTTCCGATTTTTCCCGATTTTTTCGCCAATGTTGCCGAGAAATTGTTTTCGGGACCCTTGCCGACTTTTTGTCGATGCCGACTTTTTCAACATTGCTATGCAGATCAATAAGAGATAAGCATGCAAGATATATGCCAAGGACCGATCAAGGTGTGAGATGATCTCTCTCCAAGATTGCGACCTTGAATAAATGTGCCCTCTTCAATATGTGAATGGATGCATGAGAACTCAAATGATGTCAAAATGCTCCTGGGTGAAGGTACTGGGGTTAGAATTCCCCTCTGATCAAGATAGAAGCTGCATGCAGACCATGCATCAACTCTAAGGCATAAAGTGTGAGTCTTCCAGTAGGAAAGTCGCCCATGCAAGAGAAGGCACCCTTTTGATAACGGCTTTGTTGATAACTTGACCCCGGATCCGAATCAAAAGGTTGTATTCAATAATTAGGTTAATAGCGGTGCTCTCGGAAGGATGAAGGCTGCATGCAGACAAAAAGGCCACTGTATGCTGAGATATGAAGATACCCTACTTGTCCAATTCGCCCATGCAAAGAGGGCGATTCCTCCTGCTCTAGTATATGGCTTGAACCCTACAGAATGCTAAAGAATGTTGTCTGATGATAGTAGTAATGTTGAATATGGATGATCCAACCCTGATAGTGACTAGGGCAGATAGATTTCACTACCGAAATACACTTAATGGTTGAGTGGTGTGCCCTCAACCCTAAACTGGCTCTCTGAGCTCTCCAAATCGACTTCTCAAATCAATAATCAATAAGCAGCCTTAATCATTCACTTTATCTTTCTTTTATAACTTTGACATTGCCTGACCTAACTTTTGCATGACTAGGTCGCTTTTCTCTTCTAATTTCCAATTGACTTGCATGCATTGCTTTCTATGTGCATGAAGGCTTAATTAAGGTATTTCTGTGCATGCATCATGAAATATGGCCCACATGTAATGCATGAAGGTGGCCCCTAGTTCATGTGGCCCTCTTTTATCTACTGATGATCTAATAACCATGATTAAGATCTTTTGGTGTGCCCTCAATCAATTCCTTTGTTTGTTAGAAAAGGAATATTACAAAACCATACTACCTGTACCTTATTTTTTCTGGTTTTGGCACGTTGTTTGAGGTGACTGTAGCAGTCTGTACAGCTGTACATGCTGACAAACCGTACAGTCAAAGAAGGCACAGAAATTGAGGTGTGTGGTGGCACAATTTTCAAGTGATGTGAACAATTATTTATTGTTGATGTTATTACAAGTTGTAATCTCTGAAATTTCTCTGAGAAGCTTAATAAAAATCTCTCTTGTGACTGGTTTTCCCCTTGTGGGTTTTTCCAAGGTCTTTTGCCCAAAATTTCTTGTGTCAAATGAGATGAATATCTCTATTGTGTTTGAGGTTAATGCATGACTGTTGAAGTTATTGAGGTTGAAATCAAAGTTTGATAAGTGTTTGACGAAAGGCCTAGCTGAGTTTGCTAGGCGAAATCTTAACAATAATGTGGATTTGAGAAATAGCGAGTGTGAGTGTCTCTAGGAAGATGCTCTTAAAAAACAAGCTTTCAGCGATTCGTATGAGTGACAGAGATACAGTGATTAGCTACTTAGCCAGGATCACAAAGTTGAAAGATCAGTTGGCTGCCATAGGGACAAAAGTGGAGGATGAGGAGTTGGTGCCCATTGACTTGAATGCGTTTGCTTCTTTGGACACCCATTGTCCAAGGTGTTTGTGCTCATGACAAGTTACCTACTTTTGATAAGCTTTGGGATGACTTTGTGCAAGAAGCGATAAAGGTTGGAATCTTGTTCAGCAAAGCAACGCAATGTAGGCAACCTAGCACTCATCAAGAGGACACGGAAGGAAAACAAGAAAGAACACAAGAAGTGTAAGAAGGAAGATTCAAGCCAAGATAAGAGAGATGAGTAATTTGTATTACAAAAATGAACTAAATCCTAACTAAATGTCAAAACCCTAGATAGGGTTGAGTCACATAACTCAACACGAAAGAAATACACAATAACATAATATGATATTACAAAAATACTTGAACGAGTTACAATGGGATTCACCTCTCTTACATAGAGTTCAAGAAGTGATATTTGTCCAAAACCCTAAACACTAATAATAACCACAAAACCTATCTTTTAGCTGAAGTCCCTACAATGACTTTATTACATTTGTAAGCCTTATATTCTAACAATTTGAAATTTTTTAGGTGTCACCAAAAGGGAAAGTATACCAACCAAGTCCAGAGTGGAAGAAAGGTAAGGCCAAGCAGCAGAAACAAGTTGCAAGGTGTGCAAGGGCTATATCAAGAGTGGATTAGTTAGGAAGTTTGAAACCACCTTCTCCATGGTCTCTTCTTTATCTTCCAACACTGTGGAAAGTAGGGCATCGAAACATATGACTTGTGACGGGAAACTCTTAACCAAACTTCAAGAGCATGAGGGAGGATTGTGTGTGAGGAAGGGCGATGATGCTACTTATCCTAGGAAAGAAATGGGCTCCATTTCCTAACAAATGACAGCAGATGATGTTCTTGAGTTGAATGATGTTTGTTTGTTCATGGCTTGAAGAAAAATATTCTTTTAGATCCTCGTATGATAGATTTTGAGTATAGAGTTGCATTTGAAGGAAAACAACTCACTATCAATAATTGTAATCTAGTACATCCGAAGACTTTGGTTGTGTGTGAGAAGATGGCCTTCAAGGTTACTTGTTGATCATGTGGTAGTTGTACATACCAATAAGATGTTAGGATAGCCTTCTAGCTTTGAGAAGGCATATGTAGAGCAAGAATGGCGAGATGCTAAGGAGATAGGTTCCATACCTAATGTAGAAACGATGATTTATTCCAAGATTGCAGGTAGGGAGTATTGAAGAGTACTAGGACAAGGTTGTTGGATTTTTTCAACAAGAGGGAGTTGACCTCGATGAGACTCTTATTCGAGTTACCAAATGATTTTCTCAAAAAAAAGGAGTTGACATTATTGAGGGTTTTGCTTCAGTAGTTGGAGGTTTTGAAATGTTGTCATGTCCCTTTCTGAGTGATCACTCTGAGGAAGGACTTTTTAGCCTATTTAATTCCCATAGGCTATAATAGTCAAAAAGAGGGAATTAATTGATTATTTAATGTCACTAGGGGAAAGTAACATTATGAAGTGGCGTTGAGTAATTAATTCGTAAAGTGACTATTGTAAAAATCACTTTATTAATTAAAGGGGAAAAGGGGTAAAAGTGGCCAAAAAGGGTCAAAGTGGGAATAAAAGGACAAGTAGACTCATTCTCTCATTCATTCAAGTTTATTTTACAAAAATTGGTTTTTGAGATATTAATTAAAGGGGAAAAAGGGTAAAAGTGACCAAAAAGGGTCAAAGTGGGAATAAAAGGACAAGTAGACTCATTCTCTCATTCATTCAAGTTTATTCTACAAAGATTGGTTTTGGAGACTGTTACATGGTACCAATACCAGCGCGCCTGCAGATGTGCCCCAGGGAGAGAGGGTCATTTTTTTCTGACCAGGAGGGGTGTTATCCAACCTTTTTACTGAGTGGGGTTATGGCCAGACCCTCTGGTTCCTCCCTTGGAAGTACTATGGCTTAGTGGCATCGTTGACTGCCTCATGAAAGGGTTTGAAACCCTGAGGTTGGTGTCTAGAGCTTCCAGAGGTGGGTCACTGGGTCACATGACCCCCACCTTGATTTATCATCCCGGTGGAAAATCTTTCAATACTGAGGCATATGTCTCTCCTCCAGGTCACCTTTCACACCCAACTAGCCCTCCAGTTGACCAATGCCCTCTCTCCTTAGGCTCCTCTTGATGATGACATCATCCTCCAGGCCAGGCTGCATTGCTTGACTAGGGGGGCGTTGAGGGATTTTCACAGTAGTTGGGGTTAGATGGGCATGACGACCCCCCCCCCCCTCCACATTCTGGCCTTCAGAACGGAGTCATTTGCTCATTTTTAGTTGTTTTAGTCATGTGTGGGTAAATTCTAGGGAAAATGCCCCAAATTACCCACAGTTCTGATTATTTTATATTATTTTTGTTATAATTTTAAGTTGACATTTTATAATTTCAAATTGACATTTTAAAAGGCATGTCGGCCTGGATATTTTTTATTTTTGAAATGAGTGAGAAAAGTATAAATACACTTCTCCTCACTTCATTTTAACACAACTTATGGGATAAAACATTATGTTACTTTTTTTGAAGTATCTTTTGTTCTTGCTCTTTGCTAAAGTGATGCTAGAGTTGTTTGTTTAACGCATGCACAAAAATGTATATAAGTTTTTCTCTTGATTTCTCTTTGTTAAATGTTGAATGATGATGCTTGTTCTTGGTTGAATGGTAGCCATTAATGTTGCATTTTGTCTTAGCTAAGTCATTTTCAGCCTTTAGTCGCCATAGCATTGTGAGGCTTGAGCTTTAGGTCTCCAAGGTTTACCCTAACTAGGACCCCCTTTAACCAACTTTTATGGTTGTTGAAGAAGGCCCTAGTTTGTCAAACTTGGCATGTACCATCTCAAGAGGAAGGTGATCTTTCGTGATTCCCTAGGGTTAGGGTAAAACCTTTAAAACCGTAGGTTGGCATTTTCTACCTTTTCCAAACCCTAGTTTGTATTTTTGTAAATATTATTGCTAGGTTACACTTGCATTTACATGTGTAAATATTATTTTGGGTTAAATTGGTGTTTATTGTTAACTAGGTCTGATTTTATCTTTTTGTACATAGTTTTTCATAAAATTAAATTTTAAATCCTAAAACAAGCCCTAATTTCTGCTCCCAAACCCTAGCTGCAGTCCAATTCCAAAAGACCCTCACTTCTCCCTTCTAGAGCCTTGGTCCTCTTCCATTGGCAGCCCCTTGTCTCGACCTTGGCCCAGCTGCCCTCGGTCTACCATTTGGGCCTCTTTTCCAAGGCCAAAACTGCCTCTTACCAGACTCGTTTTCTGCTGCCACAAGTCTGCCAGGGCAGCAGACTCTGCTCCTTTTGCAGACCTTTTCTTTTACCTTAACACCTGCACATTTAAGACAACAAGAAGGGTTAATAATTGATGTATTTGTGTTGGCATTTAAAGGTCTGATATTGCATCCTAAAGAGGTCTGAAATCATTTATTTCCAGTCTGAAGTTTTTGCAATTTGTAGGAGTAAAACACTTAAAATTATAAGATTACCTTGCATACATTGTCATGATCATCGTTGTTACAAGTTGATATCTAAGGAGTACTTTAATGCTGCTTACGTTAGTATGATTGCATACTGCTATAACTCTGGTAACCTTACTGCTATCTTGTATTACTGATCTACTGTTGTATACATTTCTGACACCTTTTGATTTGGTAAATGAGGGTGGGATAAGGAGTCAATTTATGGTGCAAGAATTGACACTTAGGCATTCTTCTTTAACACACTTGTGAGTTAATATTTCTGCTGCTATACTGTACTTACATTTACATACAGCATCCCTCAAATGTACATTGCAGTGATCATCGTTCCTATTTCCTAAGGCCAATTTTGGTTTATATATTACATGCTGCTATAACTCTGATATATGTGTGATTTATTACATGAGAGTAGGAAGGTGAAGATAGTTTAAAGTATTATACTTATCCCAATCGTTCTTACTAAGACCTCTTCAAGCAAGTCTGAAAAGTAATAATACTGTATGCTACAAGTTAGTCTATTTACATGACAAAACCACTCAGTATTGTAAATTGCTCATTGCAAGCATCTTAGTGATTTTCATTGCCACAAATCAGACATCCAAGGAAAGTATCATACCGCTGCTAACATCTCTTATTACATAACTGAGGCAAATACCTCTGAACTACTTCAAAGTGGTGAGATATTGATCTTCTGTTGTGATTGCTTGGATATATTCATAATTACACATTCCTATCATTGACGTTTATATTTTCTTGATATTTTATGGTTGGACATTAGTACATGATCACTCTTACTCATTAAATTGATATTGGCATTGACTGATGATTGGATATTCTTGCTTGTATATTTGATACCTCTAATACCTACTAAGTGCTTCATTACCTAGTATGTCTTCTTCATTCTCATAAAAACTATGACTTAAGGCACTGGTCACTAATATTGTCATCAAGAAGACATAGCTTCTCTTGTCCTAAAGTGTTTTGCAGTCTACATAAGGGCTCTTCCCCATGGAGGTTCCGACTCTCCTAAGAAGTTAAAGGATTAGCTAAGGTGACAGTGGTCACTTCTCTCATATTTGTCATCGGAGGCTAGAGAGCTCTTGTGGCTTTTGTTCTTGGGACGAAAACCCTAAGAGAGAAAATGATTTCAGTGGTGAAACTATCCACCCTAATCGATCTTGAGAGGTGAGATCACTCAGATTTTGCCATAGTGCTTTAGTTCCATGAAAGAGAAATCAGCAACCTTACAGATCTGTGAAGAATCAGTGAAAATATCAGCTGGTTGAAGGAGGGCACAAGCATCCAAAGAGGGCACACTTGTTTACTGTTATTGACTGCTTTCAGTAATCTTTTGTGGAGACCGTACCACTCAGACTTGCTTTGAGAAGGAGGGCACAGTCTCAAAGGAAAATCGTACCACTGGAAAGAGGGTGCACTGTGGGGTTGAAGTCGTTTTGGGAGATGAAGAGATTCCCAGCTGTAGCCTGTTTTTTGTGTCATCTCTTATGTTGATTCACAAATGCTTTTTGTTGCTGTCAACCATCATCTGAGTTTTGGGGAGCTGGGCACACCATTTCCTTGGAGAGAGTGGTCATCAAGGGAGCCATCCCATCTAACAAGAAAAGGCTGCACTTCATCACTCTCTACAACAGTTTGTAGCAACCAAAGAGGATCATCTTGGTGTAAAATTGTAAATACTAAAGAGTGAAGAGCGGGCATAACTGTTATCTACAGCAGTAGAAGAGAGTGACTTCAGTTGTAAGGAGCAGCAGTCATTCAATGTCACCTACACGCCAAGTTGTGACCATCTAAGAAGGCATTTTACTGTCAAAGAACACTATCATCTACAGTACACACAGGTCTGAAAATTATCAATGTAAATCTGGATTTTGGGTCTACTAAAGTAGTGCAGTAGCTGTTTTAAAAGTTTAGTTACCTTCTTATTTATTATCAGTGGTATGTGGCTTTAAAAGCAATAGTAAGCTTGATATTTGATGTATTTCATGATATTGAAATCCTCCATGTATGAAATCTGAAAAATAACTATAAAAACCAAAGCAAACCAGTATAAAAATCAGACTCCATTTGATAAGAATCCTACAGCAGTAACATCGTAATTGTTACCAAGTATTTGACGGAAGTCCAAGCCAAAATATATAGCAGCTGACCCAATTAAACGCAGTCACAACAGTTCTGGGCTAGGACAGGAGTATTACAGCGGTTGTATACAAAGTATTTGACAAAAGTCTCCAACTAGAATACACTAGCAGTTAGCAAAGAAATCAGACCAGATTTAGCTTGGGTCATTACAGATGCATGGGCAAGATAGCCACGTTTACAGTTTGATGGAGGCCCTGTGTGTGCACTATAAGCTAGGTATTTCAAGATGGATGAGATTTGTGCAAACTTTTATCTTTGTGATTTTGGTAGATCTGATTCACTTGTCTTGGTCTTGTACGGAGATAAGATCATCTTTGTAGGAAGTCCTAAATAGCTTATGATGTGGTGTCTAAAGATCTTGGCCAGTGAAGTTGATATGAAGGATGTTGGAGTTCAAAAGTTGTTGATCATCCAAGTTCATGTTTCCTTTATACTCACAGGTGATCAGTCCCCTAGCAGAGCGGAGCTTCGAGATGCTGTGATAGTATCTTGTTTTGTTGGATTCAATGAGACTTCCACGTATTTTACAAGATTTATATTCCAACACAGTGAAACATTGAGGTAAGCTGAGATGTGAAGATTGATGAGGATGTGTGGTCCCCCATATCACATGGATCTCTTTCACTCATTGAAGAGAGAGAGGAGGTTGCTGTTCCAAAATCTAATTCAAAATTTCAAACGTAAGGGAAGATTCAAATCCAGGTGTGAGCAAGGAAAGCCTAAGGAAGGATTCGTCCATACTCTTTACTTCCACCCACATGAAGCCAAGATAGCTTACAGAGACATTGCAAGATGCACAAGAGCATGTAGGATGCCTAGATCTTTGATGAGAGGGAGTCTACCTCCTAGGAGACATGCTAGCCAGTGTTCCATGGGGACTCGTCCCCCTCGCTCCCTGCGACCTGGGGACTTGGGGACTCCAAGCGAAACGTTTCCCAGCGTCCCCAAAATCAGCAAACTCTCAGACACTCACAAGGGAGCGCGTCCCCCTGTTCTGCAGCGCGCTCCGGTGAATGGGGGCTCCCACACGCTCCCTCTCGAAACTAGGGGGCTCCTAGACGCCCCCCCATGTTTTTCCCAATTTCAGTTTAAAAATACAAAATTTTAATTTGAATTGTTGTTTTAGTCTCTATTTCAGACTTAGTCTTTAGTAATTTACTATTTTACTATTTTAGCATGCAATATCATTGATTCAATTTTTCAATTATAATGACCAAAATTAGAAATATGAATATCAAGATTCAAATGACAAATTTGAAAATGATCACGATGAATTGTGCAACATGTTTGTATTATTAATTTGTTAAATTCTGATTTACATTGCACAATGATGAATTTAGTATTTAGTATTTATTATTTACTTTTAGTAATTTACATGGGATGAATCATTGAATTGTTATTGCTGGGATTTAATAATTTATAATATTAATTTTTATTATGACCTGGACGTCCCCCGTCCCCCCCAAATTTCGCTAAAATTTGGGGGTGGTCTTCACACGTCCCCAATGTGCGTTTCCCCGCTCCCGCGTCCTAGAAACTTGGGGTAATTAGCTAATTCAATTTGTGAGCCTTGCAGCGGTTTTGAGGTAGTGTGGTGCAATGTCTTGATGGAGGAGAATGATGTTTGGGTGATAGTTCCTTTTGAGGGGTCAATGATTGAGTTTGGGACTGTAACAAATTCAAATTTACAAATGGAAGGTTTAGTTTAGATTCATAGAGAGAAGATTCATATTGATGCAAAGTCAAACACTTTCCTCACTAAGAGGGAGTGTTAGCTTTTGGGTTGCTCCAAAAGTGTTTACACCATTTTAAGGGTGCCTTCATGTGATGTGGAGTGCATGTTGCAACCCTAGCACCCTAGTTGTGTCTTAGACCTTTTGCTTGATGACATTTGGAGATCTTTTTATAAGTGGTTGCTTGACCTTGAACTTGGTGCTAGATGTGGCACACTCCTTGATGAGGTGGTTATCTTATGTAGCATTTATATCTTCTACACAGTCCATGTATTGAGGAGGATGGTTGCTTGTATGGGTATTGGATCAACCTTAGAAGAGGAACATTGGGGACTAAGATGAAGGGCGCATAGCCCTAAGACCATTTGGACCACTTAGCATGCCTTAAAAGTTAGGGGGATAAGCATTTGACTTCATGACGCTTGGGTTGAGGGTGCATTGCTTTGGGTCATTAGTGTTGGAGCAATGGATGCTTGTCTTGGAGAGCAAGGAGCTTTGTGATGACGAGTGCTTAATACTTGGAGCCCATGCCTGGAGAGCGCACCAATCGAGAAATCTTCACTTGACATGTGTACACCTTGGAGAGAGAACACTTCCCTTGGAGACCTTATCTTGAGGATTAGATTAGGTTGCTCGTGCACCTGGTCCAATTTACTATTGTTGACCTCCCTTGGTTATTCTACATAAAGGGATGAGAGAGTCTTTAGTTGTAGTAAGCATGTGAGAATTCATTAGATCATTGTATCTTGAAGATGAACTTGTCTTAAGTCTTTGTACTTGTTTTTATGGAAGGGGAAAGACGCTTGGGTTTGTGAGAGGCAAAACCTAGAAAAAACATGAAGTGCTAGGTTGAAGTGCTCGAGTGAAAAGGACATAGGGTTTGGGGAAAAGAAACCCTAATGATGACTTGGAGCGCTTTGCTTGTAGAGTTTGTGTGAGGCAAGCTTGGAGAAAGATCAATGGTGGAATTGTTGGTGTTAAATTGTTAACACTAGTTGTTGCTAAACTTGAGTGGCTAGGAGTAGCCTGGTGTGATGTCTTGCTAGACCATGATTGTTATTGATAGTGGAGGCCCTAGATAGGATTTGGATGCATTGGAGAGTCAAAGATTGTGATATGCTTGAAGGACTATCTTGTACCAGCCTGTGATAAGTTGTTGGTATGTACCTGTAACTTTATTCTTATGTACATATGAAGTGTACTTTGTTGTCTAAGACTCTAAACTTTGCATACTTGCAGGCCTGAATTTCATCTCATGTTCTCATGGTGATTGAGTAGTTTCTAGTGCTGATTATGTATGTTGATTTAACATAACATTGAACAGATTTTGTTGAGAGAATTGATAAGTAAATAGAAGCTAAGAGGGCAGATTTGTGACTGTAAGAAATCTGTTGTTTATAAGTAATTTTCAGATATGGGGATTGTGCCCTTAGGCTGGAAACCTAGTTCCCTTGAAGTACAACTGTTTAGTGTTTATCATTCTGGGCTGCCTTGTGTATTTGGTTGGAGTCTAGACAGAACAAGAAGTGAAATATATACTGCTGTAATTTATATTTCAGATTCAGCCTAAGATTGAAAGTTCACGGGCAATAGATCCGGGGAACCTCAAGGATGAGATGAAATTTCTGAATTTGCGTTAAGCACAGTTTCTGAAATTTTCACATTACAGTTCTACACTCTAGAATCTTTGTATTTAACTTTGAACATTTTTAAATATTTTTCACCATCTTTGTCCACCAGTTCCCTTGAAATTTGGGGTTACCTTCCAGCCTACCCCAAAACCTGTCCCCGTCCCCTTGTCCCCAAAACTTGGTGCAACATATGATTCAAGACATTTGGAAACCCCACTTGTCTTTTTAACTATGGGATGATTAATATCTGGTCCTCAATAACATCCAACAGTGAAAGACAAACAACATCATACTGAATTTACCAATGGTAGTTGTGTTTCCTCAAAAAGCATAAACTAATAAGCATCTTTTGTGGGATTGCAAGGCAACTAGAACATTTTTGGACTAGGTTATTGTTGAGCACTCAGTTGTCTTTGTCAACCCCATTCATTGGGAGGGGCTCAATTTTTGTGACAGTACTATGATCAAGTAGCAAGAAAGAGCATTCGAGGCACCATTCAGTTCACTGAAATCTCCTTTTTGTGGAAAAGGCAATGTAGAGCTAAATTTAATGGCAATCCCACACCACTTAGTTTCGGGAAACCATATATATATATATATATAGACACACACACACATACACACATACACACACACACACACACACACACACACAAATGAGAGAGAGAGAGAGAGAGTGAGAGATTATAACCTCACATCCTGCAAATGCAATACTAACCCTAAGCATAAAACTTCTGTTCCAACAAATTGAATATGTTTATGTGCTACACCGACCTGCTTTTTTTAATATTATAAAATTATATTTCTCAAGAGAATCCTGCATACCCTAACTACTGATTGATACAATAATTCATCTACCTTCACCATGGAGTCACTCATCAGAAGCTCTTCTGCTATAAGCTCAAATTCTGAGAAAGGATAGTTTACAAGCCCAAAGCTGAGAGTTCCTCCATGCAGCAAGCTGATTTGTCCCCAAACCTGCAAATGAAAACATATTTACGTTAGAAAGAATGAGTTGTAGAAATATGTATGAGAACAATTTATTATTATTATTATTATTATTATTGAAGCTTAGATGAAAAATGCAAAATAAAACAATCTTATTATTTTAAAAATTAAGGTTTAATTTTATAAGGTAGCATAATCAATCAAACTTGGAAATAGAAAACAGTTAATCATAACAATGTCAAGCTACATCTCATGCACTTGTGTCTAGCCAATTCTTAAGCATTTAATGTGGGAGTATGACTGAGGGCACCAGCCTCGTATTCTGCTGTGGCAACTTGAATTTATCACAGATACTGGATATCTATGGATGGAGTCTAGATATTTTGAACAGCCACCAACATGAAAGGAGCATAACCTGTATGTGTTGCACAACTTGGGGCAGCCTACATTAATTGCAATATTCTGGACTATGTCCTGCATATCTTGCATTGCATCCTTCTGGGATTAGACTATAGCTTGAAAATTTGGTTGTAATTGAGACTGTTGCCTATATATTTGACATACGTGGATAGCAATCTGCATATTTGGTAAGATTTCATGCAGTGATTTAGATTTATGGAGAAATAACCTCAACAAAAAGGATATACTAAGTCTCACTGAATTTCAGGCCCTCTTTCTCCCATTTTCAGCAACATTGAATTCTATAACTTATGATGTACTGCATCATTGAAATGGCCTTATTTCTCATCTGTTTTCATGTCCTTGCCCTTATGGTTTATGGCACATTTTAGCCGATGGCTCACATGGGTTATTTAGTTGGATCTATGCTTGCACTGGATTTAATTAATGCATGCAACTTGTAGCATCCAAACACACAACTGACTATGCCCTGAGTAATGTATTAAGTTGGACAACATTGTGATCCAAATGGATCACTTATATTTTGGCATCCTTTCTGGTGCTGTATGTGGTGGAAAATCAGAGAAATGGACTTATAGGAGCCATTTTCAGGCCCAATCCTGAATCCCACTGCACAGGTTCAAAACTGTAAATTTGATATTTGAGGACTTAAACAGCACCTTTAGCAGCAAAAATGGCATGTAATTGTGTTGCTATATTGTTCTCCTCATCAAGAGTTTTCCAACAGTTCAAAGAGCACTTCAAAGTTCAAACAGAGTCCATATAAAAATGTTATGCACCTAACGAGTTGATTGATACTTGAACCACCATAGTGCTAAGTAGATGCTACATCAGCACCCCTTACTCACACATGGAATTTCAGGAAGATTCTAAAGGGTCCACATGACCTAAATATACAACCAATAAATGTCTTCTTTGCCCACCTTATTGATCTTGTCTTTTGTATAGAGGAGGTGGCTATGGGCATCCAGTGAATACCTAAAGGTGGGGAGGCACTCAATAAAAATGTTAATTTTCTGCAGGCACAAACAAACTTCTAAAAACGTCCACACTACACCTTGGGAAGTTCCATGGAGGTTGTTACAGGGTACCAGTACCAATGCACCTGCAGAGGTCCCCAGGGAGAGGGGGTCATTTCTCTGACCAAGAGGGGTGTTTAGCCAGCTTTTTCTGAGTAGGGGTTATGATCAGACCCTCTGGTTTCTCCTTTGGAAGTACTATGGCTTAGTGGCATTGCTGACTGCCTCATGAAAGGGCAAGCCCTGAGGTTGGTATCCGGGCTTCCAGGGGTGGATCACTGGGTCACATGACCCCGACCTTGATTTATCATTTTGGTGACAGTTTTTTCAGTACTAAAGCATATGCCTCTCCTCCAGGTCACCTCCCACACCCTCCTAGCCCTCCAGCTCACCAGTGCCCTCTCTCCTTGGGCTCCTCTTGATGATGACGCCATCCTCCAGGCCAGGCTGCAGTGTTTGATTGGGGGGGCGTTGAGGGATTTTCACTACTGTTGGGGTTAGATGGGGCATGACGACCCCCCCCCCCTCCGCAATCTGGCCTTCAGAACAGACCGATATGCTCATTTTTAGCTATTTTAGTCATGTGTGGGCAAATTCTGGGGAAAATGCCCCAAATTACCCACATATTTGATTATTTTATATTGTTATTGTTTTAATTTTAAATTGACATATAATTTCAAATTGACATTTTAAAAGGCATGTCAGCCTGGATATTTTTATATTTTTGTAAAGTGAGTGTGAGAAAGTATAAATAGACTTTTTCTTCACTTCATTTTTACACAACAACTTATGGGATAAAACCTTTATTTATGATTTTTACCCTACTTGGGCTCTTAGAGTGATGCACACCTCTTGAGGATTAATGTACTTGCTAGTTTGAAGACAAATCTTTGAAGTATCTTTGTTCTTGCTCTTTGCTAAGGTGATGCTAGGAGTTGTTTGCTTAACCATGTACAAGGAGGTATCTAAGTTTCTTCTGTTGATTTCTCTTTGTTAAATGTTGGATATGTGCTTGTCTAAGGTTGAATGGTAGCCATTAATGTTGCATTTTGGCCCAGCTAAGTCATTTTCAACCTTTAGTTACCCTAGCATTGTAAAGCTTGAGCTTTAGGTCTCCAAGGTTTGTCTTAAGGCTTTCTTCGACTAACTTTTGTAGTTGTTGAAGAAAACCTTGGTTTGTCAAACTTGGCAAGTGTCATCTCAAGACGAGGGCCATCCTCCTTGATGTCATAGGGCTAGGGTAAGACCTTAAAACCCTAAGTTTGTCAATTTTCTCTACATCAAACCCTAGTTTGTATTTTTGTAAATATTATTGTTAGGTTAATTTTGTATTTTCATGTGTAAATATGCATTTTCATGGTAGAATTAGGATTAGAATTAGGTTTACAATTTTATGACAAAAACCCTAAAAATTAAAAAATTAAATTTTTTTGCAATTTTTGGCATCCCTAAAATTTCAACCCTTCCTCCTATAAATTCGGCTTGCCCTTTTTGTCCCTAGAAACCCTGGGGGGCGAAATTGTAGGAGCCCTAAAAATTTTAAAAACTCAAAAATCCTAAAAAAAACTAAATTTTGTGATTTTGTACATATTATGTTAGATTAAATTTTAGTTTTTTAATTTAGGTCATTTTTACTTTTATTTTTCATAAAATTAAATTTTTAAAATCCTAAAAAGCCCTAATTTATTGCTGCCTAACCCTAGTTGCAGACCTAAAGTGCCCTAGCGGCCTCCCTCTACCCTCTCTCCTCACCTTGCTGCCCTCTCCACCTTCTTCCATCACTCCTACTTGGGCTCTTGGAGTGATGCGCACCTCTTGAGGATGGATGTACTTGCTAGTTTGGAGACAAATCTTTGAAGTATCTTTGTTCTTGCTCTTTGCTAAGGTGATGCTAGGAGTTGTTTGCTTAACACATGCACAAGGAGGTATCTAAGTTTCTTCTCTTGATTTCTCTTTGTTAAATGTTGGATGTGTGATTGTTTAAGGTTGAATGGTAGCCATTAATGTTGCATTTTGGCCTAGCTAAGTCATTTTCAACCTTTAGTTACCCTAGCATTGTAAAGCTTGAGCTTTAGGTCTCCAAGGTTTGTCTTAATTAAGGCTTTCTTCAACCAACTTTTGTAGTTGTTGAAGAAAACCTTGGTTTGTCAAACTTGGCAAGGGCCATCTCAAGAGGAAGGCCATCCTCCTTGATGCCCTAGGGCTAGGGTAAAACCTTAAAACCCTAAGTTTGTCATTTTTCTCTACATCAAACCCTAGTTTGTATTTTTGTAAATATTATTGTTAGGTTAATTTTGCATTTTCATGTGTAAATCTGCATTTTCATGGTAGAATTAGGGTTAGAATTAGGCCTGCAATTTTATGACAAAAACCCTAAAATTTCGGCCCTTCCTCCTATAAATTCGGCCTGCCCTTTTTGTTCCTAGAAACCCTAGGGCGAAATTGTAGGAAGCCCTAAAAATTTTAAAAACTCAAAAATCCTAAAAAACTAGATTTTGTGATTTTGTACATATTATGTTAGATTAAATTTTAGTTTTTCAATTTAGGTCGTTTTTACTTTTATTTTTCATAAAATTAAATTTTAAAAATCCTAAAAAGCCCTAATTTACTGCTGCCTAACCCTAGTTGCAAACCTAAAGTGCCCTAGCGGCCTCCCTCTACCCTCTCTCCTCACCTTGCTGCCCTCTCAACCTTCTTCCATCACTTCCCTTCCTCTTTTTCTCCTCACTGCCCCTTTTAGACAGCCTACCCCACTTGTAATGTCCCCTTCTGCTTAAGCAGAGAGGACCATCCTGCTAACCTATCTGATTCCCATAGGTTCGAGCGGCCACTGACATTCAAGGAATCAACTGAGGATTGATGCCATATGCACCTTGAGAAGATCTTTGGCATGGGTATTAGATCATCAATAGGTAAACAGGGGCCACAGGAATTATAGGCCACCTTCATGCATGACATTCGAGCATTATTTCATGATGCATGCACTGATTGAGTCTCCAGAAGCACTGCATGCAAGTCAACTGAGAATTAGAAGATAAGGTGACCTAATTAGGTCATAAGTTAGGTCTGACAGGTGAATGTTATAAAAGAAAGGTAAAGCTAGTGAAGAAGACCTGCTTATATGATTATTGATTTGTGGATTCGAATTGGAGAACTCAGTGAGCTAAGTTGGGGTTGAGTGCATGCACTCAGCTAACTAGTGTATTTCGGCAGCAAAATCTATCTACCCTAGTCATCATCAAGTTGGATCATCCAGATTCAACATTGCTTCATCATCAAGTATTACCATTATTCAGATTCTGCAGAGTTCTAGTTTATGATATATTGAGGGATTCGTCCTCCTGCATGGGTGCATTGTCCAAGGACCTTCCTATCCACATTTCAGTCTACAGGGGATATACTTTCTGCATGCTTCTCCCATCCTCTTCAAAGCAGTGATATTACCCTTCCCCTGGAAGAAGGGCTCTTTAGCTTGAGTCTTCAGCTACTTCTCAGCACCTCCATCTTCAGAAAGACGTCCTCCTGCATGTGGGTGACTTTCCAAGGGAGAGATACACGTTTTAGAGCTTGGAGCCACCAATTGGTCTGCATGCTATTTCCATCTTCATCGGAGGGGCACTATAACCCTAGTACACCCTTTCTGGAGCTTCTTTTGCGGGTTATTATTTATTGAGGAGCATACTGAGATTGGAGAGGGCACATTTATACCAAGGGCGCATTCTCTGAAGGACATCCAACATTGTCTCCTTATTCCACCGGCACAATTCATTCATGTCAGGTTTATATTGATCTCCATCAGCTGATCTATCCATTGGTACGTACATGCATTGATTCTTCCTATTTAATAGCATTTCTGATTATCTGGGTATTATGGTTGCATGCGGCTCATGCAATCTTAGATTAGTATATCATACATTCCTAAGTTGAGACACAAGATCACATAGCAAACAAAGAAAAAAAGAAAATTACCAGTTTGGGATATTACAGTGGTATCAGAGCATGTTTCCTCGGCAACTATGGGAGCATGCAATTTTGAACGGTAAATGAATTCAAAGGATCCTTACAACATTACTTACCGGAGACAGAAGTTTAGGAACAGTGGGAGAGACGAAGAGGAGTTAGATGATATAGATTTGGGGAATACCGAGTTTCAGTTTGGAAAGGGAAAAAGCAAAGAAACAATGGCAGATGAGGATAAGATAGCTTTCAACAGTCTCCTTTCAGCTATAAAGGATCTTACTACCGGACAAAAAGAGATGGTGAGTGCCATCAGGCAAATGGCAGATAAAAACGGGCCCACCCCACATAGTCCATTATTTCCCAACAGTGATAGGGTATCCACAAGTAGTAGTGGGAACAGTTACATACCAACATGCAGAGCCACCCCCATATCTACAACAGGTCCTCTCGACCGACCCTACCTCAGTGCTTCGATAGACCTGCCACAGTGCCCATAGTACAGATAGAGCCAGAAGAGCCCATGGGGGCATATCTGAGAGAGTACAGAGCATTGGGTGATGACTTCCAGTCATCCATGACCTTCACTGACTTTTGCCACTTTAAAATTAATAACAAGCCCAGAACATACAATAGGCATTTCAACCAGAACTTTGAGTTACAGTGCACAGTAGGGAAACTGACTATTCCTACCTCTGAGGGGACCCCGAGGTGGCCCAGCGCGGAATTGGGTACAGAAGTTGGATACATACTTCCAGCTCAACCCCATGATTGAGATAGATGCCATTAAATTGGCTACCTTGCATTTGGACGAGGAGGCCGATGAGTGGTGGTACCACGGGTTGGTGACATTGGGTCACAATACTATCACTTCATACACAGATTTTACATAGAGGCTCATTGAGCGATTTGACAGAAAAGACCCTGAGGTGTATTTTAGAGAGCTGGCACAGCTCAAGCAGACAGGTAGTCCAGATGCTTTCATTTCAGAGTTTCAGAGGGTAGCAGTCATGGTGACAGATATTTCAGAGAACAAATTGATTATGTTATTTACCGAGGCCCTCACTGAGCCCTTACGTGGATGGGTCAAAGCTTATAGACCCACCACCCTAGTTGATTCCATCAGTCGGACTAGAGATTTACAGGATGCAGTCCCAAAGAATAGATTTCCTCCCAGAACTAATTTCCCTATTAAAGATAAAGAGAGGAAGCCCTTCCAGAAAGAATGGCCCAAGAAAGAATGGATGGATAGTGATACCCGCCAGGACCTTAGAAGAAAAAGTTATGTTTCACTTGTCAGGAACCATGGGTACCAGCCCCAGGTCACAGGTGTTCAAGGAAGGGAAAGGCCCACTACATAGAGGTTTATTCCGATAAGGGGGAGGATGAGGATTATCAGGATCAGGAGCAGGGAGAGGCACATGAGACAGCAGATGAGGTACAGTCACCAGGAGGTGCCATTGCTACATTGTCGGGGGTCCCTCGATTCCACACTCTCCGGATCAGAGGTGTCATACAGGGCAGCGGAGTAGTAGTGTTGATAGATGGTGGGGCATCCCACAACTTTATTGATGCTGCATGGGTTAAAAAGAATGGCATTGATACTGAGAGTTTTGATGGATTTTCAGTAGTTGCAGCAGGTCACCACACCATGGAGTGTAGTCAAAGGATTCCAAAATTGAAAGTAACACTTGGGAACTATACAGTGATAGAAACATTCTATGTGGTAGACGTACCTGACACAAATGTGGTATTGGGAGTTCAGTGGCTTTATTCCATAGGGAAGTATTCTACGAACTACTAGACCATGGAGATGGAGTTCAAGGGAACGGAGGGCCAGAAGGTAGTATTGAGAGGGATGAATACCTACCTCCCACAACAATGACATCACACAGGATGGAGGCAGTGCTCCGACAGGGAGATGTAGAGTGGGCAGCAAAGTGCTTGGTTACCTTCAGGAAACCACCAGATAAGGCCACACAACATCCAGCAGATATAGAGGCCTTACTGCAAAAGCACAAAGCAGTATTCGGAGACCTTCCAGCAGGTCGACCTCCAGATAAGGGATTTGAGCACATTATTGAGTTAGAGGAGGGGACTCGAGCAATTATCACCACCCCTTACAAACACCCCCAGAGGTACAAAGATGAATAAAAGTACAATCAAGGAACTGCTCAAACTAGGATACATTAAACCCAACTCCAAACCCATTTGCATCCTCAATAGTGCTAGTAAAGAAAAAGGATGGAACCTTACGCATGTGCATCGATTACAAGGCACTAAACAAGAAGACTATAAAAAACAAGTATCCAATCCCTAGGATTGATGAGTTGATGGATGAACTCCAGGGGGCACAGTACTTTTCTAAGATCAACCTCCTCTCAGGTTACCATCAGATTCGGGTTAGGGAACATGATGTTCCAAAGACCACCTTCCGTTGCCACTACGGACATTATGAATTTCTAGTGATGCCATTTGGGCTCGCTAATGCTCCAGCCACTTTCCACTCATGCATGAACAATATCTTCAAGGCTCAATTATGCAAGCATCTTCTGGTATTCTTCGACGACATATTGATATACAGTAGAACTTGGGAAGAACATATGAGACATCTAGATGAAGTACTTGGGATTTTACAGGGGCAATCACTATATGCCGAGATGTCCAAGTGTGAGTTCGGCATGCAGGAGATGTTATATTTGGGGCATGTGATAAGGGCCAATGGGGTCCAAGTACACTTAGAGAAGATTCGAGCCATATTGGATTGGCCTACACCCAGAAATGTGACAGAACTGAAGGGATTTTGGGGCCTTTGCACCTACTACAGGAGGTATGTCAGTGGGTTTTCACAAACGACCGCACCCCTCACCGATCTTACCAAGAAGGGGGCATTCAATTGGTCAGAGATAGCACAGCAGACATTCGAAAAAATGAAGGAGGTAATGAGTTCATGCCCAGTATTAACTCTACCAGCCTTTTCCCAGCCTTTCGTGTTAGAGTGTGATGCCTCAAGAGAGGGAATAGGGGCAGTATTGATGCAGAACAATCACCCCAATGCATTTGAGAGCAGGAAATTCAAAGACTATGAACGCCACTACTCGACATACGACAAGGAAATGTTAGCTATTCTCCATGCGCTAACAAAGTTCAGGCAATACCTAGTGGGTGGCAGATTCAAGATTAAGACAAATCACAACAGCTTGAAATACTTCCTAGAGCAGAAAGAGCTAAATGAGAGGCAACAGAAATGGGTGAGCAAAATTCAGGCCTATGACTTCGAGATTGATTACATAAAGGGAAAGAACAATGTGGTGGCAGATTCACTTTTTAGACAACCAACTACTTTATCCCTTATGAGCATCTTATCAGATTGGAGATCTCATCTTTTGGTTGAGTATTCCAAAGATAAATTTGCCTGCGAACTATTGGATGGACAAATTCAGGACGACAGGTACCGGGTAATTGATGACCATTGACATCATATACTACAAAAACAAAATCTACTTAGTTCCAGAGTCTTCCCTCAAGAAAAAGATTCTACAAGCTTCGCATGATTCACCATTAGCATGACATCAGGGCTTTCTCTGCACCTCCATCTTCAGAAAGACATCCTCCTGCATGTGGGCGACTTTCCAAGGGAGGGATACACGTTTTAGGGCTTGGAGCCACCAGTTGGTCTGCATGCTACTTCCATCTTCATCAAAGGGGCACTATAACCCTAGTACACCCTTTCTGGAGCTTCTTCTGCGGGTTATTATTTATTGAGGAGCATACTGAGATTGGAGAGGGCGCATTCTCTGAAGGACGTCCAACATTATCTCCTTATTCCACCGGCACAATTCATGCATGCCGGGTTTATATTGATCTACATCAGCTGATCTATCCATTGGTACGTACATGCATCGATTCTTCCTATTTTATAGCATTTCTGATTATCTGGGTATTAGGGTTGCATGTGGCGCATGCAATCTTAGATTAGTATATCATACATTCCTGAGTTGAGACACAAGATCACATAGCAAACCAAGAAAAAAAAGAAAATTACCAGTATGGGATATTAAACCACTGCCCTAAAACACCTGCACTTACCCACAGTAAAAGGAACTAAAGTTAATATCATTTTGGGGATATTTGATTATAAATTTCTATACTATTCTTGCACTGTTACTCGGTCAAATTTCTGCTTGGAGGAAGTCTGATTTTCACCTAAAAGGAAGTCTGAAATTAACTTATCACAGGTCTGAATGTTTCATTACATACAGTAAGCTAAATGATCAATGAACAATGCTATTTCATTTCTGAAAATTGGTGTTGGATGTTCTTATTATGAGCAAGTTCTCTAGCTTTGATTAATATTGCTATAAACTTCTACTGCTGCCAAGTAAGTCTGAAAAGAATAGTGTCTTTAAAATGATGAATTTTTTATGTTAATTTAAACACAGAATTGGTGCATTAAGCTCACTTTCATACAGTAAAAAGGGATCTAAATTTGAATGTCAACTGGTGCTTTTGCAAGATCTAAAAGTGTAATAATGGTAATCTGACCTAGTAAGAGTAAAAGCCTTATTTCTATCACAAAGCAGATCTGAAATTGACACACATAGACAGCCTAAAAGTTGGTATTCTGAGTGACCTCATACATACAGATCTGAATCATCCATTTGGTCAATTGAAGTGGTCTCAAACTAATATCTGATTTTTTTTCACGCTAATGCATTGATGTCGATTTACTAGTTACTTAACACCTGATGGCAATTGTATCTTCATATCTTAACATTTGAATGAGTGTCCCTATTCTTCATTAAATGATCCATGGTTATGAATATTCTGTGAATGTTTGGTTGCCTATTGCTATTGTAGTTGCACTAACTTTGAAGTCAATATTACTTATCTACACTACATGCATAAACTTTGATCTAATGAGATATTATTACTTTGTAAATAAACACATGCATAACATCATTGGCCTAAATGATGTTGAATGAGATATTTGGATGCTAGTTATCATATGTGGTTGATGTATAAGTGGTTAAACCCTGCTACAATATTTCCTTCATACAATGAGTTAGCATTAATAATTATATCCTTGTTTGTTAAATGAGGTATGACATTTACTACTGCCGGTATTTGATGAATGCTTATTTACCTATTTCATGCAATTACATCGACTCCATAAGGCACTGGTCAAAACTAACAATTGCATAGAGAGCATTAACATAGTCTTTGTTGTATCAGTGACCTGCAGGACATCACAAGGGTCCTTCCCCTTGGAGGTTCCAACACTCCGAAGAAGTTAGAATCGTGATCGAGGTGACATTTGATTACTGGGAACTAGCCCTGCTAGTTTGCCCAGTAACATTTTTGGCGTCGTTGCCGGGGACATTTCAAAGATTGAAGTGGTTTATCCGGAGTCATTGACATCCTTGGAAAAACGACAGTTGGTAAGAAACTGGAGGTAAGTCTTGGATCCGTATTTTGAAAATATTGCTGAGGACTATTCTTGCAGATCTTACCTAGTAACTCCACTCATTTAAGGCGACTCCACTCATCACGAAGCAATTCGGAACAATCACCATCATCTCAGGTAAGCCCTTGTTTTAGTACTTTGGTGAGATTTGTTAAGCTAACTTGGCAGGTCTCTCCTGGTGACTCCAACTGAAGAAAAATATAAAGGAAGTACTCCACAAGAACGAAACTGAAAGACAAGAGATATGGGGATCCTCGATCTGTTTGACTTCTCAAATATTACGGGGTACCCGAATAGATTTAATAAACATCGTTGTCTGAAGTCCATCCCAATGTTCCACAAGGGAAAGGATACCGTTACAACACATGTCATGAAGTTCAAAGACATTTTGATAGTGTGGGATATCACAGATGAGGATACCATCATGCAGTTGTTTGTAATGTCCTTCGAACTAGGAGGTGACCAGGATATGGATGCTTGGTATGAAGAACTCCCTCTTAAGGGGATATCTTCCTTCCTCCAACTGGTTGAGGCATTCAGCGATCGATGGGGCCCCAATGCTAAGAAATAAACAATGATGATAGTAAAGGACGATCATACAGATATTGATAAACAACTCTTAGAGGAGCATGAAGTAATCCTTGACAAAGCCATTGTCCAGGACCCGATAAATGACGTAATGGCCCTTGTGACCGGAGATGAAGTGATCCCTGAAGATGAAGAGCAAGAAGCCTTAATTGAAGAAACTGAAGAATATACAGAAATGGTGAATTCTCCATATCCTCAAGTTGCAGTTTCTTATGATATTTTGGCTCTCTTGGAAGAAAATTACAGGTTTACGGAAGACGATGATTATTATAAGTTCCTTGGCCTACCGATGTACGATTCTTCAAGACCTTGTAGCATCATGGTAGACCCTCTCCCAAGCATAGGTGTGGGTGAAGAAGCTTACTCTGCCATCAAAGAAGATTGGATCAACCCTTTTGCTTTGCTCGACGATGCAGTAGTACAATATGTGGGGCCTGTTGACAATGGCCATATGCAGAGTTTCTCTATTGTCTCTCAGTCCATGGTATGCCCTAACCAACAACATTCTACAAGAAGTGTTCAGCCCTTTTTGTCCAATATCGATAAAATATGCACCTCGATGTTGAAGAATCTACAGTTGGAGTGATAAATCAAAGTCAGGGTTATGTGACCCAATGATCCACCCCTGGAAGCCCCGGACACCAACCTCAGGGCTTCAAGCCCTTTCATGAGGCAATTAGCGATGCCACTAAGCCATAGTACTTCCAAATGAGAAACTAGAGGGTCTGTCCATAACCCCTACCTCAGAAAAAGTTGGCTAAACACCCCTCCTGGTCAGAAAAATGCCACCCTCTCCCTGGGGAACCTCTGCAGGTGCGCTGGTACTGGTACCATCGTAACAGTGGTCACAACTCATCAAATAAGGTGCAAGTGATTAGAGATCCATGAAGATGAACCTTATCTACCTACCAAGCCAACCCAACAAATTCCAAGACCAAGGGGATGGCACCTCCACTCAAGCAAATAATAATAAAATATGATGACCTACGTCAACATGTATGCCTAAGAAAGGGTTGACTCCATCAAAGTGTTGTACCATATGAAATAAAGTTGTTCTCCCCGGCAAATCCCCACCATGGTACCAAAGTAATAATAAAACTTAAGCTCAACCTAGGCTTGAACCTAGGGTGCACCACCACCAAGGGACTAATACATCCATAAGCCTTAGAAAAGGCTAGATCACCATGAAAGGCCATGCAATGTCACCCTACCTTCCCCTCGGACCTTACAAAAAAATTGGAAATAATACACATCAACAAGGGTACTTACAACATCAAAACACATCCCCCTTAGGTGATGTCTAGCAAAGTTACAATGTTATAAATTGATATCACGTAGGGAAATCCCACCAGAAAAAAGGTGTATCACCACACCACACCCAACACCATCAAAAAGACCTGCGAAAAGTGTTCTCTCCTAGTGATACTTCGAATATGTCCCCACTACACATGGAATATGATGAACATAACAAAAGGGGACCATGTACAACACCCTCTCCTATTGACAAACCAATATCATAACACCACCAAACATAGGCACTAGAAAGAATCCATATGTCAAGAGAGTGATACATCAAGAAAAGGTATGAAAGGAGCACCAAACCACTAGATGACCATCCACCATAGAGAGGTAAATCTCCTCCACCAAAGATCTCCATCAAGTAATCCATTTCCATGAAGAGAAGAACCTCCATGAAGATGTGTATACCCCCAAGTCCATCCAATGCTCCAAAGGTACTTGCTGCAAACCCCATCAATGTGATGAAAATGAAAATGTGAAACCTCATACAATACGAGGTGTAACTGGCCCTATTTGGCATGATTTTGAAATCATTTTTAAGAATAACAAACTATAATACAAAATGATAAGTACAAACCCCATCAATGTGATGAAAATGAAAATGTGAAACCTCATACAATATGAGGTGTAACTGGCCCTATTTGGCATGATTTTGAAATCATTTTTAAGAATAACAAACTGTAATACAAAATGATGAAAAACATTATAGTTGGGAAGAATATAAACTAAAACATCAAAATCATTCATGGATCGCATAGATCTCCAACAACAAATGATGACAACTAACTAAGAACCCAATAGGGAACCTCAAACGGGATCTTTACTGCATCACATGTAGTCTCCCTAAAAGTAGAAAACAAAATTAGGTCATATTGAATAGGCATTATCACCCAAATGAAGAAAAAAACAATCTAATAGATAAAATTTTGATAGATATCTCGATTTACATTACAGCCTCACTAGACTTTCAAAATGTAAATTTGGATTCACCACACTTCACTAATTTTTTGATATAGAAATTAGTAAATAAAAGAAAAGAAAAACCAACCAACCTGCACTCGGCTCCAACGTAACGGGACCACTACTTTTGCACGGCTTTCCACAAAAACATTTGTCCAAAGAGGATGGGTTGGAAAGTCCATCAAAAGTGTATCCGTTTGTGTTGACATGTTATCATTGCTAATGAAAAGGCTTTGACAAACTATATCAAACCTTGTGCCTGCAGCCCCTGAATTTGTGTGACAGCCATTACTCTCACCCCCTGATACAAAAACACAAATACATTACTTACGCTAATTTCAAGGTAAACTCCAAAATAACAGGAAAAATCTATCATGATAAAGCCCAAACATCGAAAATGCAATAATGCAATAATGAAATTTATTTATATAACTAACTAAAGATCCCATAATAGAAATTTGCTTAAATAATTGTAAAGGGAAAAACAAAGACAAAAACACATGACTTAGAATAGAAACACATTCATGATAGCCCTAGTTTTAACTATCACTGAAATATGCAAAATAATGTAATTTGTGGAGAATACATAGACGACTATATTCCATCAGGTTCAGCACCTAAATTACAATTCCTAGGGACGAAAAAAATAGTTAGCACAAAGTCCAAAGTGTCGCATGCAAACTCACATAAATTGTTCTTACACCAACATGATAATCTTCAATATTTTCATGAGTTGTGAGATTTGGACTGTCATGAAAGAAACAGAGAAGAATGAAATAAGATTCTACAGATACTACCTACACACATACAAGATAAAATTATATGTAGCAGCAAGAAAAATAAAGTATGCCTCTTACTATTTTATGTAGAAAAGACCATGTCATGTGAAATTTACAAGATACCACAGACTCGTAGAGAATGACCACGATTTTGCAGCTTTTGTATGTCTCTATATAGTACATACAATACAACTGAAAGTTAAAAAGCAAGGAAGCTGCAACGTTCCACACAACCCCCCATTTGTCAACACTTTATTACACAATACATAAGACATTAGATTATGGTTTTCCATCAGCTTTTGCATGTCTCTATATACTATATACAATTCAACTGAAAGTTGAAAAGTTAGGAAGCTGCAATAGTCCACACAACTCCCTGTTTATCGACACTTTATTAAACAATATGTCAAGACATAAATATATCGATCTCATTTCTTTTACAATAAGAGTTAAAAATTCAAATGGATAAACATAACATTACCCCTAAAATTTTACCCCCTTTTTCAAAAATTTGAGTATCCTGCTCAATCACAAGGATAAAGATGCATCTTCAACAATTGTAGAGGAAATAAAAAGTTAAGCTTGAAACAGTAAAATTCAAACATCAGCAATTAAAACTGGGAACAATAGTAGAACCTAGATATGATGAAAACTCACCAAGTAAGGTGGCTGAGGTAAATAATCAAGAGGAGAGATTGTTATTAAACAAGATTAATCTTTCGCAAAAGAGGAAAATAGTCCAGGCCTAATGCTTTCTGATGAATGCACTTATGTTGGCCTGGACGATGTACTTGGTTTGGGGACTGTTAATTGCATACTTGCTAGCTGACTAAACAAAATTACAAATGATCAAAAGACTCCCTCATTGCACTATTAGCCTTTACAATCTGCATTTTCTCATTCTGCCACTTCAACAAGGTGCCCTCCAATTTTTGTACCTTTTGATCAAACCTAAAGATTTTATCTCAGAAACGGTCTTCACAGGTCATCTTCCATTTAGCCTCTCTAAGTGTCTTTTGCGCATCATGAGGTCCCTAATGTTTTTCCAATCTAGCCTGGTCACAATACTTTGTAAGGTGATTGCTCTTTGATAAGTAACTTAAAATTTTTATAATAAGATTGTAGTATTATACAAATTAAAATAGCATTGAGCTTCAAAATTGAAATATTCCATATGCATAACAAGTTGCAAAATAGCATTTTACATGCTTACTACTTTTATGGTCCTTTTTTGAATATGTGGGAGCACATCTCATACATTAATGCAAAATATTTGAAAGTGATTAAACATTGAACACCTTTTGTTCCTACCACCAAGCAACTATCGTCAAAAGAAACAAAATTCATGGAGCTATCTATTCAAAAGAAAATAAAGTGAATAGATAGAAAAGATAATAAGATAAGACAATTTTATTAATGTTCCAACAAAAGACAACACAATTAGGTCAAAGGGCTTAAAAAAGTACATCCAGCGTTGGAAAGTGGGAGTGCCAAAGCATCTCCTAGAACAATGTTTAAAGCAGAAAGATAATAAGATCTAAGATCTAAAGCTGTCCGAATATTTGTTGCTCAATGTCTAGGTAAAGAAAGCTAAAAAAGCTAAAAGAAAGAGTAAAAGATAAGGTGTTGGTACAATAGAAGTGCTAAACACTGTGATGCTTTGGAAATCCAAGGACTAAGAAAAAGAGAGGATGTCAATGTCCATTGTCAAGACCTATTGGAGTCGGTGGTCAAGGATGAGTGAGCAACAAAGAGGTCGGCTCGTCATTTGAGTCTTCAAGCACTGTGAAAGGATCAATGCAATGTGAAGATGATATCATCTGAGTGGTAGACACTGAAGGAGCGTGGTCATGTGACCTTGGGGGTCAAAAAGATCAAGGGAGCTTAGCTCTCCTAACATCTAGCACTAACGTGAAGAATACCCTGATAGAGGCCTTACTACTCTAGTAACCCTGGTGAATAGTATACTAATGTGGGTGAACCCAGCTCTGGGGTCACCTAGAGTTGACTTGCCTACTAGTATAGTTGTGTACGAACCAAGATCTAGAATGACACGTCTTCATAGGTCTCAGGGAAGAAGTCAATCATCCCATTGGGGGGGAGGGGTTGAGAGGAGACCCGAGGTCTCACCAATCTAAGCTCTAAGGTATGCTAGGCCTCTCATTGTCGTTTGTTTCTCATTGTCGTTTGTTTCTCCTCTAAGGGGTAACTGAAACATACGAAGTGATCCTCCTCAAGGCCTCCAGTAGAGACATGACCTGTAAACATTGAGATGTGTACCCAAAAACCTCTCATAAAGAAAGCAAGGCATTGATGTTCAAGGTAGAGAAATGTGGAAAGGGAGCCTCTTAAATCCCAAAATAAGTAGTGATATATATTCTTATCTCATTACAAAGGTGACATCATAAAATGAGATGTGCGTCTGTCTCTGGCTCCTGTAAGTGACAAAGTTACAAGATCTTATCCAGCAACTAAAGGTGGTGATCAGTGTCAACTTCAAATATATGATAGCCCACTCAAAACTAACCTAGGACAATCATGAGGGAAAGCTATGAAATTATGAATACAAGGGAGAAAGTTGTGAATACAAGGGAGATGGACAATAAGATCGTCCTTCAACTCCAGAAAATTCTCCAGGTGAAAGACCATCTTCAGACCGAGACCCTCCAAAGGTATGATCCATGTGCTTTGGATGTATTGTCTATATATGATCCATGTGTGGGCACATTTCCCTAGTTGAGGGCGCAGTTCCCAAGACAAAGTACCAGCATTAAAGAGGGTCGTACTGTACAGTCTGTAGAGGGTCGTACTGCTGAGTTGGAGAGCACAGAAAACAAGGCAGAGTGGGCACAGTTTCCGAGGCAACCAACAGCACTAATTTCTGTGAGTTCCGTACAGTACAGGAAGAGTGCTTTACTGCTGTTTTCTGGCACTGAAATCAAGGTAAACAGTTTTGTATGTGACTGTCCTGGGCTGCACTGTTTGCACGTTTTCCTAGGCTGGATATTGCACTGTTTTCGAGATAGATTTTGTGGTCAGATTTCGAGAATTTTAATGTACTGTACTGAAGATTAATGCTGTACCTTACAGCTGATGTAATTCTGAGATATACTGCTGCTTTCTAATAAATTTTTTCTAGGACTGGTTTTCCCCAGGAGGTGGGGTTTTTCCAGGGTCAGAGATTGACCATAATACTGTGTTATTTTGCATGCTACAGTCTGCTGTCATATTTTCCTGTGTATTAAATTGTTGGATAGTTTGCTGATTTACCATGTTTCCGCTGCTAAAATTACTTTATGGACAGTATATCGACTTACAGGCTCACTTAAATTGATGCCAGTGAATTGTGGTTATTTGTGTGACTGTAGGAGGTTAATATCAAAGGTTGATAAAGTGTTTGACATTATTTCTCAGTGGCTGTTTATGAACAGCAGTCAGAATTTTGTCATTTTTGAACAATCATAGTCATTCATCCACTTGAGATCGACAACTACAATGATATTCAACTGGTCAACCAATTACAACTTCCAAAATCAAGCATAACTGAAAACTGAAGTTTAGGTGGAGATCATATGAAATAAGCAAATTCAAAATTAACCATTGATGATTATGTTTTAAAATGTCAGTTTAAAATTGTATCTAAGTGGGATGATTTCGATATAGATTGGATTCGATGTGGATTTAAACTTTAGGTACCTTCTTTCTAAATGTGAAGGCCACCAGACGACAGTCAGGTCAGTGAAAGCAAGGTAGTGCTATATCCCCCACAGGGTTCAATTCCTCAAAGTAGTGGTCAACATGTCCTTGCAAGGGTGTGCTGATTAGCAAAAACCATCAGTCATTCAGTCTGGCTGGGTGGTACACACCCTGATGAAGTATATGGAAGCACCAACCTCTTGAAAAGCAGTTAACAGTTAATGTCCAACACTATCATAGGAAGCTTTCTCAAGTTTATCATATTAAAAATTAAATAACCATTGATGAACTTCCAATGAAATCATGCATGGAAGCTACATCATCAAAAGATATAGATGATTCACCAGCTCAACCAGATTTCATAACTCAAATGGAGTAGATATTGCAACAACAAAAGGAGCAAGTTAACAAGAAAAAGTTAAAGAATTTTAGCAAAGCTTTGTTTGAGAAGGATATAGAAATTTTACATATAAACAAGAATCAAAACTTGCATACCAAAGTTAAACAATTCAAATGAAAGACAAAACAGTGTCCAAAAATCTAAGGCAATTTATCAATAACAAAACATCTATAAACTCGTTGAATTTAAAAAACAAATTGTCACTATAAAATTTATCGATAGGCCAATCAGTTGAAGTAGTTGATAGAAATATAAATAAACAACTGAAGGCTAATCATGAGTATCCTAAAACAGAGATCAAGAAAAAGAATTTTTCCATAAAATATTATCATTATCATAATCACAAGAGTTATCTCTCTGATCATTTAATTTAACATTGTTATGAACAAACACGACACTTAGTTTGTGTTCCAGAGAATTAGAATTCCAATACGACTTTTTTCTGAAGCTATACTTTAGTCATAATAAGAGAAGTTCCATTCGAGAATCTTATCAAGAGAGATTTCCAATAAAATTTGATCTAGGGTCGAATGATGCAACTACAATGCATCAATATTGTTTGGAATTTTGGCAATGTTTTTGCTTTGTTTTCTCTTCCACTTCAAGGACAAAGCCTTCGTAGACAGGAGAACATGTAATATACCTACTTCATATTAATTATATTCATAGTTATTATATAGGGTTGTGTCCTTTAGAATAGTCATATCTCTTATGTACAATAAATATGATATTCTTCCTCACTATAGAGCATCATTCATTGTATCTTCTTCACAACTAATATATAATTATTTGTTCATTTAGACTGCGTGGCTTGGTGTCTTTTCTTAAGAATGACTATGGCATGTAGTGACTACCTGCAAGGTATATCACAAACTTAAACTTTAACAGAATATTTACTAATGATTGCTCACATGGGGATAGTAAAGTGAAGTACTTTTCCTAATAATTTTCCAATAAAATAATTTCATGTGTGTTGCCACATAATATATTTGAAATGTATTTCATTTACAAATCCTAATTAGTTGTTGAGATCAAGGTTACTTGGGAGAGGGAGCGGGAGCGGGAGCGGGAGCGAGAAGCAGGAGCGAGAAGTAGGAGCGAGAAGGGAAATTTTCAAAAGCTTCCGGTTATGAAGCGTTCCGGAAGCGTTTTTTATATAATATATATTTTTTATATATTTTGATGCATATATGTCAACAAATGCAAGTAGAATGTTGAATTAGTTATGGAAATGATAAAAACATGAAATAAACAATAATACCATATAACATCATTCATTAATCATTTACTAGTGAATTCATCAAGCATAGGTCCAATATCCATAATTCCATAAGTTATAACATCAAGATTCAACCTTAATGCTTCAAATTCAAAGGTAGGTTCAACTTAAAACTTCAAACTTGAAATGCCATGTAATGTTTACAAAATATATGATAATAAATATAAAAGAGTCAATAGTACCGTGTCATGTCCCAAATTTGGTATTGGGTCACAATGGCCTAATCACATTGGCCCTATTCATTAGAGTTTGTCAAATTGATGCTAAAGGTCAAATAATTGCCAAGGAGGAAAATTACTAGTTTCCTAGGTTTGGGGTGGAAGCTTTGGGATTTGGAATAATGGGGATAATAAATTATGTTTGAACATTAGAATGGCATAAATATTTAATAAAGGAGCTAAATAAATATATACAAGTGAAAATCAAAGTGGCATTTCATCATGAAGACACATGGAGGAAGTGGGACCCACATATGGCTAGATTTCCCCACTACATTTGGCATCATTCTCTCACCAATTCGAATTCAAGGTGAATGGTAACATACTTGGGGGAGTCCAAAAGGTATTATTCATTGCATGACTCATCCAAGGTCGAAATATAGAGGAAGAGTAACTCCCATGGAAGAGGAAGAGGCAATTTGGAGCTAATGAGACACTTGGGCTAGATTCCCTAGCTCTATGACAACAATGATGAAGATGCTATGACACCTATGACACAAATCAGACCTGAAGGCTGACATATGACATATATGACATGTCAGGGCTAAAAATAGACTCCAAGAGGGCGCTCAAGGGTGTTAGGGCAGCTAAGATGCTTCCACATGTGATTTGGTGGAAATGGGAGACTAGGAATTGTTGTACAAGTGGCGTTCTTTGGAATCTCTTCCCAACATGAGTTGGCATGAGTCTCTTGGAAGGAATTCGACCCATGGAGGACATTAGAAGTTTATAAATGTCAATAACAAAGAATGAAACCAGCTTTTAATCATTTGTAGAATTTGCAATTGCATTTGCGAATAGGGAGAGCTAGTGGATGACTAGTTTCTTGCCTTAGCCAATTTCGAGGGTGAAAGATTCCCATCCAAGTTGGTAATTGGAAAGGCCATTCAGACCTTTCATTTGGAGCTTTAATGGAGTCTTTATTTGCAGGTGTAAGCTACAGGGCAGCTCATGGTTTCTTCTATTGCAGCTCACTCCTTCAACCATTTCCAGTTTTGATGGCATATTCTTGATCCTTGAGGGAGGGCGTTTTTGGTGAGCTATTGTACTCTTTGGGGAAGCTTTTAATGCCCCATTTCTTTTGTAATATGAAATAAATACTCTGTTCTTCATCTCCAAAAAGTTTCAGGTCGAAATTCCAAGTAGAAATGTATAAATCTCATTTTTAATGGAAGAACAATGCCATTTCCCCACTACCTTGTTGTGAGCCAATGTATTGATGATGATTTCGAATTAATGGATGATTCTCTGATATATTTGTGATCAATATACTGCCATGGATGTCTTCTACAAGTTTCATGTACTGTACTTGAGCATTTGAAGCATTTTTACTCAGTTTAGTTGTATTGGGAGGTGAAATAGTGCCATTTCCCCAAGGGTCGAATTGGGGATTTTTGCAGTTGAATGGGAGAGGGTGAGAACAGTTGTAATAATCCATTAATGGTTCATATGAGACTTTAATAACATACTTAACACATTACATACCTCTGTTCATAAATTTGAGTGGGTTTGGAGGCATTTGGGAAGCCATTTTCAGTACTTAACACAGGGGGGATTTGAACCCCAAATTACTAGTAAAATTGCATAATTGGTTCAGAATCTTAAGAGAGTTTGCAGAGGTCTTTTGGTGGACATATGTCATCCATAAACATCATATTCAAGTTCTAATATCATTCATACACCTTCCTTGAAGATTTGAAGGCATTTGGAGTCAATTTGAGACCTAGAGACCAATACTAGTCAAAGGAAAATCACTAGTAAAGTTACCTACATTGATCAGAATTGAAAGAGGATTTGCAGAAGTATTTTAAAGGTCCAAAGGCATCCCTGAAACACATATTTATGTTCTAATATCATTCATATACCTTCTCAGAAGATTTGGGATCATTTGGGGCAAATTTGGGACCTAGAGATCAAAACTAGTCAAAGGTCTAACTAGGGAAAAAAGTGAAAAATTGTCATTTTAATAAAATTCCTAACAAGGGACATTACAGTGGTATCAGAGCATGGTCCTTGCACCTGTGTATTAGGTACATACATTCAAGAATAATTGGCAGCCATGTCTTACTATTATGATGAATCATATGAGTACAATTCTTATGAGGAATATGCAGATGCTTATGAGCAATATGAAGCAGAATGTGAGTGGTATGAGGAAGAGGTGCCATCATGCAACACTTATTACAATTTCAAGAGAAATGAAGATTATTCTTATGACTTTAGATATGATGAATATGAGTGTGTCACACCAACCAAGGATAATTCTATGAGCGAGTTCCAAAGATGGAGAGAAAAATATAAAACCTTGCCCCAACAATATCAAAAATATCAAGAATATCTTGCTTCGAGCAAAAATACAAAAAATGCCATGTCTTTTGAGTACTGTGCTGAACATGTTTTTGAAAATAGGCCCAAAAATGAAGATGTGGAGTTAGTGAAGAAAGGTTTATGCCCTTCTTGTGAAAACCCTTGGAGTGAGTATCATATATGTGTGCATGAAATGATGTCCTCCTTGAGGAGAGCTTTTGAGATTTATTCAAGAAGAGATTCCAAATATACTGATCCTAAGGAAGACAAGGGGAAAAATGCATCAGCTTGCTTTAAAGAGCAAAATGAAGAGACATCACAAGAGCATGAAGAAGATTCTATTGAAAATATGGAAGACCATTTCGAGACACCTTCTAGCTTAGACATGAACCAAAGAGCATCTACTGATGGATGCTTAAACTATGAAGGAGTACCTACTGATGGGTGCTCACACCTCTATGTTGGTGACATAGAGATCACTTTTGAAAGTGTTTCTACAAGTACAAGTTTCATTAAGCATGATAATGAAGGCCTTGTAGCAGTTGAAGAAGAACCAAGATCAACTTCCCCATCACCACTTGAGCTTCATGAAGTTGGTCCAAGAAAAAATGAAGAATATGAGGAGGTTCATTTGCAAGAACCTCATTTTCTTGAAGGGTCCTTAAAAATGAATGAAAAGAAGATCCAAGAGTCCCTCAGCATTCTCCATGACACTCAAGCATTGGTGTCAAATTCTTGTTGGAGAGCTACTTCATTGGAGGAAACATCCTTCCTTGAAGACATGGAAAAGATTCAAAGAGCAATGTGCCACATCAAAGGTAATTTCATGTCTTTGCTTTTTGATAGAAACCATTTGTTTGAGCTTAATGAATTGTTACATGATGCATACTTGAAGAATAATGAGGATAATCATAAGCTCACAATTCAAAATGAGCAACTCCTTGAAAAGTTGCAAGATACTTGTTTTTCCTCCTATGTTTCAGATTGTCAAATGGTAGATTGTTTGGAGGATTCTCATGACATGGTGGATCATGAGAAATGTGGAAATTTGAATGTGCTTAATGTGTTTGAAGATGAACTTGAAGAGATCCAAACACTTGATGTGGTGGAAGAGGAACTTGAATTGTCTCTTGATGAAGCTTATGCAATTTTTAAAGAAGAGCATGATTCCTCTACATTGGAACCAATCTATGACAAAGGTTTCCCACTTTTGAAGGAGCTGCATGATACTACCCACATGGATCCTTCCCATGATGAAACTTCTGCACTTTTTGATCATTTGGGTGATTTAGTTCATTCTCCTACATCCTACAATTCCATGTTTTGCAACATTAGTCTCAATGAAGTATGGGTGAAAGGGTTCTTTTTGATGGTGCCACATGAGGAGTATGGAACTCCTAGATTTAACTTTCATGATGACATGGTTGGAGCACATTCTTATTCACATTTGCAGCAGCATAATTTGTCACTTTATGATGATTCACATCTACATGGATGCACCTATGATATGGATTTGAGTCACTTGAAGACTCATGGTTTTTCTTGCTCAACACTGGGTTCATTCGATGTTAGAGGAACTTCATCCAACACTTGGGTGAATAGATTTATGATGGGAGAACATTTTTGTTGGCAGCCACATACTTTGTTACATCTTTATGATTCTCACATTCATGGATGTATGGGTGAGACTTCTTTGAGTCATTTGAAGTCTCCTTGTTTTTTCTGCTCATTATTTGGTTCAGATTTTAGTGGAGATTCTTCATTCACTTCTTGGATGAAAGAATACATGGTTGAATATTTTGATGCATATCACATCCTTTTGGAGCAGCATTATAGGACATGGGATCCTCACCTATGTCATTGGAGCAGATTTGATTGGTCACTTGAAGATTGTATGCACTTGGAAAATCGTGGTCTACTTGCTTGGAGGTACAAGCACTTTCATGATTCTTTGATGAAGCACCTCCTTGATGTACATTTTCATTATGTAGTTATGTACTTTGATGATATATATTTTGTACTCATGATGTTTGGAAGAATGCATACAAGAAAATGGGATCCAAGAATCATCTTATCTGATGGTATGGGTTGGAGAGCACTCTTCATTGTTGGGGTGCAATACAAGCAATGGGACCCTGGAATAATTTTTATCTCATGGGTTTCATATTTTTTGGGGAAGCAAGCAGTATGGGAGATGGATTCCCCACTTAATAAAGTGATTTTAATCAGAGTAGTGCAGCAGCAAGCATGGCGGTTCCTCTCTAAAATCTTCATGGAAACTCAAAGACTCAAGGTTGGGCAATTCAATGGCAACTTCAAAGAATTATACAGAAAGCAGGTTCTTCAACACCCCCATTTAGAATTGCTTGAGGACAAGCAATATTGGGAAGGGAGGATTTGTCATGTCCCAAATTTGGTATTGGGTCACAATGGCCTAATCACATTGGCCCTATTCATTAGAGTTTGTCAAATTGATGCTAAAGGTCAAATAATTGCCAAGGAGGAAAATTACTAGTTTCCTAGGTTTGGGGTGGAAGCTTTGGGATTTGGAATAATGGGGATAATAAATTATGTTTGAACATTAGAATGGCATAAATATTTAATAAAGGAGCTAAATAAATATATACAAGTGAAAATCAAAGTGGCATTTCATCATGAAGACACATGGAGGAAGTGGGACCCACATATGGCTAGATTTCCCCACTACATTTGGCATCATTCTCTCACCAATTCGAATTCAAGGTGAATGGTAACATACTTGGGGGAGTCCAAAAGGTATTATTCATTGCATGACTCATCCAAGGTCGAAATATAGAGGAAGAGTAACTCCCATGGAAGAGGAAGAGGCAATTTGGAGCTAGTGAGACACTTGGGCTAGATTCCCTAGCTCTATGACAACAATGATGAAGATGCTATGACACCTATGACACAAATCAGACCTGAAGGCTGACATATGACATATATGACATGTCAGGGCTAAAAATAGACTCCAAGAGGGCGCTCAAGGGTGTTAGGGCAGCTAAGATGCTTCCACATGTGATTTGGTGGAAGTGGGAGACTAGGAATTGTTGTACAAGTGGCGTTCTTTGGAATCTCTTCCCAACATGAGTTGGCATGAGTCTCTTGGAAGGAATTCGACCCATGGAGGACATTAGAAGTTTATAAATGTCAATAACAAAGAATGAAACCAGCTTTTGATCATTTGTAGAATTTGCAATTGCATTTGCGAATAGGGAGAGCTAGTGGATGACTAGTTTCTTGCCTTAGCCAATTTCGAGGGTGAAAGATTCCCATCCAAGTTGGTAATTGGAAAGGCCATTCAGACCTTTCATTTGGAGCTTTAATGGAGTCTTTATTTGCAGGTGTAAGCTACAGGGCAGCTCATGGTTTCTTCTATTGCAGCTCACTCCTTCAACCATTTCCAGTTTTGATGGCATATTCTTGATCCTTGAGGGAGGGCGTTTTTGGTGAGCTATTGTACTCTTTGGGGAAGCTTTTAATGCCCCATTTCTTTTGTAATATGAAGTAAATACTCTGTTCTTCATCTCCAAAAAGTTTCAGGTCGAAATTCCAAGTAGAAATGTATAAATCTCATTTTTAATGGAAGAACAATGCCATTTCCCCACTACCTTGTTGTGAGCCAATGTATTGATGATGATTTCGAATTAATGGATGATTCTCTGATATATTTGTGATCAATATACTGCCATGGATGTCTTCTACAAGTTTCATGTACTGTACTTGAGCATTTGAAGCATTTTTACTCAGTTTAGTTGTATTGGAAGGTGAAATAGTGCCATTTCCCCAAGGGTCGAATTGGGGATTTTTGCAGTTGAATGGGAGAGGGTGAGAACAGTTGTAATAATCCATTAATGGTTCATATGAGACTTTAATAACATACTTAACACATTACATACCTCTGTTCATAAATTTGAGTGGGTTTGGAGGCATTTGGGAAGCCATTTTCAGTACTTACCCCAGGGGGGATTTGAACCCCAAATTACTAGTAAAATTGCATAATTGGTTCAGAATCTTAAGAGAGTTTGCAGAGGTCTTTTGGTGTACATATGTCATCCATAAACATCATATTCAAGTTCTAATATCATTCATACACCTTCCTTGAAGATTTGAAGGCATTTGGAGTCAATTTGAGACCTAGAGACCAATACTAGTCAAAGGAAAATCACTAGTAAAGTTACCTACATTGATCAGAATTGAAAGAGGATTTGCAGAAGTATTTTAAAGGTCCAAAGGCATCCCTGAAACACATATTTATGTTCTAATATCATTCATATACCTTCTCAGAAGATTTGGGATCATTTGGGGCAAATTTGGGACCTAGAGATCAAAACTAGTCAAAGGTCTAACTAGGGAAAAAAGTGAAAAATTGCCATTTTAATAAAATTCCTAACAAGGGACATTACATACCGAAACTTGAAAGTACTGTAAACAAGAAAATACAAGAAAAGTAGATTTTATGGAATCATGGATGTTTCCTCTTGCCACGAGAAATTTCCATTTTCTTTTCTCGTGCTCTCTGAACAATGGGAGTGGGATTATCATCCCCAGTAGCCACCACTACTGAGCCACGTCCAAGACTCGATCCTGCACGACCCCCCCTCACTGATGCAGATGGAGGTCGTGAAACTCTAGGCAAAGATGGTGCATCTGGAAACGAGGAAGAAGATGGCAGCGCCATTGGTAGTGGTACTGCATATGCGTCATCCTCATCACCCAAAAGCTCTTCCTCCAAGCGCTCTAAAGCTATGGCTCCATCCTCCAAGTTATGCTCCTCTGGATTGTTGTCCCAAGTGACATATGATCTATCAGTTTTGGCACGCTCACAATAATGAGTCAACAACCTCAAGTTGTAATGTACATAAACCAAGCTTTCTACTCGGTTTTCATTTAATCGATTTCTTTTCACTGAATGGATGAAGCTATAGGTGCTCCAACACCTTTCTGCAGAGGAACTGTTAACCACCTGTGAAAGCACTCTAACAGCCAATTTATACAAACGTTGGCATGTTGAGCCATACATGTTCCACCATTCGATAGGAGGCGCCCTATCTCGATCTCTGATTGCATGCAAAGTACCAAATGGACCAACTTCACTAAGGTATTTGCTTAATTCACTGCGCAATATGTCACATTCCTCTACATCAGGGGCCAACTTGTCTATAGAAGTCATGTACGCAAGTTGTACCTCTGGATCTATGTGGGGCTTTCTCCTAACCCCACCCCCAGGTGCTGGTTTGGCCAACCAAGATGGAGAATAATATTTTGGTGTTAACACATACGCTTAGGCATGCAGTGGAACGTTGAGATGTTCCCACCTTTTGACCACATGTGTGTGAATATGGTCATACAAGATGGGATCTTTCTGTTCAACAATATCTTTAATTTGACCCAGCATGCTATCCATCTGCTCATACACCTCCCCAATCACCAGCTTATCTATATCTGCATACTGAATCATGTAATAAATGGGCTTTGTGAACTACAAAACATACTTGACAATTACCCAAAACCCCGCATCAAGAACTATTTCTTCCACCTCCTAAAAATCAAGCCTGTCAGATGCGGATGTACACCTATCTTTCAAGACCTGCCATGACTCACTTGATACCATGCTAGCCAATGCCTCTCTTACCTTCAAAAGGCGCCTAAAAGTGAGGTAGTAGCTAGCAAATCTAGTCTTCGCTATCTTCAATAGCTCCAACTTTGAGTGACTGCGGAAAATGCCATGGGCATTGCTATGGTTGGTTATAAATCTTATCATCTTCTTGCCCTTTTTGTACAATTCACCAATCCATTTGTATTGATTTTCCTTCAACTTAATGATGTCGTGCATCAAAAGGTTCATTGTGTGAACCAAACACCCAGACCAAAATATGTTGGGGTATTTATCTTCAATGATTCCTCCCACTACCTTACAATTAGCAGCATTATCGGTTATGACTTGGATGACATTGTATGGACCAATAGCTTCAATGGTTTTGAGTAGGAGTTCTACAATGTTTATGCCAGTCTTGAATTTATCTGAGTAGTCATGGGCTGAAAGGAAGACTGCACCAGTAGCAGACACACCAAGAACATTTATCAATGGCTTGCCTTTTACATTTGTCCATCCATCTGATACAATTGATACCCCATACTCATTCCAAGCATTTGTGAATTGCCCCAAAGCATTTTGGATCTTGCCTCTTTCCTTGTCAAGCCCCACTGTTCTAGCTTTGTCATACCCTGAGCTCTTGTATCGTGCTGGAGTAGTGCGAATGGCATCTACCATTTCATGCCAATAGGGTGAGCAAAAGACATTGAATGGTATGCCACATGCATAGAGAAACCGGAACACTTTTGCATCCACGTCATCCCTACCACCAACGTCAAGGAAATCTGATATTGTCCTGTGTGACCCAGGGGGTGAGAATCCAGTTCTCGGTGAGTTCAATGAGGGGTCATGGTCAACCCTTGCTTTTGATTTGTTTTGTGCTTCAAATTCTTCCTTCTTATACATGGCTCTTTGTGTTGATGGCACACTTTGGCAAACACAAACTCCTACAATTTTGTTTTCATCACATGGCATGTTCCCACATAGATGTCTTCTCAAACGGGTATATGAACCCGTGTAAGTCTTTTTACAATGGGGGCAACCAAATTTGGCGGTTCCACCCCCCTTGCTTCCTCCCTGCTTGGTGACATTTCCACAAGGGTGTTGTGTCCTCCTTGGTTTTCATTCGGTTTCTCTCCTCCTCTTCCCCTCCCTCCTCCTCTCCACGGTATGTGCCACTACCCACTTCTTCATCATCTCCCTCTCTCCCTCATTCCTCCTCCAGTTTTCAATGAACATCATCAAAACAACAAATGGAACCAACAAAAGAAACCATAAACCCATCATCATGTTTGTTGGACTTGGAAGTTGGAAGTGGAACTAGAGTTTAACTTGTTTCCCTGCAATAGAAATGATGGAGAAAGCATGGGAAAGAGTAGGAGAGGAACATTTACAATGACATTCTAGATTCTAGTCAAATTTCAAGCTTAAAAAATTCAAGTCTCAAGTCTCAAGCATCAAGCATCAAAACTTCAAGTTCAAACTTCAAACACAAAGCAAATCAACAAGAAAGGGTTTAGAGCCTACCTATTTGGATGTCCAAGACTCCAATGGTAGTGAGTGTGCCAACTTGCCAAGGCTCCAAGCATCCAACCTTCTTCAATCTCCTCTCCTCTCCTCTCCTCTCCTCTCAAACAAACAAACAAACAAACCAAAACTATTCCAAGATGCCAAACATGGCATATCCAACAGTTTACTATCCATTGTTTATTATTACACACACACACACACATCCCATAAAGGAGGGGGAGATCGAGCAAGCATGCATATCCATCCCACAACCAATCAACCATTATGTTAGTAGGAGGACCACTAGCTTTGTGAACACCCTCATTGGCATAAGGATCATGGTATGTTGGACTAATGCACTGCCGTGGACCAGACCTCACAACCGATGTGGAATAACAAACAAGAGAAGAGATTTTAAAGTTGTAAAAACTATTCCAAGATGTCAAACACTGCATGATCAACTATTTATTATCACTATTCCAATAACATAATTACAAATTCAATATATATACCAATTTGGTGTTGGCTGACTTATCTATGCTGCAACTTTTCTTTTTCTTTAGCTTTCCTTACGTTGCTTTCAGCAAAACCTAGGAGTTGCTTCTGCACTCCTACATTGTACTCACACGGGATGTATCTTTTAGTCCCATTGACTTACTTTTGTGGTCATTTCTTGGACATTAATAAAATTATCTTAGCTTATCTTACTGGTGATGTCAAGGTCAACTGAATGTTCAGTCGCCGACTAGGGTTTCAGTGTCACTATAATCTGCAACCTACAGGGCACAATTTTCAAAGGAATGAGGTTGAGTGCAAGTCATGGGCGACTTTGGCAGCAATACCCCTCAGATCCAGCACATTAGACAAAGTCCACTCTTTGTGGTGCAGCCGTTTAAGGCATGTTTCTTAAAACACTTATAAAAGAGAATATATATTTAAAATTATAGCAAAAGTTGGTTTTCATATTTATCTTGTCAGCTCTATGATGCATTTTCTTTTGACAAAGAACCTTAAACTCTTTCCAAAGAAAAGAACAAGAAGCAGACCATGCACCATGATCTTAACACCCTCTTGCACGCTGTAGCATTTTATGGCAATTCTGCCACCACCACCTCCACCCCAACCACTTCCTCCTGAAGCACTAATTGTTCCAGAACCCTTTCTGCACAAGGAAAGAAAACAAGTATTAGCAAGATGTGGACGTACTGAACTGACTTCAGGTCTAAATTTTAATTCCTACATTCAGATGTCAACCAATTTAATTTTCAAAGAAAATGTCTAGGAAATAGCATAAAAGATAAAAGAGAGAAAGCTCCTTCAGTGAGAGGATAAATTAAGAGCAATGGGGCAGACCCATCCACAGGAATGATTCAGTGTCTTTGAATGGCATTAGACATCAAAAGAGAAATGCTCGGAGATGGTCATTTCTATGGACAGCAACTAAATTATAGTCAAGACTCAAGATAAGACAGCCTTCAAGGATGGGTCTCAAAATAGATAAGCAACGATACTCCAAGTCCTGACTTTGATTTGGCAGAACTGAACTGTGAAACAGGTAATGAGAAATTATAAGAACAGTTTTTCATGAAATTAAATGAGAACCCTTATGACTTCGAGATTCACAACTGAAAATGACAAGACAAATTTATTGACTTGGGTTCCTAGCATTGCCAAGCAATATGGTTTAATACTGAAGAAACAGCCTTTTCTGGGTTGCCAAACCTGTATCACATCATGTGGATTACTTTCTCCGAGGCCTCACCTCAAGCTGTTAACAGTCCAATGGACCTGACAAACCATTCAGACTGAAAGATGCAGGAGGAAGAGCTTTAGATGTGAAGATACGCCTAGTTATATGAGCCCAATCAATTTTTTATGGTCAACATAAGTACTCATACCACAATAATTCTAAAGCTAGAACAGGGGTAAAGATGAGCTAAACTCCATAAATGTCAATTTCAAAAGAAGCCTATTTCAGACGCATTTTTCATGGTAGGCATTAATGTCCGGAAAAAAATTCTACTTTGTTCACAAAGAACCTACCGACAAAGTTGCAAATAGCCTATAGAACAAGAATGAAGTGAACTCCATGGAAAAAGGACAAAAAATCCATAATAGAGATTGCCCTTCACAATCTAAAGATGCAAACTGCAAGGAAGTTGCTCCATAAAATTGAAATCACAAGCTAAGTGTGCAAGAAATTTAATAATAGTGAAATATTCTTGACCACAGCCAGTATGCTAGGTGAGAATACAATTACACTCATTGATAATAATGGGTATTCTTCAATTTGATTCAGAAGTAGACAAATTAAATTTTGACTATGACAAAAGAAACAATACGATATGCATGTGTGAACATATTGAGTCCTAATCTTGTGGCAATTTAATATGACTATATCTAATGAGTTAAATTAAAATGAAGGATAAAAAAATAATAACAGAAATAAATAGCACTCGATTCTACAAAATTTACGTTTCATTTCCTACCAGTTTAGTATTTACTAAGTGGTTTGCAAATGTATTGAAAGTTTCACAACAAGATTTCCTCCCCCTTTACTTATTCCAGAGGAGTTTTCAATCCCAACATCATTATTGTTATAATCTTCCACAACCCTAAACCCCATATTACATTTTAAATTTTTTATCCAGCTGCATTAAGTCAGATTTGTAGATTTACTTAAATTTCTTTCCAGCTTTCAAGAATTGAGATTTTGTGGATTGTGCTTTAGTTTTAGAGACTAGCTTCTGCCTTCAAATTCAATTAATTTATCTACTGATATCATATCATCTTATCTATCAACTAGTATTTTGACCAAGAGTTAGGTATAAACATGCTGATGTTAGGGTCATTCCTATGTGAGTATAACCATGTTTTGGTCATTGTAATCATCCTTTATAACTGTTGTCACCAATCCCGTATGGCTGCAAACAAAATTTTAGGTTTCATGATGAATATGTCAATTCATATTTAAAAATCTCACTGAATGGAACCTATATTTTGAGGCTAGGTAGCCAGGGCACATGGCAGTGGCAGTGGATGTGCGTGCAGGTGAGGGTACATCACTTAAAAGTTTTAAGTAGACAAATTAATATATAAAATGTTTTAATATCTTAAAAAGTTAAAATTAGCAAATAGTAAAATACAAAACTAATAACGTAGAAATTTGATATTGATGATTGTGCCCATCCATGTACATAGTTAGATGTTCGTGCATTCTCCTATTGTCTTCTTTGCTCTCTTCGTGTCGCTCAAATGTGCAACTACCTTCTTTAATGTATCCATACAAGAACACCATTAGCTCTCTACTCAACTCTTAGCTTGTCCTAGAATTAGCTAGGTTTCAACTCTATTATAGAACATAAGGATCCTAGGTGACAAGTTGTCTCTATAAAAATTTAATCTAAATGCCCCTAACTTCTAGATAACTAAAAATGAGAACACAAAACCTTTGTTCCACAATTGGCACTTTTTGTTAGAAACCTTTCTTCAAAGAGAATACCATAAGGACTAATAGCTTCCACAATATCATCTCTTACCATTAGCCACTTGCATCTCTAGTTGGGCGAAATGAACATCAGGCCATGTAACACTAAACCATTTTTTACACCCTATGTATTTGCAAAGATGCAGGTATTGGCCACATGCACAAGTGACCATTTGTGCACATGTTCCCTTAAATATGGTTTGACTACTAACTATAATTAAGGATTAAAAGGCCTACATGACCATGTTTAAATGGTGATGTGGCAACTTGAAACGTAGTTGAACTATAATTAGGCTTACTAACACTAGTTACTCCCTACTGTGGGTCACCTCGACAATTAGGATTAACTGTAATAACCAAAGTTGCAAAAATCACCGAAAAATCGCGACTTTTTCAAAAAGTCACGAGGTTTACCCCCTGCCGAAAAATCGGCTTATAAAAAGCGCGATTTTTTAAAACATCGTCGAGTCGCAACTTTTTCCAAAAGTCGGCGAATTTTTCGAAAAAAACGCGGGTCAATGGAAAAAAGCGCCCAAGCCGTCAAGTCCGCGGTTTAAAGAGTCAAAAGTCATTTTTTTTTGTCATTTGTTTCATTTGGTTGTTGGAGAAGGAGTGTGAAGGGCAAGAGGGCACCATCAACCACTTTGGAGGCATCCAAGACTCCAAACACCATCTAAGATCACCATTGTGAATTTTTGTGGAGAAAGGGTTCAACTTCAAGAGTCAAAACATTGCCAATCAACCAATTCGTCTCATAGGTATGTAGTGATTCATTTTCTTGTATTTTTTTATGATTTTTTTGCATGTTTGCTTGCCTATATTCTTTCCTATATTCCTTTATTTTTTTTTGCCATTTTGCCAATGATTTCCATATCCATAAATATCAAATGGAGTCAAAATGTAAGGGGGTTTTAGAATGGAATAGCATGCTTTCTTTCTTAGATCTTTAGCCACCCTCTTGTTATCATTTTTCATGGCCAAAAATAAAATTTAGAGGTCTGATTTCTTAAGCCAAATTGTTGCAATTTTTTCAAATGGGGTTTAATTTATTGTTTTTGTATTTTTGTGCCCGAGGTTTGCATTTTGAGGCTGCCATTCCATTTTCTAAAATGCCAAAGCCATTGGACCCGTATTGGAAGTATGGTGAGCCCGAGGATGGAACAAACAGGCAAAATTTGAGTTGCAAATTGTGTGGGCATCACATGTCGGGAGGGGTTAACAGGTTGAAATACCATCTAGCTAAATTCCCTGGGCATGATGTTGGCCTTTGTACTGCAGTGACCCCAGAGATCATAAGATCTTCCCATGACGCAATCCATGAAAAGAAAAAAAAGAAGGATGAGATCGCCGCAAACAGAGCTGAGATTGCAGCTTTTGGCCTAGTAAGAAGTGTGGGGGCATCAGGATCTGCTACTGTCAGTGAGGGTAGTGTGAGGGGTTCCACAGCCACAGATTCACCTATGGGGAGGGGGGGGGGGCCTCATCCTATTTTGCTCCACGAACAGGAGGTGGAGCACAACCTTCTATCAGGGCAGTGATAAAGAAAAATGAGAAGGTAGAAGTGGACAAGGTGATGGGGAGGTGTCTTTACTGGAGTCACATACCTCTCAGCATCGTAAACAACAATCCATTTTGGCAACCGTTGTGTGATGCCATTGCAGTATTTGGCCCGGGGTATAAAAGTGCCACCTTCGAGGAGTTGCGGGGTCCAATCCTTCAAGCAGAAAAGAAGGACATCGGTGATAGGTTGGAGGAGTTCAGGCAATCATGGGAGAGCACTGGATGCACAGTCATGTTCGATGGTTGGTCAAATGGTAAGGGTAGATCCCTTATCAACTTTTTGGTACATTGTCCTAGAGGTACCTTGTTTGTGAAATCAGTCGATGCATCGGCATATGTAAAAGATGCAGCGCTCTTATGTGAGTTGTTAGATGGGTTCCTACAAGATATTGGGGTGCACAATGTTGTGCAAGTTATTACGGATAATGCAGCTAATTATGTGGTTGCTGGCAGGATGCTTATGGAGAGGAACCCCACTTTGTTTTGGACTCCATGCACTGCTCATTGTATTGATTTGATGCTGGAGGATATGGGGAAAATTCCCTTTATCAAGGTGGTTATTGATCAAGCTAGGAGCATCCCCAAGTTCATTTACAACCATACTTTTGTTCTTAGCCTCATGAGGAGGCACACCAAAAACAGGGAGTTGAAGCGTCCTGCAATCACACGCTTTGCCACCACCTTCATTACTCTTCAGTCCTTGCTTCAATGTTTGTTTGTGATGAGTGGCGTGATTGTGCTTACAGCAGGAGAGAGGATGGGAGAACCATTGCCAAGTTGGTGTACACTGACTCCTTCTTGGAAGGAGTGAGGGAAGTGTGCTCGGTGAGTGAACCTTTGGTAAGGGTTATGAGACTTGTTGATGGTTATAAGCCCGCAATGGGTTATTTGTATGAGACCATGGATAGGGCCAAAGAGACCATCCGGAATTACTATGTGGGAAAGGGTACCCCAGGGCACAATAGGCACATGTTGTTATGGGAGATGATTGATAGTCGATGGACCGGGATGCTTCATAGACCCATTCATGCAATGGCACTCTTCCTCAACCCTGCATTTTCCTACAAATGCAAATTTGATTTTGATGGCGAGGTGTTGGCGGGGCTCCTCACTTGTATTCAGCGTATGGTACCTAATTATGAGACTTGCAATGCAATCAATCGCGAGATAGAGGTGTATCAGGATGGTACTTGAGTATTTAGCTTTGCTGATGCTATTCGTGACAGAACCAATTTCATGCCATGTAAGTTATTAAAGTGTTTAGCTTTTATTTGAAAGTTGAAATTTGAAATTTTGAATTATGATTTATTTATTTTATTAAAGTGTTTAACTTTTATTTGAAATTTGAATTATGATTTATTTATTTCCTATTTCAGTTTTCTAATGCAATGAAATGAAATTCAGTTCTCTTTCTTTCTTATTTGTTGTAGCTACTTGGTGGCGAACCTATGGTATAAAGACACCAAATTTACGGAAATTTGCCATCAAGATTCTTAGCCAAACATGTATCGCTTCAGGATGTGAGCGGAATTGGGGTGTGTTTGAAAAAATACACGCAAAGAGACGCAGAAGGTTAGAATTTCAATTTTCAACAAATCAATTTCATTTAATGTAATTTGTGAATCTATCATCCTCACATATTATAATTATATTTCATTAATTTTTGAAACTTGAACCTCTAGACTCATAAAAAAAAAATTATCCTCTTACAGGTTGGAGTTCACACGTCTCAATGACTTGGTCTATGTCCATTACAATCTCCGCTTACAGATGAGACAGATAGAGAAAGTACCAGATGTCGATGCCATCGCCTTAGAAAATATTGATATATTGACTGAGTGGAGGGTGGAGATTGAGACTCCTCTCATGGAGGAGGCACCTACATGGTTAGAGGCAGAGAAAGGGCAGGCGGAGGAGGAGGTGGAGGAGGAGGAGGAGGTGGAAGAGGAGGAGGAGGTCAGAGACACCACGGAGGGTGATGTGCTAGCATCGCCACCACCTTCTACACCGATTGATACAGCTAGTCCTCCATTCATCACTCATCGTCCGATGTTAGATGCAGGGGCAGGGTCTTCTGCTGCTACATCTAGTGCTAGGGGCAGGCCTGACAAACGGCCCATGACCTTTTCCCGTAAAAGGGGAAGAGGGCATTGATATTAGATAGATAGCTACTAGTTTTCCTGAGATACATTTATATATGTGATGTCATTTTGTATTGGTTATCTACTTTTGAGTCCTTGATTGGACAACTATGGTGTTTCAGACTTTCAGGATTCACTATCGACTTTGATGTATCATTTTATATTTGACATGACTACATGATGATGATATATATCGGTGCTTTCTACATATTTATGTTCCAATGTATTTATCTGATGTTATTGTTGCTTTATATGTTTAAAATTCTAAAAAAAATGAATGTATTTTGTATTTTTTAATGTTTGCCGACTTTTTCCGATTTTTTCGCCGATGTTGCCGAGAAATTGTTTTCGGGAACCTTGTCGACTTTTTCAACATTTGTAATAACTACACTTAAAGTGACATGTTAACCAACAATGCAAATTTTGGCTTAAAAGTTACAATATATAGAAGAAGAATGAGAGAAGATAGAAAATAGATAAGAGAAGAACAACCTTCTCCAAACATAGCAACCTCTTTTTCAATAATAGTTATATGCAATAATAAATCTGGATGTATCTGCCATGGAATGGATCAAATCTCTTTAAATCAAACCGCATGGATGGTGAAAAATAACCCAAGCTAGGTTGAATTCTCAAGAGAGGATGAACTTCCATGATAATTCCATTGGTGTTTTCATAGGTATACATTTCAAAAGATTGATGGAGACCCCATGTATAGATTTAAAGAAATCTCGATGTTTCAGGCCGAACTTCCATGATAATTCCAATGAATGGCTCATGCAACCCCTTAAAAATAGGCCAAGAAATACTTTTTCCAATTATACTCATCAAGGACTCAAAAATAGGAAGACTATTTCCTAACTAAAGTGCATGATTTAGAGATAAGATGGATTCCAAAAACAAGTCAGGTAAGGATTAATTTAGAACCATGATTTTAGGCTTATGAAATAGCAAATTGGATGAGCTTATTTTGTTAGAATTTGTACTTCAATAATAGTTATGATAGATCTTTAATCAATTTCTACTATATCACAATAACCATAAGCAATAGGATCACTCAAAAATAAAAAAACACAACATACGCAAGACTTTATCCTGGGAAACCCTCTTGGGGAAGAAAACCCAGGAGAACTTCTTCAATATAGATTATGTCAACAAGTACAATGTCAAACCAATACAATGAAGAGCTAAAGCTCTTTAACACAAAGATGTCGAGAATATATAAGATAAGAAAAACCCAAAGATAATATGTCTTCACTGAGCAGCTTCTTTTCTTCCTCTAGCAAACTTGTTCTTCTCTCTCTAGCGAACTTGCTTGAGTGCTTGATATGTGTCTTCAAATGAGCTAGGCATCACTTCTATTTATACTGATCTAGGGTGAGATTTTTATCTGTTGGAGCCAACTTCTCTGCTTGACTGGGCCGACTTCACTGGGGTACAATATAATAATGCTTATTTATATTTCTTCTGGATTCTTTTGGGCCGACTTTACAAGTAGGGTTTACATTTATTCTTTTAGGGTTTTTACATGATCAATTACAATATGAATATCTCTCGAAGGAAGTACAAAAAGAATACAATAATAATATAATAAGAATTTCTTCCGAAGTTACATAATCTTCAACACTCCCTCTTAACAAGGAAGGTGTTCTTTTGATGCGAACATCATCATTGTTGCTGCAAACTTTGTACTCTGACCATTGACTTGTGACATCTCTCGAATCTATAAATCACTAGAAGTTTTGTACGAGCAAGCCATCATCTCAATCATGTATCTATCTCAATCATGCATCCAGGGGCATCACAGTAACATCTCATCAGTGGGAGTAGTCCAAGAGCGCACATTATGTCAATACGGGACTTCATCTAGCTCACACAGAATCTAGATACACATCTGAATGGATACACAGCTCGACTAGATACCATCTCTAACTGAGTATGGTCACACTCTCTAGCCTTCATGAGTATGGTCACGCTCTCCAACCCTCGTGAGTATTGTAACGCTCTTCATCCCTCGTGAGTTTGGTCACTCTCTTCAGTCTGGATACACACACATGCTAGCTCTAGCTGGATACACAGCTCGACTGGATACCATCTCGATTGGATACACATCTCAAATTGTGTATGGTCACGCTCTCCAGTCCTCATGAGTATGGTCACGCTCTCCAATCATCATGAGCTGGTCACTCTCTCTAATCCTCACAGAGCCTAGTAACATGTGCCAATAAACGACCACCCGCTGCTACTGCACTATACAGCTACTACCCCCTGAATCGCATATGTTGCTCATCCCTCCCTCTTACGAGGGACATCTCTCTGCATCACGCTAAGCTTGTCCCTGAAGTACTCAAACTTCACTCTCGACAGAGGCTTGGTCAACACATCGGTTATATACGCATCGACCGCAACATATTTGAGCTTCACTACTCCTTTTTGTACCATATCTCTGATGTAATGGTACCCAATCTCGATATGCTTGGACTTGTCATGAAACACTGGGTTCTCGGACAACTTCACACAACTTTGGTTGTCACAAAAAATACAAGTCGCCTCTAACTCGAGATCAAACAGCCATGCAAGTAACTTTTGAATCCACACTGCTTCACTGCTAGATGAACATGCTGCCATATATTCTGCCTCGGCTGTACTGAGTGCCACACTGCTCTGCTTTCTGCTAAACCATGAAATCATGCATGATCCCAGACTGAAACAACAACCTGAAGTACTCTTCCTATCTGTGACACTATCGGCCCAATCTAAATCTATATAGCCATGCAACCTAATCTCACGATCTGAAGCATATCTGAGTCCATAGTCAAGTGTACCCTTCAGGTACCTCATCACATGCTTTGTCGCAATCAAGTGAACACGTCTCGACTCAACCATGTACTGAATCAGAGTATTCATCGCAAAGCATATATCTTGTCTAGTGTTCGTCAAGTACATCAACGAACCAATCATCTGTCTGTATGATGTGGCATCCACTGTCTCTGAAGAAGTATCACTAAACAACTTCAAGTTTGTCACCATCGGGGTAGTCATGGTCTTACAATCCATCATTCTGAATCTCTTCAAGATCTCTATAGTATTTTTTCCTTGGCTAAGGAAGATCTCATTTGGATTTTGCCATACCTCTATACCTAAGAAATAGTGCACCGTACCCAGGTCTTTCATCTCGAACTCTGCGACAAGCTTCTTCTTAGTTTCTGCAAGAGCTTCTCGTCTCCTGTTAGAAACAGGTCATCTACATACAATAGCAATATTATTGGTTTCCCATCCTCAACCTTGTAGCAAAGGTTGGAATCTGCTTTACACTTGGTAAAGCCCAAGCTCGTTAGAAAACTATCAATCCTGCCATACCATGTCCTGGGTACTTGCTTTAATCCGTACACAAGGCCTTCTTCAACTTGCACACATGTGTTCGCTTGTCATGTGTCTCGAATCCCAATTGTTGCTCTACGTACACTTCTTCTTCTACTACACCATTCAGAAAAGTCGTCTTCACATCCATCTGGTGTACCTTCCACTTCATCATTGCAGCTATTGCAGGTATAGCTCTAATCGAAGTGTATCTTGCTACATGAGCAAATGTCTCTTCGTAGTCGATTCCTTCTTTCTAGGAGAAGCAACGAGCCACAAATCTTGCCTTGTATTTCTCGGCACTACCGTCTGCTGCATGCTTCACTTTGTATATCCATTTGGAACACACTACTAACTTCCCTTTTGGTCTTGGAACCACATCCCAAACATCATTCTTCATGATCGACTGGTATTCCTTGATCATGGCATCCTTCCATACTTTTTTCTCGACTGCTTCTTCATAACTGGAAGGCTCTGCATCAATGGTATCGCATAGTAATGCCACATAGCTCAAATATGGTCGAGGTTTCTTGATTTCTCTAAAAGTCCCATCTAGAGCACCATACTTCCCTGCATCTTGAATAATCTCTCGTGCCTAGGTTGGCCTTCTTTTGTGTTTATTCACCTCTTGGGGTGGATCTACAGGCCTCTGTGGTTATGTCATATCATGATCTTCTAGAGCCTGTTCCACATCTTTTGCACGTGTATCTATAACTCTAGGAGCTTCAGGCTCCTCATCATGAACTTCAGAATGAATCTGTCTCGATCTACTAAAACCTGCATCCTCATTGAAGGTGACATCTCTGCTTCCCTCAATCTGCTTGTAACCTGGAATGTAGACTCTGTATGCCTTCGATGTCTCACTATATCCAACAAATATGCCCTTCTTGCCTGAAGGATCTAACTTCGTTCTTTTGTCCTTGGGAACACGTACAAAGACTGGACAACCAAGTATCCTCAAGTCGCTGACCTCTAGTTTCTCTCCTGTAAACATTTCTTTTGGTGTCTTGTTCCCAAGTACACGGTGAGGTGTTCTATTTTGCACATAAATTGCGATTCTAGCTGCTTCGGCCCATAAGTGCATCGGTAGATCCTAGTCATGGATCATAGCCTTCACTGCTTCCATTATTCTTCGATTCTTTCTTTCTACTACACCATTCTGTTGAAGATTATAGGGAGTGCTCATCTCCCTCTTAATCCCAAATTCTTTGCATAACATTTTGAAGTCTTCTGATGTAAATTCTCCACCATTATCCAATCTTAATGTCTTTATTTTCTTTTCAATGTGGTTTTCTATAAGAGCTTTGAATTCTTTGAACTTGCTCAATACTTCACTTTTAGCTTTCAAAAAATAAATCCAAGTTTTTCGTGAATAATCATCAATAAAGGAAACATAGTATGCATACCCGCTTAGTGAGTTTGATGACATTGGTCCACATACGTCTGAGTGAACTATATCTAAAGATTTATTTCGCTTTGTTGTTGCTACTTGGAAACGGACTCTTCACGTTCTTGCCTTGAGCACATCCTTTACATACACCATCGTGGTTCACCTGGATTTTTGGTAGACCTGACACCATCTTGCTTATGATTGGCAATGCTTTGTAGTGAATGTGAGCAAATCTTCTATGCCAAAGCTCACACGGGTTGACTGTGTTATGTATCAAGGCTTGTTCTGCTTGACCCTTCAATTTATACAAACCTCCATCTTGTTCACCAATCACGACTACATCATCAAGTCTTTCCTCTTGGCCACATAAGAACTTGACCATCAACAGAAGTAACTCCATATCCGTTTTCTTCTAATGCTGAGATGGAGAGGAGATTCTTCTTCAAACCTAGTACTTACAAAACATCTCTCATCTTTATAGGCATGCAGGAGTCTAACTTGTAATAAGCTTCTCCTAACCCTTTTATGGGATATTGATAATCATCTCCAAGTTTAACTTTATGAGGTGAGTCTTTCTTAGTCAAACTGGTGAGAGAGTCTTTGAAGCCTGTCATGTGTTATGAAGCACCACTATCAACGAGCCAAGTATCACTTCCATGAGTGACAATACTTGTAAGAGCGGAAATCAAAACATATTCTTCTTCACTTGAACAATCTTCTCTTGCCTTCTTCTCAACATGTTCATCGTCTTTTGCGGCATAAGCATGATACCTCTTATTCTTTCTTTTCTTGACTTGATCTTTTGCATGGGAACAATTCCTTGCAATGTGTCCCATCTTCTAACAAGTGTAGCATCTAAATGTTGAGTAATCTTTCTGGGACCTACGAGTCTTCTAAAACTTCTTAGGCTTCTTGTGGGAGTGATCTTCTTTCTTGTTTTTTCTTTCTTTGTATGTGTTTCCAATGCTTGGTTATCATCCTCACCCAACTTTTCTTCTCTTGGTACCAATCTAGCTTCTTCTCGAGTGCATCCTTCCCATAACCTGCTAAACTTTGTTAACTTTCTTCTAGAACAGATTCCTTGAATAAATGATTCCCAAGACCTTGGGAGGCCATTTAATGTAGTCATCACTACCTCAGCTTCTTCAATTGTATCTCCAATGGCTTCAAGTTGTTCTTTGATTTGAGATACCCTTATGATGTGGGATTGGATTGTTTCTGAGTTCTGCATCTTCATATTCTTGAGTTGTGTTCTTAATGTCATCTTCCAGTTGATATTCTTGCCTTCAAACAGACTGGACAAGGCATCAAACATTTGCTCTAGAGTCTGTTATCACCCAAAACTGACATGCGTGTGCTGAAGCCCAAAAATAAGCACACCGACTCGATGACGACTCTGAAAAGAGCAGTCAATGTCACCACAATCCTCTCTTCCTTGCTTCAGGTAGGCTCTTCTACAACTCAAGGGGGGCTTCCCTAAGATAAGATCGCTAAGGCAAGTGCAATAAAGGGGCAAGGTGAATCAAAGAGGCTGCCTTAGGGAAACGATTGTAGGATTGAAAGTAATTTGAACAAGTGATGGGAAGGAAGGGAGGATCAATCCTTGAGAAAAGACCAATGTCAGTATACCAGAAGGGTGAATGGAGTCAAAAGAGAACTCAAGGGGGCCTTGAGTTATATGTGACTGAGGGGGAAAGATCGCATGATTGAGCAAACCCTGCTCAGTCTAGTGTAAACAACTGAATTTACTTCTTCATTTTCTAGCTGCGGGAGGTGTGCTATGCAAACAAAAGATCAATATTACACAATCAAACTAGATTAAATGCAAAGATCAATGCCCGTGTATGCACGTTCACAAAGGGAAAAAGAATAGCAACTGCTAAAATTCTTCACCTTCCAATGTGGTGGAAAACACCCCTCTATGGCCTCATTCATGCACGAAAAATAAAACTGAAAATCCAATAACATTCACACTTATCTAAACTCTTACAAGATCACACCACACATCAAAGAGAGTGCTCTATTATGTCCGAAAAACCCAACATGATTATTTTCTTATTAAGCTCAAGGGAAAGAAAAACTCCCAATTTTTTCCATCATTACAATGGAGAAGACTGGTCTTTTTATAGACCAAAAAGCCTTTTTCTTTTTTTAAAAAGAAAGTAAATAATAATAGTTAAAAAAAAGGAGGAAAAAAGTGGGATCCTAGATCCACTTTTGTCTCCACGCATGACTAAAAATGAATAAAAATAATGACATAACTGAAAGGGACTTCACTCTTGGCTAATTGTACCAACCCTCATGTAGCCAAAGATGTCGACCAAGAGTTTGACTCATCAATCGACTGCCAAATGAAATGATACGAGGCCAACAGGTGGTTAGGACAGGCTTCTCAAACTCCACGCTTCAGAAAAGAAACCACCGACTACTAGTGAGATGTTCCAATGCTCCACATGACCGCGAAGTTATGCCCCAAGCGGATACCAATGACCACCGGTGTCATTCTGTGTCATTTTTAGAGAGCAATAACAGAAGTTGTCGAACTTATGTATTAACACGGCTTCAAAACTGGCCCGATCCAAAAGTAAATTCATTAAATTATGTTCATTGTGGCTGCCACAAACTCAAACGAGATTTCCACTTAATCGGTGCAATCGATTGCTAATGAACATGTCTTCAGCTGTCGATGAAACATGGATTTCCCCATGGCGTGACTTCCGATCAGCTTGAACCTCCGCTATGTTGATTAACTCATTGAACCCCGAGCTCTGACATCTAACTCCCTATATCAATCAAATGGCTACCAATAAATATGTGTTTGAGATCCACGTGAAGTGCCAGTGATGACCGCAGCTTCCCACTTGTAATCGGCTGCCAATGGAATCGACGGAACTCAGTCTTGTCACCGGCAACCCAAAGGAAAAAGGAAAAGTGGGCCAAAACTCCACCTTTCACGTGAACAAGAGCACCCAGGTTTGACTTATGGCCCACAATTAATCACGACAAACGCAAGAGGAAACGTTGTTGTTCATCACCATGAATCGAGGACACCTATCTCCGAAATGCGCGCAAAATTGTCTGTTCACGTGCCTGGCTCAGACTCAAACTTACGGTTGGGGCAATTGATGAAACGGCTGCCAATGGAAATGTAGGTCAAAACTCCACGTGAAAGATCTTGTACCAGTCTGGCCGCCAACATTTGGATTTAGCAGTGCGTAATTGCCAGACAACTCAACACTGGTGGCTTCGTATCAACATCTGGCTCTTTGGTGGATGTCTTTTTGCCGAATGGCTGAGTCTTCATACCCAGCGTTGATCACCATGTCATTTACACATTGTGCTGCCTCCAGATCTGCAAATGTTTACATAGTGGATTATGTACATTCTATCGTGAACCTGCTGTAAGCTCGGCTGTTGAAATACCCTTCACAATAACCTTTGGAAGCATGTTCCTCAATATATGTATAGCAAAGTAAAGCTTCATTCTATCTGCTTCAGGTGGAAAAATCACCAGTTTCTTGTGGTCCAAAACCCTAAGGTGCTGATGCTTCAGTTACTTTTTTGGAGTGACCAAAATAGATTCTGCCACGATATAAGTAGAAATGTCCAGCTGCAAAGACTCAATTCTCTTCATATCTAGCTTCACAGATATAAATGCCTGTCCAGGCTTCAATACTGTCTTTATGCTCTTAGCGACCTCACCAAGCACAGTTTTCTCAATGCGACCCTTCACTATGCGTGCTGCTTTTACATCGTTATCACATATGAGCTTAGCCATGACATGTGTTTGAGTAGGACATGCTGAGTTGCAGCTACTGCCAACATTGGCAGCATCATTTTTCTAAGTTTTTTTGTGTTTGTGTTTAGTTCATGATTAGCTGCTATAGCAACCCATAGTTGTTATTGTACTGCCACCTATTTCATAAATAAAGCCAATGTTGTCTCTCAATTGTGTTTGGTAGCAAATTGTTCGACGAAATAACTATGGGGAATGCATGTTGCTTAAGAAAGTTATAAATCAATGTAATGTTAACTGTTGACAAAGGCACTCAATCAACAATAGCAACTAGCATCACAACATTTTTTGTGCCTATTCTGCTTGGGTACATCACAGTGGTATTAGAGCTGGTTTTCCTGCTAGCCTTAGGGGGAAATCAGTGAGGAGTCATTTTAGATTATGAGGTCAGAAAAGATGAAGGTTGAGATAGAACACTTGCCATTAGATAGAGAGATCCAGACAACCGTCACGTCCAAGGATTTGGGCCTAGGGCAGAAATTGAAGGAGATAACATACATGCTTTGCTATCAGGAATATCTAGTGTTAGAAAATGAGGCACATGCAGTCGTACCCTTTTGAGAGTATTATATCATCAAGCTATCGCCAAGTACAGAAGACGGCCCAAGGATTTGGATGAGGATTATCTTAAAAGCTTAGAGCTGAAATTGAAAGGAGATGAACATGAAGGACACGAGAAGAAGCATGCAGCTAGCCTTACGGAGGATTTGTGCATAGAGGAAGACCAAATGACAGTTTATGAGGCTAACACCAATATAGTGGGTGGGCATACCTATGATGCAGGGCTATGTTGTGTGGAGCGGGGAGCGGGAGCGGAGCGAAAAGCGAAATTTTCAAAAGCTCCCATTTTGGGAGCGTTCCGAGAGCGTTTTTTATATAGTATATATTTTGATATATTTTGATGGATTTATATTTAAAAAACATGTAGGATGTGGAATTAACTATAGAAAACATGGATTAAACGATATAACATCAATCATCTAGTAGTTATAAATAATAACATTATCATCAAATGATCAACCAAAACTACTTTTATATGAGCTTGGCAATGAAGGGAGGTGTTATCACATTCATTTATAGTAGTTGGGGCTACCATGTCTTCAGATCAGATTCCAGTATTTTTCTCAGTCATTCCTTTACATTGAAATGTTTTTGATCAGCAGTTGATGAGCATTCATTCCAGGATCACTCATACTTTCATGCAGCCCCATAGCAGACAGTACAGCCTTATGCCATGATTGAGCCTCATGACCTCAGATTTGAAGACCGATGTAGCCATTTTTTCCATACAGAGCAGTATGATAGTGCCCAGATGTGTACAGCAACAGTGTTCCAGTTGACAATGGATGGTTCAGATGGTATGTACAGGTATATGACCCAGCAGGTATATGGATGTGCATTGGTTATGATTGCTTTGCTCTTTTGCCTTTACAAAAAAGAATAAACCCCTCACTCTACTACATCTGGGAGAAACGCTCAAGACACTTTGAGGCGTAACACTCTGCAGTTATCCATCGATCATGGAATACCATGCTCTAGGTGCTTGCTTGAGTCCATACAAGGCATTTTTCAGCATGCAAAAAAGGGACTTGTTCCCACTGATCTCAAATCCCTAAGCTTGTTATATGTACACTTCTTCCTCAACTATTCAACTGAGCAAAGTTGTCTTTACATCCATTTGATGTATCCTCCATCCCATAATAAAAAATAAAGGCATCACTGCTCTAATAGAAGCGTACCTAGCGACTGGAGCAGAAGTCTCCTCGTAGTCCACTCACTCTTTCTAAGAGAGCCCTCTTGCCACAAGCCTCTATACTTATGCAAGTTGCCATCTACTGCATCCTTGATCTTGTAGAACCACATAAAACTCACGACCGATTTCCCCTCCAGTCTAAGCACTCTGAGCCTTGGTTTTTATTTTGACAACGTGAGAAAGAAAGAGAGAATACAATCAACCCTATCTTTTTAATTTATATTATTTTGTTATTCCCAACAAGTTTGTTCTATGGAAATTTGAGTGAAGATTCCAATCATTCCCGAAACCCATGTCCCAAAAACTTGTGTAGCATAGGAAATAAACATTTAACTGACCAGGACATAAGAGAATCCAATGTGAACTAGACCAAGTATTAGTAGTAAATTAGAGTTTATATGAGAAGATCAATTCACAAAAGAGGATAAACCATCCTATCAGGTAGGCCAAGTTGGCCAGTGACCAATATTAACAGTACATGAATCAATGAATGCTAGAAGCATATAGAGTGCCAAAACGAGAATTGAGCCTACAACACTATGTTGATTTAGCGGCTAGGCTAAAACAATATTAAGCTTGCTTGAGCGTGTACTAGAATGAACATAGGATGAATCAAATAATTTTGGGGCTCTAGAAAGGACACACAAAATGGATCAGGGAAAAGCAAGTAATCCAAGATAGAACAATTACAAAATTCAAAAAATTGGCTCTAAGAAGACTCTAGTAGTAAAAATTGAAGCCTTCCTACCCTAGTAAGGCCAAAGCAGAATTTTGAGTAAAAATAATGGTGTTCATGTATGAAACATAAGGAAAACAATACAAATCAAGCACATGATTGTTTTGCACAAAAATACCCACTTTGAATATGCAAAAAACAATTGGAAACAACATCTCCACGATGCTAGTGTAGAGCTCCAATAGTGTTAAGAGTACCACTTAAAAGTAGCATGTTTATGTACTATTAAGCTTAGGGGTTAAGTGATTAAACCACCATTACCAATTTAGGGTGCAATATAATCACATAATGAGGGAAGAGTAACTTGAGAAAATGATACTTGTATGTTAGGTGGCCTACCTCGAGCTCCAATGAAAGTAATTGTTGTAGCATCATTAATATATATGACCACTGACATTTATTATTCATACTAGATGGGTACATACATAAATAAAGTCCCATTTTAAGATTATTTTTAGTATGCACTTTTTATTCTTAGATGAGGGTGCAGATCCCTAGCATAGTAGGGTGCAATGCATGAACATGATCTATTCTAGGAAGAGGGCACATATCCCGAGGAGGCACATACATGTATGCATGTTGCAGCCTTCTCCAATTGGGGTTCGCTATTCCAAGCATATCTATCCATGAAAGGGGGCATAATGCACAAGCTGATTAGTGCTAGGGTTTGACACAATGAAACTAAGTGCTTCTTGCATGTGTCCGGATACATTGGACATTCCCACCTCTTCCTATTCTATAAAAGAGATGCGAGGCACACTGCTATGGTGGTTAGCATTTTTTATATTTGAACTATAGTAGTGTATTTTTTGTTCTTTTAATAAATAGAAGATAGATGCAGTATTGAGATGCATTTTGTATTTGTTGCTTGTATTTCCAACAGTATGTGTTTGTAGATTAAAGTATTTGGAAGTTAATGTTTTGATTGGAGATTTTAATTTTTTGCTACCTGGTTTTTAGGTTATCATTCTAAGTGTGGAATCTGTTAACAAAGGTCTAAAATTAACATGGTACTAGAGTACATTTACTGAAATCTTCGAAGATTTCATGTATGGAGAGATCAGTTGCCTATAAGGGGGAGTTGACAAAGCGCTTCGTTGGGTGTGATGCCTGAGCTTTAGTGATTGAAGTAGATATGTGCCAGTGATTAGTGCAGGGACCTATTACAGGTTGTTGGGTGAGATGCCCAAGATCTTTCAATGATTGAAAGGTTGATTTTGAATTGAGAAGGCAATTTACAAATGGGAAAGGTTGTAGATTTTTTTTAAGGCTGATCTATTTGTTGAAATGTATTTTTAGGGTTTACAACAATGCCCTGTTTTGATCTTCAAGAGTATCACATGTTGGAGGGTGCCTCCAACTTTGTACCGTGAAAGTGCAGGCTACAAAATCTCTTGAAGAAAGTTGAACTGTGGTATATTGTCGACATGGAGGCTACACCTCCCATTGATCCTAACGATACAATAGACCAAACTAAGAAGTCTGCCAAGGCAAAGCCAAGACCACTTGATCCCTCACATAACATAGAAGAAGACAACGAAGAATATATATGATGCTTTGGTCACTCTGTATCAGAGTGAAAACGTATCCGTAGGATGCTATTGAAGAACAACTTCATTAGTACACACATGAGCAATACTGATATTGTGGCAAGCTAAAGATTATTGAGTTGAGACAAGGTTGATGAAGTTGAGTTACTTCAGATAGCTCTAAATGGGTTCTATTCATCCTGACACTTGTTTGTTTGAGTTGTATGTGCTCATGATAAGTTGCCCACTTTTGAGAAACTGAGGGATGACTTTGTCCAAAAGGAGACAAGGTTAGAGACAGTAGTATCTAGAGATGAGGAGGTTTAAAAGCTCACCCTCATCAAAAGGATGAAGAAGAAGGCAAGAATGGAGGACCATGGAGGGGTCAAAAGAAAAAGAAGGAAGAGTTGGGTTCTTCAAACGAAGGGAAAAAGGTCTAAGCCATGTGAATTACTTCAAGTGCCATAAGAATAGCCATTATGCTTCTTAGTGTTCTTGGAAGAAGGGGAAGGGTAAACAACAACAACAGAAGTAGTTTGTAGGGAGTGCAGAAGCTTCTACAGAAGTTGATAAGCTTCTATCAAGACTACAGACAACCTTATCCATGGTGTCATGCCTTTCCTCTACCACCATTTCTTGTATCGGGTGGTGTGTGGACAGTGGAGTTCCCTAACTCATGACAGCCAATAGATCAGATTTCTACAAATTGCGAGAACAAGATTCTGGCATGCAGGTGGAGCTTGGTGATGATGCCACATACTCGGTGATTGAGATGGCTTCTAGCTCGTTTTGCATGCCATTACATGATGTTCTCAAGCTACATGGGGTAATGTTGGTTCCATGATTAACAAAGAATCTTTTTTCAATTTCTTGCTTAACAAATCTTGAGTGTGTGGCTGAATTTGGTGATTAGCAAGTCATCATCAAAAAACACAACCCAAATCCTAGTCGATTTTTGGCCCAGGAATGTGTGATGGTGGCCTTTACAGGCTGCTAGCTAATCCAATTAAGCATGGAGCTTTAGTGCATAGCAATCACAATATGTGTGAATTATGGCACACATGATTAGGTCACTTGCACTATGGAGCTCTGCCTCACTAAAATAAAATGGTGCAAGGGCCGGACTTTAAGATTGAGAAGACTGGAGTACGAAAAGGATGTGCACTCAGCAACCATGCCAAGGGTACTTTTCCAAGCAGTGAGCACATATCAAGGATAATTATTAATCTAATTCATTTAGGATGTGTGTGGAATTATGTCAACAGCTCCTTTGTCAAGTAACATTTACTATGTTTCCCTCATTAATGATTCCTATCGGAAAACCTAGATTTACAAAGATGAGGCCTTTTCAAAGTTCCAAGAGTTCAAAGCTCTTGTGGAGTATCAGATGGGTAAGAAGGGTAAAATTTTGTGGTCTGGCATGGCAATAAAGGCGAGAATACGTCCAAGGATGCAGTGATCAAGACGGGGTTGACTGTGCCTAAAGATAAGATAAGATAAGATAAATTTATTAATGTCCACCAAATGACCGAAGATAGGTCAACAAGACTGCTCAGTGTATAAGTAGCAATACAAAGTGGGAGAGCAAAGGACACTCCTATAAAAGCAAGAATCAATGCTACCCTAAAAGATCTAAACAATACTATAATTGAAGCTGGAGTGGAGTCCCTTCTGCAAAATAGTCAATAATGGATATTGTCTCCTGGAATTGCAAAGGTATGGGGAAGTAAGCACAAGATAGAAGCAATAAGGGATTTAATCAATGGAAGCAACAGAGGTACTAGGTAATTGAAGTGTATATTAAACATTGCTTCCAATTTTAAAGGTAATGTGAATTACTTTTCCATTGTTATACATTATCTTGTCATGGTGTAGGTGAGGGGATAAATTCCCAATTTTGCATGTAATGTGGATTACTTTACAAAGACGAATGCAATATATCTATCAATCAGCATAAATCACGTGGATTATGGCATGAGAAACTTACAACTTAGACGTGAGGAGAAGAATGCTACCACCAGAGCCACCGCCACCTCTAAGTCCTCCATTTCCTCCTTCTGCAAGGATAGTTCCATTCACATGCAAAATATCTCTAGTGAAGATCTTTATACGCCCCCCTCCGCCACCTCCGAGATCTTCTTGGCTGCTTCTCGTTCCCCCTTTGCTGCCATAGCTCCAAGGTTCTGAGAGATTAGACCAAGTATACACATCACCACCCCATGTATCTTCTTGGTCCTTGTCATCACCTTTAACGCAGGACGCTCCTCTGCCCCCATGTCCTCCACCTGCCCCATCAGTACCAAGTGGTGTTCCACTCGTCTGTGAAGGTGGTTTTCCACCCAAGCCAGTGGTATTTAAAGAGGAGCCTTCTTCTAAACTTACATTTCTGGCTTCCACAATCAGCGTTCCTGCTCTAAAAGATGCAAATTGCCCTAGATTTAAATCCCCAGAAATATTAATAGAAATCAAGCAACCCGGAATTGGGCAGCTAACAGAAACGTAGGGTAAGACTTCCAAATTGCCTCCCCCTGTGATGAGGGTGTCATTTGCCAAAATCAAAGTGGTATTGAGCTGGCAATTGGTATCCAGGGAACCAATTCCTTTCAGTTCCTCTTCACATGAGACTGTCTGGATTTCTGAATAGCTATCATCAGTGTCACTCTGTACATCTGTGCTTTGAGAAATTTCCAAGAAAGCATCCTGGTTTAAACTGGGCACCGAAATCGCCTCATCCAGGTTAAAACCTTTAACAATGGGGATTCTTGAATCTAATGTAAAAGTTACACCAAGCATGTAAATGAAGAGAACCCTCCAAAGCAAAGCAACCCGGTAAATGGCCATCGTGTCGATGTGGGGACTTCAGAAACCATGGGAGCAGGGGAAACTATATACGGTAGAGGTTGCCAAATAATTCGATGAACTCATATATTCGATGAAAATGCCTGCTGATCACATAGGAAATTCGATTATAAAAATATAGTCTGCAAAACTCTTCAAAGATAAATTCTCATATATTCAATGAAAATGCCTGCACGAAATTAGCTCATAAAAAATGGTATGCATAACACTTCAGAGATAGATGATATTTGCCAACAATTTGGAAGTTGAGCCCGGAATTTAGGAATTACCCGTGTCCGAAACTTGGCTCCTCCCTTCCAGAAACCAATGGCCAGTATGCTAACTGTATATCTGCTACTGTCGAACGTTTCTGCATTGCACATCCAAGAAGAGTTACGGACGAAAGAACCCGTTTTACAGCTAGTTAAATGAAACAATACATTCTAATGATAGGCTATAATTAAAGAAAAAAATGCATCTCTACAGCTAGACATCTGTCAAATAACATATGTAAACTCAAAGAATAATGATGACAGGTTTCACACACATGGCAAGATAAACTGCTGAGAACTGCAATGCAAGGCGGGGAGTGGGGTTCACACGGAGCGACTCGAAAACTGAACACCCGGTGACCTAATTATCTCTGGATACCAAAATACTCTGGCCGTTATTGAATGCCCTCGCCAGATATCTTTTGCCACGTCACTGACGAAGCGCCACGCCACTGCTCTGCTCGAGATCACAAAACCTGTACTAACCGACCCAAACAAGCAAACGCATTGAAATAGAATTTCGCCACGTATGCGAATGTTTACCAGAAAACCGTCATGTGCCAACACGCGGTGAGGTGTCCCTAAACAAAGATACACTTCTGGAAATGCCTGAGATGCCAGCACAGCATGCAGTTGAATGTCGTTCTTATACACAGCCACGCCGAGGAGGTGGAGATCATTAAGTTGTTCAAGATGTTACTGAAAATTTCTTGGAAAAAATGGGCTAATCAATTGGCCCTACGAGATACGCGATCGAACCCCGCACGAGAAAGAATTAAAGCACTGTAAATACTGTAATTTTCTGGAAAATAATATTCCTCGTCAATTTAAAAATTGGGCGCATTTGAAGCAATCTGTCGAATCTCGTTATCTCTGTACACAGAAATGAATATGAATAAAGAAAACGAAGCGAACCTTCATTAACGTCAAACACGAAAGCTATGGCGACGGATAAAAACAATAGGCCCCAGTAATTCGGAACTCGGAACCGACTAACTCATTCCCAAACCCCGGACGGAGGAAAACATTGACTAAAACCAGCCGCCAGGAGTCGAACCCGGGTCTCTTAGTGCGTATTCCTGGTCGGTTATCTAACCCCCGGTTCACCGCAGGAGGGGGTCTTACTCTGTACTGTAATTGAATTCAACACCCAATTCTAAACTGCGGTTAGTTTTCACACGTGTGGACGTCAGTCAGGGTTCTGGTCATCTGTGGCTGGCTTGCTTTGATCATTTTGCATACAAGGAAATCAGAGAATCCTGCCACGTGTCGAAGCAGAGTGCGTCGTTGAAGAATATGATCTCAATCAGAGGGACAATGCTTATCACTGTGGCTTCCTTTTATACAGAAGGAGAGTAGTTATTTTAGTTGACGACTGGAAAGAAAAAGGGAATTTCCACTATTTTCATAAAAAGGTAAATGGTAGGGTCACGCCAACAAGCTCATTTTGTCCAGGTTTGCCATAATATTTAATTAGTTCCCTCATGGCTTCCTTATCCACGTTTTTTTTTACAGTTAGCATGGTCTAAACTAATAAGAAGAGTGAGAAAAGTGGAAAAAAAATTATTCGGAAAAGTAAAGTTTTCTTATGTTCTATTTTTTTAATTGGCATGATTTAGATTTTTTTAAATAGACTAAAATTATTAAAAAGGAAGTTTTATGATCAAAATCACTAAAGGTAGTACATTGTGTGAACATGTGAATGAATGAATGATTTTAATAACGTTCATCAGGCTAAGCAACTTAAGGGATCAAAAGAATCACAACCCTAACTCCTCTTTATACTCTTTTCTAAGTCGAATCTTCTCCTGTAAATCTTGACTAGAAGACTTGCATGTACGAGAGACAAAATCACCAATGTGTTTCCTATCCTTGTTGTTTGCAACCTAATGAACCATTGAATGAGTTTAATGGTTGACTACAAGAAACTTTTGGGCACGAGAGAAGAAGTATGATTTTTCTTTAATAAATTGATGGGGTAATTCTCTTTCTTCTTAACATTGTTGGGACTATATAACAATTTATGATAACTATAGTATTTAATGATCTAAGTCAAAAGATTGTTTGAGGAAGGAGGCCGAGGGTGACCATGCTATAAATGGATTTGGATATAAGCAAGCAAAAGAAAGAAGAGAAAGTCTTATTAACGATTGTTTCCTTTAATTACCTAGGTGATGGCTTCTTCTATAAAGTCAACACATCCAATAGCTAGTATACTATTTTCCTCTTGCCATACAAATAAGTGTTCTTGGTATGAACCCTTTCACTTACATAGAGACCTTGTAGAAGCTTTTATAGTGGTGTGGTGATGTTCTAGACTCTTTTGGACTAACAAACATCCAATCCTTGAGTTGGAGCAACAAATTTAGACCCTACAATAATGGATCGTGTAATTATTTATGAAAAAACCTTGAGATTTTTTTCCACTAGTGTAAACAAAAACACTTCCCTAATGGGTTCCCCATGCAAGTTATCATTGGTTTATCATCTTCAAGATGGTCTAAACAAACACAACGTGGGTTGAAGAGCCTTGATAATTATTGTTTTGGCCATAACAATGCAGAAACAAATGAATCAACATAATTGGCAAACACTTCTTACTACCAAGGTACGAGTGATTCATGTGAGGAAGTGGGCCATCTAGTTAATAGTTCCTACGTAATCACTTGCATTGTGTGCGTCCCCTATTGTTCCTAACCTAATCTAATCCATTCCTACATAACAATCGACTTAATCGCCCATGGACCCAACACAAACTATCAAGTCTTTGTAATTCAATATGGCACCTCAACCACAACTGCTTAGTCAACATTGAAGACTTGGTTACAACATTGTCCCTCCACCATATTGGACATCTTTGTATGTGATATAGGCATAGAATAAAAACACGAATTAGAATGATGACTATACATAAAATCAAAATAAGGCAAAGATCAAAACTATAATGGGTTTTCAAAGGAGCCTTGTTTGAGGAGTGAAAGTAAGGTGTTGTTATTGCCCCAACTAGGCCTCAAGTCTCCCTAATGACGCATTTGCCTTTATCCAATAAGTTTATGCATGTGATTGTGATTGGGCTTAGGTGCAACTCCTAGATGACTTTGGCATAATTGTTACCCACCACTTGTGGCTTCTTAGTTGAGGGAATCTCATTTGAGTGTTGTAAGTCAACCTCGCTCATGGTAAATACTCCCAAATGGGGGAAATTGTTGAAACACACAATAGAGCTTTACAAATGGAAAATATATGTAATAAGGAAACAAGCAAAAATTAATCAATGTAAGGAAACGTGCATTGAAATAAGGACAAATATATAGAGATAACACATTGAGACAAATTATTTTAGAATAATTATTTATATTACATGTACAAAGTATAGTGCAACTTGTTAGCGATAAAATATGTCCTCTGACTGCAAAAGGACATGCTTAGCACATCTTGGATTTGGGATAGTTTTGATTTGAGGTAAATGATAAGGTAGGTTTAGTGAAGTAGGTCACAAGGGATTAAAGAATTTGAGGTTTAAAATCAAATATATGTAACACAATGAGTAACATTTCAGAGGTCATTGGCATGCGGCTCGAAAGGGCAAACAAAGTAAACATCAAAAGATAGGAGAAAGGTTGTAAATATAAAGGATGGCAGCTATACATTCAAACAATTTTAAGTTCATAGTCATGTATTGGAGGACAGATTTCAAGCTACATGCAATGAACGAATAAATCTTAACCATTATTAGATCTGAGCTCAAATGATAATTCATGCACTGCAAGAAATTATCTCTGCAATCCAATAAGAAGAATAACATAGAAAAAGACAAACATATGTTATATCATTATTTACCACCCCCTTGAAATCACTAGGAACCTTTACCAACTTTAAGTTGTTGAGACACTTTTATTTTCTCATAACTTATTATCATTCAATAATAATAATAATTTATTAAGTTATTGAGAAACTTTATTATTTTCTCCATTTGAAAAATACACCTTTTAGAACCATTGGTGAGTTATGAGGAGATTAACTTCATCTGTTGGATCCTACATGTTATGAGCTAACATTTTTAAGTTCTAGGTATCCACATTCATCCCCTCTACCTTCACCATGCACCTATATAATGAAGGTATTCCAAGGGAGAAGGAGAGATTTTTTGCGAGAAAGTAAGTAAATGTTGCCCAATTTTCAGAGAGAGCCTCTTCCTTCCTTGTGAGATACCAACCTTTGGTGATTAAGGTGAGGAGGAGTTTGAGTCAAGGAGTGAAGGAGATATCTCATCATGAATCTAGGTAAGAACTTTGTGATGTATTAATGTTCATTTCAATATAGATATTGATGGTTCCCCCCCGTATTCATTGTGCTATTTACATGTTATGCACTGTTGATATTGGATCTTGTTATATATTGAATTAACTAGACTAGATCTATATTTTTTATGCATTCTATATTTTGAAAAGGTTTGAACAAGGTGTCTTTTGTCTCTTTGTGTCCAAATAGCAGGTGTTTAGAAGTTGGAGCAAAGGATCTCGAGGAACTACACCAGTTGGGATCATACAAAGTACAATCGTCAGAAAGAATGTATGCTCGAATCATTCTCTTTCTATTGCATGCATATGGTGAAAGGGTTAGATTGTTATGCAACAAATTTCCAAAAATCACATGAAAATAACTGAAATATACCAGAAAGAGTACTCTACGCCTTTAATAAAGAAAATAGATGAATAGCAAACCTCTATGAGGGGGAAACCTCTTTATACAATGTACTAAGTACACAAAACAAGACAAGATAAGATAATTCAAATGAAAAGGTCTCCTTCCTACATATAGGAGACAAAGAGGTACAATTACAACTAATGGACCTAAGCCGACATAACAAATATAATAATACTAATAACAATTACCAGTAATATGTTAAATTTACATCATCATGAGTCATTCTCTAGGTCAATCTTGTGTGTCAAGTTTGAGCCTTGTGTGTTGAGGTAGTGCCTTATAGGAGCCTGAGTTGGACTGAGGAAACTTGGAGAATAATTTTGAGTTGGACTCAAGAATGGTTAAGCTGCATGTGTTGAGGCAAGTGCTTTGTTTGTCAAAGTGATGATGTTGTACAATCTTGCTAGTCAAGGCTAAGGTCTTGTGTGTCAAGACAGATCCTCATGTGTTGAGGTGATGCTTTTCATGTTGAAGCATGTATGGTGTGTGATGTACTACTAACCATGGTTGAGCTATTAAGTCTCCTCTAGAGACTAGCCACCTCTAGAGTGAATTAGTTTAGCATATAACCACTTGGAACGATAGTAGGACAATGTGATCACATCATTGGGAAAATCTCCATAGTATATTTGATATGATAATTAAGCTAACACATGTGGACCATGCAGATAAGACAATAGATAAAGATAAAATGTGATAAGATATGAGAGAATTAGAATTACACATAAAAGAATTAATTAAGAGAGAATTCAAATTGTTAAACTTCAGTGAAGACTTCAGTGAATCAAAGGAGAACTCGAATTGATCACTACAGTGATGTTAACAAGAAAGAATCAGTTAAAGAAAGTTCTAAGTGATAACAAAGGAGATCTAGGTAACTAAGTGTTATTGCATGACGACACTTATGTGAAACTAAAAGAAGACACTTATGTTAAACTAAAAGATGACACTTGAGTTACGACACTTGCATGACGACACTTAAGTTAGCCACCTAACTAAGTGGGCAAGCTTTCAGTTAAGGGGCGAGTTCATCCTAAGACTCAGTTGAGTGAGTTAATGCACTGCACGAGAAGTGGGGCACTCTTCTTTATGCGAGATTGATACATCCACATGGAGGGTGAGTTCATGAAGTCAGAAGATAAAAATAAAAGCTGATGCATGTGAATAATATATAAATATGTTATACATAATTGATGAATTTAATGTGAAGTGAATTCTCTTCTTCCTTGAAGGCAAGGCGCTTCTATTTGTGCAAGATATTATTTTGAGTCTCTCTTCTTTATCTTTCTCTTGCCCTGTAATTACACTAGGGGTGCTTGATGTAAGAGACATTCTGTGCTATCTATCAATATACTAAGGAAGGTTTTGTTGGGTTTTTCTCCCTTAAGTCATAGAGGGTTTCCCTAGGGTAAATTCATGTGTCGAATGTGATTGCTTATGTGTATGATTGCTATTTGATTTCAAGTACTATTGCATTTCCAAATTAAAGATAAAAAATTAACATGGTACCAAAGCTCAGGGCGTGAAAGAGCGAAGTTCAACAATTAAGCTTGAGTCTGCGTAGATCCTGAGTGTGCACAGTACTTGAATAATTATGGCTTTAATCTCAGTAAGACCAGAAGACCAATCTTGAAGGAACTTCAAAATTCAATACATGGAAGGCCAGGATCCTGAATATCCTGGAAGAGAACGATTTGGATGGTTATGTCTCTAGTGTTATTGAAGAGCCTACTACTAATGCAGGTCGCACCAACTTCAAGAAGAATCAAGCCAAGGAAAAGAGGATTATTTATGATTATGTGAAAGACAACTTGATGCATGTTATTACTCCATTGAAGACCGCAAATGAATGCTTCAACACTTTGACAAATCTTTATGAGAAGAAGGCGCACAGTCAAAAGAGAGCATTAAAGAACAAGCTTCGAAATCTGAAGATGGAAAAGGATGAAACTATGGCTTCCTTCTTCACAAAGATATCTCAAGTAAGAGATCAACTCATGAGCATTGGTGTGACGGTCGATGATCATGATCTCAATCAAACCGCTATCGATGGTCTTCCATCTTCATGGAATACATTCTTGGCTACAGTAAATCGTCGATAAGCGCAACTTAAATTTGAGAGACTGTGGCATGATTTCCTACAAGAAGAAGGGCGAATCTAGAGCAGGTATAATGCCTCTAAAGAAGAGAACCTTGCTCTTGCGGCATAGATGAAAAGAGGTAAGAAATATCACAAGAAATCCTCTCATCAAAGGGAGAATGATCTCAAGAACTTTGATAAGTCTAAAGTTAAATGTTTCAATTGCAATAAGAAGGGCCATTATGCAAGAGAATGCCTTGCAAAGCAAAGAGGAAATTTTAAGGGTAGGTTTCATGCTTCTACTGCTACATAAGATGAACCTACAAGAAATAATTCATCTAATGTTAAAGAGACAAAGAAGGAGTATTATCTTGTCTCAACCCTTTCTGGATCCATTAGCACTAGTGTTGAGGCATGGATGGTAGACAGTTGCACATCCAAGAACATGCATGTATATAGGAGCGCTATCACATATCTGAAGGAAAATAATTTTTCTTCTAAGGTGGAGCTTGGAGATAATAGCACCTATTCGATCCAAGACATTGGATCCACTTCTTTTCAATTAGATTCAGGAGATGTACTGCATGTGGATGAAATTTTGTTTGTCCCCGGATTGAAGAAGAACCTATTGTCTATTTAGATTCTAGAAGATAAAGGATTCAGATTTATATTTATGGACAACAAAGCATTCTTGTAGCCTAAGCATGAAGACTTGAACTATGCGTGAGTGATTGGAGTTAGAGAGGGAGGTCTCTACAAAGTTCCTGGAAAAATCATTCAAGCCATGATCCATGACACAGTTAGTCCTTATGAGATGTGGCATAGAAGGATTGGTCATATCCATTTCAAAGCGCTACCCGGATTGCAAAAGATAGTGAAAGGTATGCCCATGTTTAAATCTGATTTTGATAGTATTTGTAGAGGTCGCGCCCTTGGAAAAAACATTAAGAATATTTTTCCATGTAGTACCAAAAGATCCAAGGGCATACTTGAATTGATTCATTCTGATCTATGTGGTCCTATGTCTGCACCCTCCTTGAGTGGTTATTTGTATTATATGTTTTTCATATATGACTTCTCTCGCAAGTCATGGGTTTATTTTCTAAAGCAAAGAGTGAAAATTTCAACAAGTTTCAAGAGTTTAAAGCATTGGTTGAGAATCAGACTGGGAAGCACATTTGTGCTTTGAGATCTGATAATGGAGAAGCGTTTGAGTCCCATGACTTCAATGACTTCTATCAATATGCAGGAATAAAAAGGCAATTGACTGTACCTTACAACCCCTAGCAAAATGGGGTTGCTGAAAGAAAGAACGGAACAATATGTAAGGTGCAAAATCCATGATGTGTGATCAAGATCTGCCCACATCCTTATGGGCAGAAGCCTCCAACACTATTGTTTATATTTAGAACAGAATCCATCATGCTATCTTGGGATAAAAGACTCCTAAAGAGGTTTTCATTGGTGAAAAATCGGATATTAGACACTTTAATATTTTCGGTTGTACTGTTTACATTCACATACCAAAAAAGAAGAGGATGAAGATGGAGCCATCTAGAAAGAAAGGAACATTTGTTAGATATAGTGAATCCTCCAAAGCCTACATAATCAATGTTCCATGACAAAAAAACATTGAAGTCATCAAAGATGTAACATTTCACAAAGAGGTTGCCTTCAAGAACTCCAAAGAACTTCAGTGTGATTCAGGTATGGAGGAGCATGATACTCCTATGATGGAGGATCCAGTTTATGATTATCCCCTTTCATATGGTGAGAGGGAGAATCCATATGAGTCCGTAGATCTGCTTGATCCTGAAGAGAAAGAAGATTTGATATAAATATCTCTTGATGAACCTCCTGCTAAGAGGATATATGCATGGTGTCAAGACATTTACAAGAGGCAGAAAAGCATGGAGCACCTCCAAGCTCATTCAGAGAGTGAAAGAGACCTGAAATATTTTCAGGATATGTAGAACATATGAGTTAGATCAATGATTCAGAACCCTCTACCTATGAGGAAGCCTCAAAGCAATAAGTATGGAAAGATGCCATGGTTAAAGAATACAAATCTATCATGAAGAATGATATGTGGGAAGTGGTTTATAAACCTGACGGGAAGTCAATAGTAACTTCCAAGTGGCTTTATAAAATCAAGCATGCAACTTATGGAAGTATTGAAAAGTATAAAGCAAGATTTGCGACCTGTGGTTTCTCACAGAAATAAGGGATAGACTATTATGAGACATTCGCTCATGTGGCCAGGTACACTACTATCCGAACCATAATTTCCCTTGCTTCAGTTTTGGGTTGGAAACTTCACCAAATGGATGTGAAGACTGACTTCCTCAACGGTGAGGTTGAGGAAGAGGTTTACACATAGAAAACTAAGGGGTTTGTAATTCATGGGAAGGAGTCCCATGTATGCAAACTTAAGAAAGCCTTGTATGGGCTTAAGTAGGCCCCGAGGGCTTGGTATTCAATGATTGACAACTATCTTCTGATCTTGGACTTATCCAAAAGCGAAGTTGATCCCAACTTGTACTTCAAGGTTGTGAAGAACCAACCATTGATCTTGGTTCTCTATGTTGATGAATTGTTTCTTACTGGAGAGGAGCAATAGATAGCTTGATGCAAGAGGGAGCTCACTTCTGAGTTCAAAATGAAAGACTTAGGTCTTATGCAATATTTTCTTGGTATAGAAGTTTGGCAAAGGAAAGATGAGATCTTTCATTCTTAAGGAAAGTACACAGTTGATGGATTACGAAAATTTGGTATGATGGACTATAAGTCCATGTCTACTCTAATGGTGTCTAATTTAAGGAAGCTACATGAGTAAGATTCCGGATTGGATCTAGTGGATCCTACCATGTATAGACAACTCATTGGTTCCTTGATGTATTTGATAAATAGTAGACCAGACATATGTTATGCAGTTAGTATCTTGAGTCAGTTCATGTCTGAGCCAAGACATAGACATTGGGTTGCTTCCAAGCATGTGCTTAGATACCTTCGAGGTACCATTGCTTATGGACTCAGATATGCTTCTAGTGGTGGAGTGATGTTACTTGGATATGTCGACTCCGAATGGGGTGGTAGTATTATGGAATGAAAGAGTACATCCGATTTTTTTTTAGCTTGGGATCAGCTATGATCTCTTGGTCCAACAGAAAGCAGGGCTCCGTAGCTTAGAGTACTACATAAGTAGAGTATATCGTAGCTAGTACCGCCTATCGAGAAGCTGTGTGGCTTAGGGAGATACTTGTTGGGTTGTTTGGTGAGAAGCTTGAGACTACAGTCATTCGCTCTGATAGTTAGAGTTGCATTAAGTTTGTCTGTCAGATACATGGTCCAGAGAGGTGTCGTAAGACTTCAATACATTGCTACTAGTGAGTATATTGTATATATGTTGACTAAGCCTCTGTCCGTGATGGAGTATAGGTACTTCCAAGACAAGCTTGGCATGGCAGAGAATTCCTCCCTCGCTAAGAGGGAGTGTTAAAGTTACAACATCATGAGTCATTCTCCAGGTCAATCTTATGTGTCAAGATTGAGCTTCATGTGATGAGGTAGTGCCTTATAGGAGCCTGAGTTGGACTCAAGAAACTTGGAGAAGAATCTTGAGTTGGACTCAAGAATGGTTAAGCTCCATGTGTTGAGGCAAGTGCTTTGTTTTTCAAAGTGATGATTTTGTACAATCTTGTTAGTCAAGGCTAAGGTCTTGTGTGTCAAGACAAATCCTCATGTGTTGAGGTGATGCTTTGCATGTCGAAGCATGTATGGTGTGTGTTGTACTACTACCCATGGTTGAGTTATTAAGTCTCCTCTAGAGACTGAACACCTCTAGAGTGAATTAGTTTAGCATATAACCACTTGGAACGATAGTAGGACAATATGATCACATCATTGGGAAAATCTCCTTAGTATATTTGATATGATAATTAAGCTGGCGCATGTGGACCATGTAGATAAGACAAGAGATAAAGATAAAATGTGATAAGATATGAGAGAATTCGAATTGCACATAAAATAATTAATTAAGAGATAATTCAAATTGTTAAACTTTAGTGAAGACTTCAGTAAATCAAAGGATAACTCGAATTGATCACTACAGTGATGTTACCAAGAAAGAATCAGTTAAAGAAAGTTAACTAAGTGATAACAAAGAATATCTAGTTAACTAAGTGTTATTGCACGGCGACACTTATGTGAAATTGAAAGACGACACTTATGTTAAACTAAAAGATGACACTTGAGTTGCGACACTTGCATGACGACACTTAAGTTAGCCACCTAACTAACTGGGAAAGCTTTCGGTTAAGGGGTGAGTTCATCCTAAGACTCAGTTGAGTGAGTTAATGCATTGCATGAGAAGTGGGGTGCTCTTCTTCATGAAATATTGATACATCCAGATGTAGGGCTAGTTCATCATGAAGTAACAATATAAAAATAGAAGTTGATGCATGTGAAGAATATATAAATCTGTTATACAGGATTGATGAATTTAATGTGAAGCGGATTTTCTTCTTCCTTGAAAGCAAGGCGCTTCTATTTGTGCAGGATATTATTATGAGTCTCTCTTATTTATCTTTCTCTTGCTCTGTAATTGCACTAGGGGTGCTTGATGTAAAATACATTCTATGTTATATATCAATATAATAGGGAAGGTTTTGTTGGGGTTTTCTCCCTCAATTCATAGAGGGTTTCTCCATGGTAAATTCACGTGTCGAATGTGATTGCTTATGTGTATGATTGTTATTTGATTTCAAGTACTATTGCATTTCCTAGTTAAAGATAAAAAATTTACATAATGGACCCAAGTCGACATCAATAATATGTAATGAGCCACAATATAAGGGGTAATGTGCCAACATTTAGGACTTAACATGTCCCTCCCATTCAAAAAAGTGTTGTCTTCAATGCTTGATTAGTTGTGGATTATTTTGTATGAAGGAGTCATCTTTCCATGTTGAATCTTCAACTGGTAAATTCTTCCACTTTATGTGCTACTTAATAATATCACGATTGCTTAATTGTTTGGTCCTTGTTTCAGTGATTTGTTCAGGTTCCAATATGACTTTTCCTTCTTCATTAAGCTCCATCAAGATAGTTTGAATTGGGATCTTGTCTCCCATTACCTTCTTTAAGCAAGAAACATGGAAAACTGGGTGTACCCTTGAAGATGAAGGGAGATCAAATTTGTAAGCCATACTACCAATCTTCTGCAGTACTTTATAAGGACCATAGTACTTGGGTGCTAATTTATTGTCTTTATTTAGTTGCTTGAGGGACATCTATTTGTAAGGTTGCAGCCAATCCCCTTCTTCAAAACTCCTTTCACTATGATGATGATTTGCTTGTTATTTCATCTTGTTTTTGACATAGTTAGGTTGTCCTTCAGTAACTGGAGAACTTCTTGTCGGTGCTCTAGGTGATCTTCCACATATTGAAATTTAGATTTTCCTTTTAAGGGAGATGTGATAGATGGAGGATGGTACCCATAAAGTTCCATAAATGGAGACATTTTTGATGATGTATGGAAGGAAGTATTGTACCACCATTATGCCAAAGATAACCATTTCACCCAATGTGTTTGTTTGTCAAATGCAAAGCAGCGAAGATAACCTTCCAAAAATTTGTTCACTATCTCATTTTGCCCATCGGATTGGGGATGATAAGAAGAACTATGAGTCAACTGGGTACCCAAACAAGAAAATAATTCAATCCAAAATTTTCCAATGAAGATTAGATCTCTATCACTTACAATAATCTTCGGGTTTCCATGTAACATTTGAATTGATTCCATGAAGGTCACGTCAACTGTACTTGCATTAAAAGGGTGAGAGAGTGCACATAAGTGTGCATGTTTTGTGAGCCTATCAACAACCACCATAATAACATTCTTCCTTCTAAATTGGGTAGACCTATGATAAAATCCATTGAGACTTATTCCCAGTGCTAACAAGGTATTTCTAATGGTTGTAAAAGGTCTGGTGTCTTAACGGTTTCAACCTTATTTTGTTGGCAAACCAAACATTCTGCCGCGAACTTTTGAAAATAAGATTTAAGACATTCCCAAAAGAATTCCTTCTTAACCCTGTGGTATGTTTTTGGGAAACTTGAGTGCCCACCTATAGGAGAGGTGTGTAATTCCAGAAGGATCTTTGGTTTGAGTTGGGAGTTATTACATATATATAAGCGATCCTTATACCATAGTGAATCATTTTTCCACACAAAAGTATCTGATGTTGTTGTAATTTAGAGGATTACATCGATTACCAGTAGTACATTATACCCATATAGAGAAAGATTCACATGCATACACACATCATACAACCATATAAGAGAGTAAGTGGAACAACAGTAACAAGATTTATATTAATGGAGCCAAAGCAGAGTACAATAACAGTGAAAATATATATATATTCTATTGTCGGCTCTACAACCTATTTATACAGATTACATACCGTTATTCAGTTACAACTACCCGTTCGGTCGACTAACTGACCAATGGATTTGGGCAGACCATAGTCGGCGTAAGACCTAGTTGACTCGTCGACTAGGCTCCTCCAACATCTCCCCCACCGACAAAGCAATTCTTCATCCCGAAGAGATCAAAATCATAACTAAGAACTGGATCAAAATTGGTAGTCTATGATGCTTATGGTTGCGAACTGGTGGATGTAGTTGCTAGAGTTGAACTAACACAAGCTTCTGTAATAACTAGGGCTAAAGAAGCAAGTCGTCGTTTGAAGTCTTGCCATGTGTGAGCAACTATATGCATATCTATACTTAGCACAGTAAGGTCAGAAAGTCGACTGATCTTGTCGGGGATGGACATATGTTTAATATTACGAAGATCTGGTCTTAGGAGTAGATGTCTTTGCAATCTATGCTTGAGTAGCCCATTGTGCCTGTTTATTTTGGAGTGCAACTAGCCGACATTGTTCCATTTGAATATGTTGTTCAATGTTCTGAAGAGCGTCAGGGTCTACAGTAGCTTTCTGTCGAAATATCTGTGCTAAAGTCGTTAGTATCTTTCCCATGTTAGTTTTTCAGAATTTACTTCAATTTGATCTAGGATCTTAACTGAGAGAACAACATGTACAGCATATCTACAGCATATCAATCATGGACACAATAATGCAAGCACACAAGAGACACAGAGTTTACATGGGGAAAACCATAAAGGTGAAAAACCCCAATAACTTCCTCAGAGATAGATAGAGCAATGATACAACCCAAGCATAATAGGTAGACATCTCCTAGCAGCATCTTCTCCTCCTCCACAAGTGCGCCACACTCCAAGAGTGTGTGTGAGAATAGAATGATCAAATAGAGTGCCTCCCGCACTCTATTTATACTTGACTTGACTTGCCTAATTACCTTTACTAGGTCGGCCTTAACTTAACCACATAACATAATGTTGACTGGGCCGACACCCAATAGGGTGGTCTAATAACCCTTCGACCCACATGACTTATACAGGGTTGACCCCAACAAGGTGGTCTAATAACCCATCAAGTATAAGTTACGACACTTACAATATAAATGACGACACTTCCGTATAGAGGAATAATAACATCTCTATAGGAATACAAACACTTCCGTATAGAGGAATAATACCATCGCTATACGAGTACAATATACATATATGAAATACATTCCGAAGTTACATATACATCAACATCCTATGTCGATAAAAAATTAACCATAGGAGCTATACCAATTATTAAGTACAACATTATACTGATGTTCCTGGTAAGCATATTCCTTCAGCTACTTATGACGGTCAAGGAATAACTGGTATTGATTTGCAAGCAGAGAGAATGTTTGCTTGATGTCTGCTTGGTCTTTTTGTTGAACAATTTCTTGATACAATGAGACCAGGGACCCTACGAGACTGGTGATTTCTTCTAAAGGATTCTTGGTTGGGGGTCCGTGAAGAGTCAGCGCTACTTGAAAAATCAAATTTTGACAAGTTTGTAAGACTGTGGTCTGTTCATCCTTTAGCTTGTCAACTTTATGTTTGTCTAGTGCCCAACATTTATGTTTTTCCCGGTTGATGACATCCAGGAGTCTATCTAACTCATGATCCTTTGGTACAAGAGGGTCAAATGTAACTATTGGTTCTTCAGGATCTTTTGTGAGATCTATTTTTACTTTGGATGACTTTTTATTATTCTTTTTATTTTTATTTTTCTAAGTACCATTTGCTGGAGCTATTGTCTATGGACTCATCGGGATAGAAGATGATGGTGGATTGGTTGCTTTTGGTTGAATAAGAAACTTGGGTGAAGGGGTCGACACAAGAGGATCAATCGACTTGGGAAGATTGGTCGATTGTGGCGGAATGGTCAAGTTAGGAGAAATGGTCGACTCGAGGGCGAACAATCGACTCTAGATGAATAGTCAATTCAGGGAGCGGAGTTGACTTAGGTGGAATAGTCGACTTAAGGTGCATTGACTCGCTATGAATAGTAGGTGTAGAAACAGACTGTAGCTAGGGTTTTCACCCTAGCTTGTGCAAATGAGCACCTACTAAGGAGAAGGGACTCCTTAGTAGCAGTTCAGAAAATACAGTAAATAAAAGACAGTACAGTAAAACAGTAAACTACTCTAAGCATGTGCATAAAATAACAGAAAGATAATAAAAATGGTTTTTTGTATTGATTATACCTCCAATGTGAAGGTTGATGAAGCCTTTGCAGCAGTCCAAGAGGGTTGCTTCCAAGCTCCAGTGTCGTTCCTTTCTCTTTCTCCAAAGGGTTTTGGAAATGGGCCAAAGGGGGCACTCAAATGTGAAAGTAGCTCAAGGGTGAGCTAGGGTTTCAGGAGTGATTTTGGAAGAGTAAGGATATGAAATGAGGGGCCTTCATCACCTATTTATAGGTTTTTAGTGGTGGAGTGCTGGCCCATGGTTTTGGGCACCATATGGTTTAGGTTAGCTGTATAGAGTTTTTGCTTCCTTTTTCCCTCTTTTTCCTTTTTTTTTGTATTTTTTCTTCTCTTTTTAGAGGGTTTTTGCTATTTTGGAGGAATTTTGGATTATTTTGGGGGAAAAAAAGGGGTTTTTTTGGCCTTTTGGAGGCTTTTTTAATGGTTTTTTTGGCCTTTTGGAGGCTAATATGGTAGGAAATATGGACAAATGAGTCATGTAATGGGGTAGATGAGGTAGTGAGCACTTTTTGGGTGTTAATAGATTGCCCCCTGATGTGTGAGGGCAAGAGCTCATCGTAGGGCTGATAGACATCATAAGTCTTTTATGGTTTTCCTGGGGTGTGGAGAGGAGAAGAAACGAACTAGAGCCCGGAACAACAATCCCAAACAAACTACAAAAATTGAAAGTACATGACCTCAATAATGAATGAGGAATAATCTGAACATATGGACGAGGCGGGCATTCCCATGCTAATATCAAGATATAAAACAATAACAAGGGGGTCCAATAAATGGGGACCTGAAATATACATGGCCTCAAAGGAGGAAGAATCTCAATATATGGACGAGTCAGGCATACCGATGCTCGTATGAAGATATATAAAACATAACAATGAGGCCCGAAAAGGGGGACCTGTAAGATACATAGAGAACCACTATGTACATCATAAGAGTCCAGAGGGGACACGAATCTGGGACATACTACTGGGCTGACCATGTCTGAGCTGAAGAACTGATACACTGGAATAACAACAGTGCTGTTGAGTGTGGTACCAGAGTAACTGATGAGCTGCTGGATCATAGTGACGGGGAGTCATACCCTCAATGGTACACTAAACTAGAACTGAACTGGGTACTCAAGGAAGCATATAACTGGATGGCTTCCGAATACAATCGCCAACGCAACCCGAACATCCACAGGAACATATAATTGGGCGTTCCGAAGTGACTCACCAATGTGCTAGAGTCGGGGGAAATCCGGGGTCTTCAACCAATAACTGAAGGGATATATACCCTGCGCGATTCTCAACAATGCGATCAAGGTGTTGAAGTCGAGCATGTGAGAAACAACCACTCGGAGAGGCAATGATGAATCCTCTCAAAATGGTCCGTAGGCACTCACCACAAATGGTGATGGGTCCAAGGCGCAGGGACCTCTGGGTCTATCCTCTGGAATAGATGGGCTGTCGTCGATAGAGGGAGACCTGCAACTAGCAAGGCAATGATGTTTCCTTCATAGGAGCACGAGGTGGAGAACTGAAGTGTGAGAGTACTGATGGTAGGACTGACATACTGTGGGGGTAGGGAATAACTGGGCAAGTAGAGTGGGTGGACTCAAACTAACTTTGTTCAGATTATGATGATGGGGGATGATCGGGTAGCATATGAAACTGACTAGAGGGAAGGAGATCATAGCTGTAATGGATCAAGGATAGTGACTGGGATGAGTGATACTCAACTTGGTGTAAAATGGCAGGAGACTGCAGAATACTCTGAACAAAGGCGACCTAATTGGGGGTGCTGCCGAGATGATCAATCATAGTGCCAAGAGGCACGGGGGGACTTCTTCATGGGTTAAGGAACTAGAAGAAGTGTGTTCAAAATGCGACTGTCGTGTGGATTTATACGAGCCTAGGACAGTTCATGCTCGTGATTTCTTTCAATTTTAAGGAGTCTGAAAGCGATAAGAAGACTCTGAAATAATGGAATGGGACTGTCGTGTGGATTTGTACGAGCCCAGGACAGTTCATGCTTGTGGTTGCTTTCAATTTTAGAGAGTCGAAAAGCAATAAGAAGACTCCAGGGGGTTGCTTTTTCGTGTTTTAGTCTCCAAGGCCCGAAGAAGCATAAAAGGATGTAATGAAGAACTCTTCTAGCCCGTGTGACTAGAGTATTCCTTTTTCGTAATTAGTCTACCAGGTCCGGAAAAGGGTTAAACTTATACCAGATAGACGCCATTTTATGTACTTTAATGAGCATGAAAGGAAGCAAGATTGCTCTACGATCTTTTCATTGTTTTAGGAGTCAGAAAAGAGCTTAACAGAAACTCCCTAAGTGCCTTTTTCGTAAAGGACTTGTCCGGCCTGAAAAATGGATAAAATTATACCGAACAAAAGGAATGGTCAGGCAAGGAGGAAGTTCTCAATCAAGGAACATTGATGATGACCAAGAATGAGGGTAGGGGGGAACACTAGTGAGCCTCCTTGCGGGATAATGAATGGTGGAAAAATAACAAAATAATTGCAGTATGAAAGGAGTGAATGGCTCATGTAAAAATGTGGAACAATCCGATGGCGGCCGATGTGGTGCGCAAACCGAGGCAACAAAGTGTCGAGACACAATGTTGAAATTGTACCTGGTGAGAGCGAGAAATGATCTCAAGCATCATCATGAGCTCGGAAAACTGGATTCGACGATATAAAAAGTGTCAAAAACGGATAACAACCGATGTGGCACACAAACTGAGGCGACATGGGCATTTTGGAAAAAATACCTGAAAAATATGGAGGTGAGAGCGAGAAATGATCTCAAGCATCATCATGGGCTCAGAAAAAAATGAATCCGATGATATAAAGTATATCAAAAAATGGGCTACGGCCGATGTGGCGCGCAAATCGAGATGGTGACATGCGGGGAAAAAATTCTTGAAATTTTTTGGTGAGAGTAAGAAATGATCTCAAGCATCATCACGGGCATAGGAATATTAATCCGACAGTGCAAATGGTGCGAAAAACGGAGGTCATAAGGACTCCTGGAATGGTCAAAGGAAATAACTAGGTTAAAAAATGGTTGCAAATAAAGGTGAGCCCACCAAGCCAAGGATGCAGTGGTGGGGAGAAATGATGACCCGTGGTGGAGAATACTAGGTGTATAGAATCAAATCATATATATGAGTGACATGTGACCTCAAAAATGGTTGAGATCACGCATGTGAAAAAGTGAGCAGGGTTGATGACTTGCCCCCATGCTATGTGCATGGGGTTTGTGATTGTGGATCACATATGTGTTGGTTTGAACAATGGGATCATTGACGTGCTGAGATAGATGTGATGGGGAAGTTTCAAAATGATTGATCATGCCCCCTATCCTAGGGTCGAGGTAATATATTATGCCCCTTAACTCATAGGTCTCAATGTGGTGCTCGATGATAGTGGGGTTAAGACCAGGCATTTCAGTATAGGACCAGGCAAAGACATCATGGAACTCTTCGAAAGGTTTTTTGTACTCTTCGATCTCATACTCACTGCAGGAGGCTCCTAATGTAATGAGTTCAGGGGCACCTCCTGGGGCAGAGATATCAATTTGGATTGTGGGTGAGATGTTTGCCATGTTACCTTCCTCAAAAGCATCAGGAGCGGGAACGGGATCCTTAAACCAGTCGACTTTGGTGGGGAGGAAATCTTTGGACTCAACCGCAAATTGGGTGGCTGTGGTGGAGGAGGACTCTTCTGGGAGGAAATAGGAACGATGGTGCATGTCTTCCCAGGGATAATCCGGGGCAGTGAGAGCCTATAGAATCTCCTCATCATTGCAGAAACTTTGAGTTTTCAAATTGGTTGACGAGGAAGTGGTAGTCGAAGAGATCATATAGATGGTGTTAATATCTCCGGATGAGGGTGATACTGGGGGGTGGATCTCCTCAATTGTGGGGGATGCCATCTCAAGGTCCAAATTATTCATCTCATAGAGAGCTACTCTGTAATTTGGGAGATCAGGACAGTGATGTGAGTAATGGCCATAAATACTGCATATTGCACAAGGGTGGTTGGTATGCAGTGATTTATCACGAGGCTTAGGGATCGGGTTGAGTTGGACAATTGGGATGTTGGGGTCGTCGTCAAGCATTTGCATGTGTTCGTGTAATGCAGGTAATTGTGGACATTGATGAGTCGGATGGCCTAACTCATCACACAACGAGCATTTGGGAGGAGCACGAAACACAGGGGGTTTTTAACTATTTTGGGCGGGGGTACAACAGTGTATGGTTGTGGGCCTCTGCCCCTAGTGTGCTTGATAAGAGGGGGTGGATTCGTAGACGACGAACGGGTAGTGACACCAGGAGGTGGTTGACTAGTAGTGGTGATGGGTTGCACCAGTTATAGGACGACATTGGGTGTCGGCAGGGGAACGGGAGGCAAAATATACCACATAGGTAATCCTAAGGTTAACTCGGGGAGGCTGAGAGTAGCCATAACTGGGGCGCTTACTACTCTCGAGGGAGGGAATAGGAAGGGGATTGTGTGGATGGGTGTAACACCAATATGACTAGGTACCAATGGTGGTTTGGGTAACAAGGGCGGTTGATTGTTGGGTGTTTGTGTATTGTGGGAAAGGGTACATAGGTCAGATACTTCGGTCGTTGGTGATGGGGGTGGAATGGATTGGAATGTTGAGGTCATTGACGTATCTAAGTAAAGTCCGGGTCCCACGGAGGAAACCAATGAGGTAGATGCACCACAAACAGGTTGTTCAACCATGGGGAGAACATTTTCGGGTGCAGCGGGGGCATTGGGATCGTAATAGGTGAGTTGATCGACCTTGACCATGCGTCCGTCATGGGGGAACATCATGGTACGAAAAATGGATGAGGCAACCGCCCGCATGGCATACATGTAGCTGCGGCCAAGTAAGAGGTTATAATCAAGCTGGGTGTTGATGACCACAATGTCAATGAGCATGGTTTTGCCAGCCAACTGGATGGGGACATTAGCTAAGAGACGTTGGGGTTGAGCCGAATGGCTGTCGTAGGCTCGCAACGCAGTGGTGGACTGCTGGAGAGTAGAGGATCCCAACTTTTGCCAGATGAATGTGGACATAATGCATGTAGAGGCACCTTCATCAATAATGCACCGATGGATGACAAGATTCCAAACGGAAACAAAAACTTGGAAAGCTCAAGTGGAAGGCAGGCGTGGTTCAGATTGGTCCAAATCGAAGGCCATCAGTTGTGAATCATTGGGGTCAATAGCACCAATGGAAGAGAGCAAAGTCCTGCGTTGTGAAGGACAGTTTTTTAAGACCTCTAACGCAGACATGGCTGCGGGAGACTGGGCTAAGTCATCTACAATGTTGTAATTAGATGCAGCGTGAGCATTGGGATTATTGTTGATGCGACGAAGTGGGAAGCGAGGTGCTTTGGAGGCACCATCTAGTGGAGCCGGAGGTATATGTAACGTCTGATCAGTGGGATGAGCATTAGTGTTTTTGTCGGTGGGAGGGGCTTCAGGGGTGGAGCCATATTGGTTCCGACGGGTTTGAAGGTTGACATCGACGGATGACATCATTAACAAGTGGTGGGTACCTGAGTCTAACATGGGTTGATCAGGAGTGGCATAAGTGATCTGCTGTTGTGGTGGCGCGTTTCCTTGAGGGGGAACCAACGGCTGAGTGTTCACTACACCTTGGGTCGGTAAAGGGTTTTGTAACACCAAGGGTTGATGTTGAGGTGGTGGGGGGTTGGGCGGTGCCTGAGGAGCCGCGTGCCCTTGGCGATGGGCATCATTGGCCCAGAGTTGCCGAGCTCGCTCCAAATGTGGGCAAGCATGAGTGTAGTGGCCATAGACCCTTCAAATAGAACAAGGATGGTTTGTTCGCAAATTAGGATTTTTGGCTTGTTTGGGCGGCCGATCAGGGTTCTGGTTGGCAGGTGCCGCGTTATTGTTGTTTGGGGGATTGGGAGATTGACCACCTTGGTCTGGAGGGGGGTTGTTCCCACGGTTACAGCCTTTGCCATGGTTTTGTTGGCTCTGTTGGCGCTGATTATTTTGGTTCTGCTGCGGATTCTGTTGGGCGTACACTTGCCCTTGGGCAGCAGGTGGGTTCTGCGGTTGTGCAGGTCCGGGAGCAGGCTGCGGTGGATAATAAGTAGGTGGAGGCGACGCAGGTGTTGAACCTACTTATTATCCACCGCAGCCTACTCCCGCACCTGCACAACCCCAGAACCCACCTGCTGCCCAAGGGCAAGTGTACGCCCAACAGAATCCGCAGCAGAACCAAAATAACCAGTGCCAACAGGGCCAACAAAACCGTGGCAAAGGCCGTAACCATGGGAACAACCCCCTTCCAGACCAAGGCGGTTAACCTCCCAATCCCCCAAAAACTGTAGCTAGGGTTTTCACCCTAGCTTGTGCAAATGAGCACCTACTAAGGAGAAGGGACTCCTTAGTAGCAGTTCAGAAAATACAGTAAATAAAAGACAATACAGTAAAACAGTAAACTACTCTAAGCATGTGCATAAAATAACAAAAAGATAATAAAAATGGTTTTTGTATTGATTATACGTCCAATGTGAAGGTTGATGAAGCCTTTGCAGCAGTCCAAGAGGGTTGCTTCCAAGCTCCAGTGTTGTTCATTTCTCTTTCTCCAAAGGGTTTTGGAAATGGGCCAAAGGGGGCACTCAAATGTGAAAGTAGCTCAAGGGTGAGCTAGGGTTTCAGGAGTGATTTTGGCAGAGTAAGGATATGAAATGAGGGGCCTCCATCACCTATTTATAGGTTTTTAGTGGTGGAGTGCTGGCCCATGGTTTTGGGCACCATATGGTTTAGGTCAGCTGTATAGGGTTTTTGCTTCCTTTTTCCCTCTTTTTCCTCTTTTTTGTATTTTTTATTCCCTTTTTAGAGGGTTTTTGCTATTTTGGAGGAATTTTGGATTATTTTGGGGAAAAAAGGGGTGTTTTGGCCTTTTGGAGGCCTTTTTAATGGTTTTTTTGGCCTTTTGGAGGCTATTATGGTAGGAAATATGGACAAATGAGTCATGTAATGGGGTAGACGAGGTAGTGGGTACTTTTTGGGTGTTAACACAGACGATTGAGGAATATCCTTTATTTTTCCGTTGTAGATTGTTCTATCAATGGATCATGAGTAATAGGTGACTTTGGTGGTTCTGGGCTATCTATGCGTTCAAACCGGGTGGTATAAGTAGGAAGTGGCAGGTGGTTTGACGATGTAGCCATGGATTGCTTGGTCAATATCACTCCAGATGGGGGGGCTACAGGAATATCAGGTAATTACGTTGCATGTTGGACAGTGTGTGTAGTAACAATAGTTTTCCAGTTAGGAAAAAGGTTAGGCATATCGGCGATAAAATTCTGGAAGTCAGGGTCTTGCATGTAGTTGGGTCATGGTGGGGCGAATTCTTCAATAATAGTCAGGGATAGGGGAGGTGAATTGTCGGGAACCTGAACAAGATATTCAACTTGTGTTGGTTTACTAATTTTAGGCCTCTTGATGGAGGTCAAAGTTACCTATACCATGACTGCGTGGCTTGTGAGAAGGTGGTCGATCTGCTCATTGACTGAGATGCGGCGTGCATCTGCATCTCGAATGATCTGCTCGGCCTCCCCATGGAGCTCTTGGAGGTCATCTTTAATTGACGCATTCAATATCATATTGCGTTTTCCTAGACCTTTTGATTTAAATAGTTGTTTCTTATTGAAGAGGGATTTGACTACGATATCAAGCTATTCTTTGGTTATGTCGGGTTGAGACTGTTAGTCGTCCAGTACATCATCATCGGTAGTTTCTCCCAACGGATCATCGAGTTCCATTTGGGTAGTTTGTATTGTTTGCTTATGTTGCTGGGGTATGGGAATGATGGCGAGGGGATTTTATTCTTCCTTTGGGGCCCCAAAAATTTGGAGGTACAGCCCAAGCCCATAGGTTTCTTCTTTCTCTCCATTAGTTAGAGGTTATTCTAACTGATCTGTTGCTTTGAGCGCCGACTCAGGAATTGGGTAGATTGTATTTGACTAAGCACTAATATTTGCAAAAATAGCTCGAATAAAGGGATAATATTCTAACTCAGTTGCATTACCTGCAGCACCTTGAATGTACCAAACTTTAGTGTAGTCGAGTTCTAGTTGAATGTGAACACTCGGTAGTAGACTTCGACGAACTTCCTGCGGAACAAACCACCTAGAACATGTTGTTTTAAGGACTTGAAACCAGTTTTCAAGCCACATTTTGGCCATGCAGGGCCCTTGATGCATCCACGAGGTTGGAAGACTCGAAACTTATGCATTACTGCTGGTTATTCTTCAATAAAAGAAGTGTTGTCGATGAATATGATTCTGTACATCGCCAGCCATATTAATAAAGAGGGGTATCAAATCGTCGACTCAGTTTCTTGACATTTTTTGCAGGTTGACCGAACTATCCCTGCTAAATAATCTGCCCAGTTAAATGTTTTTGCTTCTGTTGGGACCGATTTTACAGGTTCCAACATATCCAGTCGGATGTCGGATGGTTGATCCGTAATGGTTAGACATATTGAAATAATGATGGTGGAAAACTTATAGTTATTGTACTGGATTTTGCTGATAACCAATCCTTTGGAATTTTTCCCTTGTGACGTCCCTATGAATTCTTCAACAAGTTTACGATTGATCCAGACCAACACTTCAGGTCCTGTAGTTGAAAGCCCTGTGACCCTTCCTATAAACTTGACATTGATCTCGACAGGTTGGTCCAGCCATAACTTTCCATTATGATATCGACTGACTATAAATTGTGTAATTAAGTATTGTAGGCCATTGAATTGATCTAGCAGTGGAGCTTGCAAATAGTGTCGGATTCTTGCGATAGACAATTTATTAGCAGTTGTGGTCCATTTATCATTTTGAATACCCTAATTGTGCAGTTCTTTCTAGTAGTGGCTCCATTGGTGTTCTTCCATTTTTGCTTTGCGGATTCTGAGCAGGCAAGCTTTCAAGGGTGAGGTTGAACTGTCTTCTACTTCAAGTAAATCCTTCTCAGCAAGCTTCATTAATCTATTGTGGCAGTGGCTCTTTTTTGGAGCCATTGTATGCATGGCTTCAAGTAGAGAAGCCGGATTGCTAAGGACATCCAGAATTGGTGCTAAGTAGACTTGCTCGAATTCTTTGCAAAAGTGTTCCCAATCTTGTTCAAGGTCCATATTTATAGCGGAAAAATCCATAGTGAATTCAAGTCGATTAGGTGATTGCATTAACTGTGACTTTTGTGGAAGACAACATCTTGGTACGTGTGATGAGCCTTCTTGTTCATGCTTTGGTTGAATTTCTTCATGCGACCTCCGTCGGGGTCAGTCATTCCAATGTCTATTATGAGTAGGCCAACTCATTCTTGAATGTCCTTTTGGTCGATATTGAGTGCCTTCTAATCAACGGTCGGTAGTGGGTGTATGTTTATAGTCGATTATCCGTCGGTGACTTGTCTCACGCTCCTTATTCCAATCTACTGTCATTATGATGTGTTCGATACGTTCTGACCCTTCATGCTTTAATGCCTTTTCATACAAGTTTTTCTTTGAGTGCAAGTTAGTTTTAGTATAACTACCTTTATCTTGGAAAATGTAATTAAGCTTGGATAAAAGAGTAACTACTTTACAAACCTGGGACACGATGGTCGACTGAATGGGGAAGTATCCATTCAGTCAGCACCATGCCCGTGTTATTCTTTTATACAATTTTAATTTGCACCTTTGATACTTTTAGCAAAAACATTCCCTTGTAGCATTGTTAGTCGAGTTGGTCCATTCTATTGTATTTCTTCAACTATAATGGTTGGTACGACTATGAATCAGAATAAAATATCATCAGGTAAGTCGTTATCAAGATTCACTAACTTTTCCCTTGTTTTCAGTTGTGCCAAATGGTTGGTTGACGTCTCTTTATTCAACCTTCTAAAATTGACACAAATTCTTAACTTTGATGGGTCATGTTTCTTGATGTGACGGTCTAGAGATTTACCTTGCAATATACTAACTTGTGTTGTTAGCTTTATCTTTTCAAATTGTTTTGTATAAGCACTCGTCCCAGCCTGGTGACAAGATTGATGCATATCCCCCGATCTTGCTACTTGAGTCGTAATTGTTTTGACTGGATTCTATAGGAAACCTTGATTATCGACTTTTTAAGATACTTGCTCGATGTGCTCAGTCAGATATTTGCGTTCTTTGTAACCCAAGGTTGCGGTGCTCATCGATTCCCTCTTTGTAGGAAAAATAGTAAGATATTCTCTGATTTTGTTTTCTACGATTTTTGGAATGATAGATACAGTGAAACAGTGTTGCGTCCTTTTTCTAGGAATGACTTCAATAGAACAATAGTCGCGTTCTTGTGCTTCATAGTTTTTTATTTTCGAGTTATATAATTCTGAGTCAGATTTGTACCCAATAGACAAGGGGACCCCCAATCACAGTTCTCCAAGATTATTGGGTTCGACGAAATATTCATCTTTATGGACTATTTGATACAAACGATTAATGTCTTCATCATGATCATCAGTTTCTACCTAAGGTTTTCCTTGAGAAGGATTGATAGGTACAATTACTTTTTTCCCATTTCCTTTCAGTTTAATTCGTTCTTTCTCCAATGAAATGGAAGCTTTAATTTTTTGTCCCAACGGTCGTCCGACTAGTGATGGAAAATATTTGGCCCCTTCTCTTGGATCAATGATTTCAAAGACGATATGGGTGCTAATGCCCGTGATTGAAGTTTTAAAATTTTGCCACATGCCAATGGGATCAATCAATCCTTGGTCGGCTAATTTGAGATATATCCCTAATTCTTCCAGTCGAGGTCGACCAATGCTTTCCCATGTCGATTTGGTCATGATGGTTACTTGTGATCCAAAGGTTAGGACGACCTGTGAAATTCGAAATCCATCGACTTCCAGATCGACAAGAGGGTCCATATCGGTTTCTCTTTGTGGTTCAAACTACATAGCATTTTGGTAATTTTTTCATTCTGGCAATTATTTTTGATAAGATGCATTAATTCGATTTACCTTGCCACAACTTCTTCTTTTGTTAATAGATGAAGTAATTCATGAAGCATTTTACTTTTATTCTCTTCCTTACTTTCATCAAATGCTATTTGTGAGAATATTTCTGAGGCATTTTTGAAAATATCTTTTTGCTTTGTGGGGTTAGGATAATTTTCCTTTTTATTGTGTAGTTGAGTGACATGAGGGTTATCCCCCCAGTCTTTGTTCCTTGTCGATATGGGACCTTCTTACAAAAAATTCATATACCACATGAGTGCATGATTTTTGAGTCCACTTGCAAATTGTGCAATTTGTTGATTTTCATTATCAATTAAGTTAGCTTGCCAAAGGCCTCACACATAAACCAATGCTTTTTAGGATCTCCATCTCCTTCAAAATATGAGTATTGATTGGAAGACTTAAAACCATATTGCTATTTTTATGATATTTTGGACTGACCGACTAATTATTGAAAGAACTTCTATTAAATGACTACTGGTGACTACTGATGAATTCAACTGCTGCCAAGACAAATGTATCTCTTCTACAGACTCTTCTTTATCTGGTTCGGATTCCGATGATTTCAGAGGTTCTATCAATAATGTTGTTGGTGGGGGTGGGGGTACCTTGATGTGTTCTAAGTAAAATAAATTAAAAGAGTGTCTCTTGAATTCAGGAGTGAAGGTAATCCAATTACCTCGCTCTAGTCGATGGATCATCAATCTGTCTATGATTTTGCCACATTGGTCTAGTCGATTCCAAATGCTAGTGTCGCATGGTTGTAATCTCATGTCGCACTTGACGATCTATCTAATAGTTGGTCCAGTCGTCATTATCATAGGTACAGGACTGACGGGAGTTGCGACATCTGGAATTGTGATGCACATTTTTTTGGGGGTCAATACCATTGTGTTTGACTGCTCTTCCGATGTCGGCGCCTCACCTTATTCTTCAACTGGTCGAATTTCCCTCGACTCAGTTATGAATTTTTGCCGCTCAACCATCTCCTCTGAATTCTTCAAGCCTCTCTTATGATGTAACAAGCTGGAAATCTTCCTCAATTGCTCTCGCCGTCTGTATATTTTTCTCTCTAGTCTTTGAATATTTGTTGTTTGCTTATGGATGACTGGACATTTATTTTTTTGCAGTGGACTTAACTTTTACAGGCCTTCATTGTTTCGAATTTCTTTGACTAGCCTCCATCTTCTTTATTCAGAACACATCTTCAACGACCCCCCCATTACCGACTTGACTCTTATTGACCAACATATATGAGGTCATCAATGGTCATCATTTGCTCAAAAAGTATTCCCACTGTCATTCATTCACGAACTGTTCCCACTCTTTTTGCTTCTTTTCCTAGTTCATCGTCACGTGCTCCTCTAAGGGTGGTCGGGGTTCGATAATGTGTTCGACGTCATTCTCAATCAAAAATTTATACAGCAGGATAGGTATGGAGCAGAATAAACTCTCATGAAGATCAGTGTAAAAATTGCATCTGATGTTATCGATGGATACTTTGTTCTCGATGGCTTGTTCTTCACAATAATATTCACATATTTTATCAAACCATTCGTACAAATTTGTTCTTCCACCGTTAAGGATCCTTTGTATTAGCAACTTTTCACTATGGGCATCCAATCTGGTCATGAACGACTATCAAGAATTTCTTTATTTCACAAGGAACAAACTCTATAAATTTCTCATGGGACTTGGTGAATAATTTATACCTTCGTGTTCTCATGTCAACTTATTTCGTCGTGCATAATTTTAAATATAGTTTGCTACTTTCTTATCCCACCACTCTCAGATTTCTCTCTTTGTTAGCATTTATGCATCTTTCTCATTTCTTAATGATGTGTACTACCATAAATGGAACTAATGTTGTAGTCTAGGGGATTACATCAGTTACCTGTAGTACATTATACCAATATAGAGAAACAGTCACATGCATACACACATCATACAACCATATAAGAGAGTAAGTGGGACACCAACAACAAGCTTTATATTAATGGAGCCAAAGCAAAGTACAATATCAGTGCAAACATCTATATTATGTTGCCGGCTCTACAACCTATTTATACAGATTACATACATTTATTCAGTTACAACTATCCGGTTGGTCAACTAACCGACCGACGGCTTTGGGCTGACCATAGTCGGTGGAGGACCTAGTTGACTCGTCGACTAGGCTCCTCCAACATATGCACCGGGATCCTTTTGTAGATTTTGAATGAGTGTCCACATAAATAGGTCATTCTTCCATTCTTCCCTTGCTACTACTATCCAATCGGGTTGTGTAGTTGAAATTGCATAAAGTAATGCCTCCACATCCTGATTTTTTATAGAGAGTGCATATGCCACCACATTCTAGTTAACTTGTTTATAGATGATTTCAAAGTCATATCCCAACATCTTGGTTACCCATTTTTGTTGCTCTTCTTAAGATAGCCTCTATTCCAAAAGTATTTAAGACTATCATGTTTTGACATTGAAGTGCCTACCTATTAGGTAAGGATGCCATTGCTTAAGTGCATGTAGTATTGCCATCATTTTCTTCTCATAAATTGATTTCTGTAAGTTCTTTCCCTTGATTGGTCGACTTTCAAAAGCAAGGGACTGTCCTTGTTGCATTAGAACATCATCGATTCCATTTCCTGAAGCATCACATTCCATAATGAAGGTTTTTGAGAAGTCTAGTGTGGTCAAAACATGAGCTTTGCACATTGCCTCTTTAAGTTGTTCAAATGCTTGAGTTGCCCCTAAATTCCATGAAAATGATTCCTTCTTCAATAATGTTGTGAGAGGTTCTGCTATTGTTCCATAGTTCCAAACAAACTTATCGTAGTACCCTGTAAAACCTAAGAATCCTCTAAGATTATTCAAGGTTTTGGGAATTATCCAGTCCATCATGGCTTTAATTTTGTTAGGGTCTACTTTGACACCTTCATGAGATACAATATGACCCAAATACTCTACCTCCTTTACCCCAAAGAAGCATTTGGTTGGTTTTGCATATAGTTGTTTCTCCTTTAGTAGTTGTAGCACCCTATCAACATGTTGAACATGTTCTTCCGAAGACTTGCTATAGATTAGTATATCATCAAAAAATACTAATACAAATTTTCTAATGAAGGGCTTGAAAATGGAATTCATCAAACCTTGAAATGTGGAAGGTGCATTCATAAGGCCAAAAGGCACGACCAGAAATTCATAATGACCTTCATGAGTTCTGAATGTTGTTTTTGGGATGTCTTCTTCCTTCATTCTAATATGATGATACCCTGGATGAAGATCCAAGTTTGTGAAGTAAATTGCTCCATGTAGTTCATCTAACAATTCATCAATGATAGGAATGGGAAACTTATCTTTAATGGTGATCTTGTTGATCTCTCTATAATATGGACACATACACCACGATCCCTCCTTCTTCTGTACCATTACCACTGGTGTAGAGTAAGAACTTTGGCTAGGCCCAATTATGCCAACCTCTAACATTTCTTCAACTATGCGCTCAATTTCACTCTTCTAGACATAGGGGTATTTGTAAGGTCTGACGTTGGGAGGAACACTTCCTGGAATTAAGTGAATAACATGATCAAAATATCGACTAGGTGGAATACCTTTTGGAATATCTTCAAATACCTTGGATTTCTTATCAATGACGCTTTGGATATCCAGGGAAATAGGAGGCTTAGACGTTTGAACATCTAATGAGCATAATTGTGCAATTACACCTTGATGTACCTTTTTGAACAATTTTGGATACCATTAGAGCGTATGACCTTGCTTGGATTCCCTGTGATACCCCTTAATTCAAATTATTTTCCTTCCAAATAAAATTTCATGAAAAGTTCTTGAAAATTAAAAGAAACTGTTCCCAATGATTGTAACCATTGAACCCCTAAGACAACATCAACACCACCCATTGGGATAGAAATCATTGGACTATTCAATACATATTCCACCATAGTAAGATTGATATTATGGCATTTACATGAGCAATTGATAGTTCCTCCATCTGCAATCATTACTTGAAACTCTGGTGTTGGATATACAAAGCAATTGAGATCTTTGGCTAATTTAGAGTGAATGCAATTATGAGTACTACCATAATCAATCGACACTGTTACCTTTTTCTTTTTGATATATCCTTTGATATTGATATTTGAGGAGTGATAATTCCAACCAATGCATGACAAGATATGGTGGGAGTAATCTCTTGTATTTATTCACTTGAAGATAGTTCTTGTTATTTTGCTTCTTACTCTTCACAATCTATGTAGAATAATTTCTTCTCGCCACACTTATGTCCCTTGCTATACTTGCTGTCACAATTTAAGCATATAAATTTTGTTATTCTTTCATCCAGTTTTTGAGGCATTAACCTTTGAGGTGGGTTGGAAGAAGGAACATTATTCTCTCTAGTAGTCATCACCATATTTTTACTTTCAATTTTCATTGCCAAACTAAAAGCATTCTCCAATTATTTAGATTCAAGGATACGTATCTCATGTTGAATATTCTCCTTTAAAGTGCCCATAAAGAGATCCAATAAATTATCTTCTGATATATTCTTCACTCTAAGACTTAACTTCTGCAATCGCTTGATGTGCATTGTAACTAGACCTTTTGTTTGCGATTTATCAACTGACTAAAGAAAGTGTTACTATTAATATCGTCATAATGTGCAATCAATTCTTCTGTGAATATAGACCAAGAGATAATGGAGTCCTTTTTCGGTCAAAAAGCCATTGGTACCATACAAATTGTTCAGGCTCTAAATATAATGATGTAATAGTTACCTTTTGAAAAGTTGACATTTGGTGTAGATCAAAGAATTGCTCCATATGGAATATCCATGTTATTGGATTATTGCCACCAAACTTTCTCATATCGATCTTGGGAATAAAGTAGTTCCTTAGACCTGAGTTGAACCTATGATGATGCAGTGGATCATCATATTTTGGGGACTCAAACCTCTTATTCTCTAAATTTTTTTTCAATATTCTTAATACACGACTGGAGTAAGTCCCCCTTTTCCTTCTTATCCTCTTCTTGAGTAGATGAATGTGTAGGAAAGCTAAGTCTTATCTCATTCAACAATAACTTCAAATCTTGAATATCTTCTTTATAACTTGCCATCTCATTGGTCATCTTTACTAGATCCTCTTTGCTAGCCAAATTATTTTCCAAGTTAGATAAAACAACCATTTTCATAGTCCCTTTAATGATATCTTACAACTTGGATACCCTAAAAGATATGTCTTCACTTTCATTGTAGGCCAGGGATGAATCTTCTATTGGTTTGATGGGAGTGTGATTTTTTCCACTACCTTTTGGTAGAATTTTGAATAATATAAATATATATCACACCTTATGTTCACCTCAAATAGATCCTTCTACTAAAAGTTATTTCAAAATTTAAAATGGCATACCTTTTTCCAACCTTGATTTGAAGACTGATTTCAAGTTAATGAAATCCTAAAATTTCGACCACTATGAGTTTGAAATATTAGCATGTGGTAGCTCGATATTTCCTCTTTCTAATGCCATATGTCTCATGGAATTTGTATGTGCCAATTTTCCCAACACTTGTCATTTTTGGCATTTTCGGAAGAGTGAGAGTGTATGGCTTGTCACGTGTCCAATTTTTTGAATCTAATTCTAAAATTGCTACCAAAAATACTATGGTTTTTCTTCTTTATGATGCCACTAGTCTCTCTCAATTTGGATCTTGCATGCTCCAGATATAACAATTTTCCCTAGAGCACTTGTTTGAGACTAGCTTTTGGGCTAGTCAGAAACCCTAGATTCTTGAGGGTATAACTCAAAATTTGTACAGAGCCGGGGTCTAAATTTTTTACCACAGGTAGCTAGGCCTAGTTTCTAGATGGGTTCCGATTTTTTCTATCTGCAAACCTGTAAAACAAAATATAGAGACAATTCCAAGATGACTTATTTTGGAAGCGTCCAAGCTTTGATACCAAATGTTATGCAACAAATTTCCAAAAAGAGCATGAGAAGAGTAGAAATATACCAAAGAGAGTACTATTTTCCTTTAATGAAGAAAATAGATGAATAAAAATCCTCTTCAAGAGGGAAACCTCCTGATACAATGTACTAAGTACACAAGACAAGATAAGATAATTCAAATGAAAAGGTATCCTTCCTATATATAGGAGACATAGAGGTACAATTACAACTAATGGACCCAAGTCGACATAAAAAATATAATAATACCAATAACAATTACCAAGAATAGAGTCATAGAACCAATCTGACATCAATAATATGTAATGAGCCACAATATACGAGGTAATGTGCCAACATTTAGGGCTTAACATAGATCTAGAGGGAAATTATTGATCTCTACCCCTATTGTCTATCTTGTTAGTTTTTCATCATTTACTTCAATAGATCTAGGATCTTAACTGAAAGAACAACATGTACAACATATCAAGCATAAGAGACAAGAGACACAAAACATTTCACCGGGGAAAACCAAGAAGGTGAAAAACCACGCAACTTCCTCAGAGATAGAATAAACATCAATATAAGGTTCACCATGATCAAACCCAAGAGATAGATATCTTCAATAGCATGCTCCTCCTCCACTTGTGCGCACCCTCCTCTTCTCTCACTAATGCGAAGTGAGTGAATAATAGAATGTGTAAAATGAGAGAGTCACACTCTCTATTTATACACTAACTTGACTTGACCTTTACTCAACTAGGTCGGCCCCAACTTAACCACTTAACATAATGTTGATTGGGCCGACCCCTCTAGGGTGGTCTAATAACCCTTTGACCCACATGACTGATACAGGGCTGACCCCATCAAGGTGGTCTAATAACCCATCAAGTATAAGTTATGACACTTACAATATAACTTGCGACACTTGCAAGTACACATGACGACACTTCCAATCGGAGGAATAATACATCTTCGTTGGGGATACAATAAGGTACAAATGTAATACATACAATATACAAGTGAATATATTCCAAAGTTACAAATACATCAACACTCCCTCTTAACTAGGAAGGTATTCTCTTGACACAAGTCATAAATACATATAGGCACAAGTCTTCAATTCTGGAGCTGGATCATCGTCATTGGATCACGGAGCATCATCATCATCACTGTTGCTGTACTCGACATCTTGATCACTGGGCTATCTCTGAATTATTCTCGTCATAGGAAGTTCTACAGAGCCAGCCCTTTTTCATGCTGGTTGTAGGCCTAGCCTCCTGCGGGTCTTCATCATCATTGGCCATTCTGTGGAATCCTCAGGACTTATTACGTGCGTCAACAAAACCTCGAAAGAGCATCCTAGGACTGATTTACGAGCTTATCGCTCAACCTATCCAATCTCCCAATATCTTTTACATGTTGACTGTGACAAAACCTTAAAAGAGTGTCTTACTTCCTGCAAGAACTCTAAAGAGCATCCTAGGACTGATTTACGAGCTTATTGCAAAACCTATCGGATCTCCAGGACTGATTACATATGAACACCACCACAATACCTTTAAAGAGTGTCGTACTTCCCGCAAGAACTCTAAAGAGCATCCCAGGATTGATTTACGAGCTTACTACTCAACCTATCGGATCTCTAGGACTGATTACATGTGGTTAGGAAAAACCTTTAAAGAGTGTCTTACTTCCTACAAGAACTCTAAATAGCATCCCAAGATTGATTACGAGCTTACCGCTTAACCTATTGGATCTCCAGGACATATTACATGCATCTAGTAGCAAAACCTTGAAAGAGCATTCTAGGACTGATTTACGAGCTTACCGCTCAACCTATCGGATCTCCCAGGATCTTTTCTATGCTACATGCACAACCTGTCCACGGCCATGAAGTATCAACCTGATAATCATGATCATACCGATCATCATCATATGGTGCATCATCCTGATGCACATCATCATAGCATCGTCCCGATGCATGTCATCTGGAGCATCATCCTGATACTCGCCATCATTGTATGATCAACCTGATTGTACAAGGCATCCACCTGATGCATATAATCACACATGATCCACCTAATCATGTAAAGCATCCACCTAATGCATATCATCACACATGATCCACCTGATCATGTAAAGCATCCACCTAATGCATATCATCACACATGATCCACCTGATCATGTAAAGCATCCACCTGATGCATATCATCTAGAGTATCATCCTAATATAGGTCATCTGAAGCATCGTCCTGATGCTCATCATACAACACTTACATCCACAACCATGGGAGGATCCTCCTACCACCATGCTTGGAATGGCTCCTGCAAATGTGTCCCATCACTTATTCCTTGAAGTATCTTCTATCTGAAGAACACCAAGCCTCTCTTTGAAGTACTCGAACTTCACTCTAGCTAGTGGTTTCGTCAACACATCTGCAACCTGCTCATCCGTCGCAACATACAGGAGCTTCACTACTCCTCTTTGCACCATATCCCTGATATAGTGATATTTGATCTCAATGTGCTTCGACTTGTCATGGAACACTAGGTTCTCTGAGAACTTCACACAACTCTGGTTGTCACAATAGATACAGGTAGCATCCAACGGGAGATCAAATAACTCAGACAGTAACTTCTTAAGCCATACTGCCTCACAACTGGCCGAACAAGCTGCGACATACTCTGCTTCGGCTGTACTCAGTGATACGCAAGACTGCTTCCTGTTAAACCAAGAGATCACACCTGATCCCATACTGAAGAAGCACCCTGAAGTGCTCTTCCTATCTGCAGCACTGCCTACCCAATCTGAATCAACATAACCCTCCAGGTTAAACTTTCGATTTGCATCATACTTGAGCCCATAATCAACCGTACCCTTCAGGTACCTCAGAATATGCTTTATAGCAATCAGGTGAACATGTCTAGGATCTGTCAGAAACTGGCTCAAGGTGTTCACCGCAAAGCAAATATCTGGTCTCGTGTTTGTTAGGAACATCAAGGACCCAATCATATGACGATACACCATGACATCAACCACCTCAGATGAAGCATCACAGAGAAGCTTCAGGTTTGATGCCATAGGTGTGGCCATGGCCTTGCAGCCCATCATCCCGAACCGCTTCAGGATCTCTACTGCATACTTCCCTTGTCCAAGGAAGATTCCATCTGCACTCTGCCACACCTCCATACCTAGAAAGTAATGCATCATCCCCAAGTCCTTCATCTCGAACTCGACAACAAGTTTCCTCTTCGTATCTGCAATCAACCCATCCTCACCTGTAACAAACAGGTCATCCACATACAATAGTAGGATCACTAGATTTCCTTCCTCAACCTTGTAGTAATGGTTGGAATCCGCTTTACTCTTGGTAAAGCCCAAACTGGATAGAAAGCTGTCTATCCTACCATACCAAGTCCTAGGAGCTTGCTTCAAGCCATACAAGGCTTTCTTCAACCTGCACACATATGACTCCATGTCATGTGTCTCAAAACCGAGTGGCTGCTCCACATACACTTCCTCTTTGACTACACCATTCAAGAAAGATGTCTTGACATCCATTTGGTGTATCTTCCACTTCATCACTGCATCTAGTGCAAGCACTGTTATGATGGAAGTGTATCTGGCTATAGGAGCAAGAGTCTCTTTGTAATCTATCCCCTCTTTTTGGGAGAAGCCACGAGCTACAAATCTTGCCTTGTATTTCTATATGCTGCCATCTACAGCATGCTTGATCTTGTAGATCCACTTGGAAGTTACAACATACTTCCCTTCTAGTCTTTGGATCACATCCCAAACATCATTCTTCATGATCGACTTGTATTCCTCGATCATGGCATTCTTTCATTACTGCATCCCGAATCCTGGGAAATTCATATTCTTCAATATCTTCAATAGATAGTTTTCTTTGAACTCCGTTGCTGGAAAAATGTTGTAGTCCTTCTTTTGTAGGTGATTGTACACGATCTTTCCTACAAGTCAAATTCAATTGCATGATTAGAAACTTCTCATAGTTTTTTCAAAGCAAATTCTTACACATAAAGGCATATGTCATACAATCATGCAATTATTTTAGCCAATGCTTCAATACAACATTTATCCATATCCCGTAACTTTTCGAGATGCCTTCCATCTCTACCAGAACATTGTTTAAGAGTTTGCACTACTCCCAACATGTCAGCAAAGAGGTTTCATTCTAGATAAGTAGCAATGGAATGTTGTACAATACCATAGGCCACTTACCCATTACTTGCATATTAGTAGTATCTTGTTCATTAATGCAACTTTTCTAAAATGCAAAATGTACATCCTAAATCTAGGAACATAAGTATGTACATGAATGATCAACATCATTTAAGTAATCATAAGAAATGACAATTTAAACACTTATCTTTGTTTAGTTGTAGGGTGGACTCCCTCTCAATCTTTGCTTCCTTGCAGGAACTACTGGAGTGTGCTCCCTCTTGATCCTTGCTTCCTGGATTACCTATCCTTGAACTTATATTCATCCTGGACCACTATGCATGCTTAAGTGTGCACTAGTGTCATCCTCAAGATCTCATACATGATCATACATCCATTAGTATAATCTCAATACTATCAAAACATTATGATCCTAAATAAACTTAACATCTATGGCCATGATTATTTCACACATAGGTAATAAGCGTTAGTATTCAAGGTTTCAGGAAAAAATTCTTTTACTCATGCATATTCTTATTTGACCATAGGGCTCTTCTGGTTAGTCATATCATCAATCAAAGTAAGAAACATAATATGCACAAACCCTTGATTACTTAAACTTCTAACTTTAAGAATAATCATTATCATTCATACAAAAGTATAAGATCCTAACATAAGGTAGGATTCTAATTTGCTATAGGAAAAACATACCTGGAATATCATGTTAGCTAGTTATGTCTAACATACCCAAACAATGTCTTCTTGTTCTCTTCAATGACTTGTGCTTAGTAACCTGCATAACTTATAAGTTAACCATTGTAGAACCAAAATATACATACCTCATAAGTAGAGCTTCTATGTGATCCATGACTATGGATGAGTCTTTGTCTTCATGTCACCATGGTCATATGTTCTTGATCTAGAACTTGATTTGTACCTTTCATGTTAGCGGAAAATATCAACCTCATACAACACCATAGTGCATTAGTACAATCATAAGTGCTATAACCCTAATCAATGAATGTCTTCTATCATTCACATGCATTCATACTTTTACTAGGGTGATGAGACAAGTCTAAGATTAATCAAGATTGTACTAACCTTAATAATATGAAGACAAACATATCATAAACTTAATCATGAACATATTTCAAAACATACCTATATATCCTCAAGTCATACTTGTCGAGATTGCTTGTAGTCTTCTTATGTAAGGCCTTAACCTTATCTCCCTCTGGAACTGGAACTTCTTCACTTATGCAGGTGTCCAATTCATTCTCTTCTAGGATTAACCCAATCCACTTTGATTTGCTGAAACTGGATCTGGAGCTGGATTAGGGTTTGTCAGAGAAACCCTAAAAATTCAAACTTTGAATTTCAAACTTCTGATTGGATGAAAAGATGTGCCTTGCTGAGCTGATCAAGTTGGTATACTCCAATTTTGAAATCTCCAAAATTTGGCCCCTCAAAATTGCCTTTGAAACTTCCGGATCTTCTAGACAGGATCCCGAACTAGGGTTTGATAAAGCCCGGTCTTCTGCCCATCCAAACGGTTCAATCTTGTGTTCTAAACTTCGATTTTTCTGAGGAGCTTCTAACTGTGGTCACAGATTTCAAAAATTCCAACTTTTGCGGAAGCCCTAATTTTCCACCTTTCCGATCGAAATCGTGAACTAGGGTTTGATCAAGCCCGAAATTCTGCCCAACCAAAAAAATTTGATCTTGGTCCCTAAATTTTGATTTTGATGAGGAGCATTCAGCCGTGGTCTCCGATTCCAAAAATTCCAACTTTCTCCGAAGCCCTAAATTCCCGCAGCAGTGACAAGCCAAGAATGAAGGTGCTCAGAATCCAATTCTATTTTGACAGAAATATGCACCTTATTGTTTCTGGTTCATCTCTTAAATTTTGGAGCCACAAGGTCTGAAACTTCTACCTGTGGTAGCCTGACCTGTCATCTTTCCAACCCCATAGATCTAACCTCAAATGGATTCTCTGAGAGAGAGTTATGCTAAGTGTCGCAACGTGACCTGTTTATGGGATGAAATAGGAGGGCAAACTTCTACGGCATGCCACGTGTCACTGGTTCAATTTCGGCCTCTAAAAAGAAGACTTGTAAAAGTACAGTCCATGCCCTAACTGTCACTTTTTACAAAATTTCATTTGGAGCTTCCTATCCCAAGTTGTGACCTTTTTGCCTAGGTCACCTGTTTATGACTGAGATCTGGAAGAGGCAGAAACCCTAGATTGTACGGATCATATCTCACAAAGTACAACGAATCAGATGTTGTGCTTCGGACACAAGGTACATGGGATGTTACCTTCGACTTGTAAAAGTTTCATATCCTGAACCTTCGCCAAAATGTATTTATAGCGAAAGTGCTACGATGACTGGTTTTTACTATATCAAGCCCTAGCTTTCAATTTGTTGCAAGTGCAACAAGTCTCATAAATGCCATACCATGCCTTCCTTCACGCTAGCTCTGATACCATGTTAGTTTTTCATCATTTAATTCAATAGATCTAGGATCTTAACTGAAAGAACAACATGTACAACATATCAAGCATAAGAGACAAGAGACAAGAGACACAAAACATTTCACCAGGGAAAACCAAGAAGGTGAACAACCATGCAACTTCCTCAAAGATAGAATAAGCATCAATACAAGGATCACCATGATCAAACCCAAGAGATAGATATCTTCATCAGCATGCTCCTCCTCCACTTCTACGTACCCTCCTCTTCTCTCACTAATGTGAAGTGAGTGAATAATATGATGTGTAAAATGAGAGAGACACACTCTCTATTTATACACTAACTTGACTTGACCTTTACTCAACTAGGTCGGCCCCAACTTAACCACTTAACATAATGCTGAATGGGCCGACCCCTCTAGGGTGGTCTAATAACCCTTTGACCCATATGACTCATACAGGGCCGACCCCATCAAGGTGGTCTAATAACCCATCAAGTATAAGTTACGACACTTACAATATAACTTGCAACACTTGCAAGTACACATGACGACACTTCTAATCGAAGGAATAATACATCTCCGTTGGGGATACAATAAGGTACAAATGTAATACATACAATATACAAGTGAATATCTTCCGAAGTTACAAATACATCAACATATCTTGGGTATTGGACACACCCAGGAGAGGGAGTAAAAAGTAAAATTGTTATCCATGCTCTATGTGTAAGGGAGACCACCCCTCTCATATATGTCCCTTCCTAGAGGATGTCCACAATTATTTGGTGTAGCATGGAAACCCATCACCGACGATTTCCCTTACCCACCCCTTCCCTCAATCCTAGCAACAAATGGTAACTACACCTCCTACACCCTTGCCAGGGGGCACTCATGACTAACACCATTTGGGGGGGGGGGTCCTCATCCAATGAAACTATGTTCTTTTTAGAGCAAGCCATTAGTTTACAAACACGGTCCAAGAACTATGATGATTCAAAAAAATATCCTCCCACTAAAGAAGTTATCCCCACACAACCTGATGGTTCTCTCCACATTGAGAAACTTACTCTTGACCCATTACCTCGCCTTCCCAAAGGCTTGGTTAATAGGTCCAATCTTGTTTTGAGATTTTCCAATCACTACAACATTGCTGAATACTTGGCACAATCCCCTTGTGCCATGTTAACTCTAGAAGTGCTCCAAAGTTGTCTTGGGCAGAAAAAGGATTGTTGAGTGCCATTGGTGGTGTTGACTTATTCGAAACAAATGTCATTACTTTCAACTTAGAACAGGCTACACCTAGGCTTCCCTCCCAAGTGGCTTTTCAAATCTAAGTTAAGTGACGAGGGATTAATATCTAACGCACTGTGGTGGATGAGGGAGACTCTACTTGTGTGATGGTCGCGTCTTGTTGGAAATATTTGGGTTCCCCCACTTTGGCCCCTTCCCCTACTATATTGCAATCCTTTGACGGGAATTCATTTCAACCAAAATGGATCATCTTGGATTTTCTAGTTGAACTAGTTGGAAAGACGGTGAATGTAGATGTAGAGTTTGTCCATTCTCCATTGGATTACAATCTCTTACTAGGATGGAGTTGGTCTTATGCTATGAAAGCAGTAGTTTCCTCTGTGTTTTGTTTAATTATTTTTCCTCATGAGGGGAAGGTGGTAACCATTGACCAATTGGATTATTGAACAACTGATACGAGGGTCTCTAATGGAAAAAATGTTCCCCTTGTTAGTGCTTCCAACTCTACCATGACAAGTGTGGGGGTTGGGATGTTTAAGGATTCCTCTCTTATGGGTACTTTTCTGTTACCCCCTTCGCTTTGCTATGTTGCATCGTCCCCGATCCTTGCAAGCTCATTCATACTTGTGGGATCATTTTCATTGGAGCATACAAATGATTATGTTCCTCATTCATCATCCACTCATGATGAGATTCCATGTTTTGATCTCGTGCCATTTCCTGGTGACCGTGTTCCTATTACGACACATGATGTGAAATCAATAGGGAGCATGTGAAACATATCCAAGACCAATAAGAAACATAGGCATAGGGGAAAGAAAACATGACGAAGGAGACAACCATTAGCCTCTGCTAATCCTGGTGGGGGCACACCATTAGCCTCTACTAATCCTAGTGGGAGCAAACCATTACTATCTGGTAATCCTGTTGGGGGGAATCCACTAGCCTTTGCGATTCATGCTAGGGGAATATCACCAACCTATGGACATCATGTTGGGAAGAAACATCCAACCATTGCCAATCATGCTAGAAGTGATATTATTTGTGGGAATCCTAGGCATGTGGGGCATGGGTTTTCTCACAAAGACTGTTACACATAGGCCACATCTCCATGTGGTGCTTTGTACATTATGTACTATATATTGGTGTGGTGTGCATTTTCCCTTTGCGTGTTTGTGGCATTTCTCGATCAGTCCCATAATACATATTGTAAAATATTCAAAAACATTATAAAAGACTAAAAAACCCAAGAAACATTAAAAACCTTTAAAAATCTAAAAGCATCTCATTAGTGCATTTGTTTTTATTTTTATCTTTTGTGGGATTTTTGACATATGTTTTGGACCTTGTTTTAGCTATTTTGTCAGGTTTTGATAGTCGAGACATGGGTTTTTGGAGACATCCACCTTCCTTGAGGTATGATCCCTAAATTGGCATGGGATAGGTTATTTCTCGCACACATATGTTGCATTTTTAACCACCATTTTTGCCATCATCATGCCTTAGGGTCCCACTCGTTGAGTTGAGATACTATCCCTCCTTTGCATTTCACATCGTAACTTGTGCGGTAGAGCCTTCCTCCCATGAGTGTCCTACAATAGCACCTCCTCACCATTTGATACCCATGCCGATATTTCCTATAGGTGAGGGAGCCCTCCTTAGTCTCTCTCATGCATTGATGGAGCCTCATTATCCTTCACTTCATCTATTGCTGGCCTTACCAGACGAGGGTTCCCAACGAGCTTACACTTATCCCTTTGTCGTGCTCGTTAAACTATGAAAAAGACACATATGGAGTATCCTTTTATCTTTTTTTGGGCTCGTTAAAACTGAACGAAAAAGTCAAACCATGGAGCATTTTTATCTCCCTTCTTTGAGCTCCTTAAAAAATAAAGATGGATTCAAGTTCACTTGTATAGGGTTGTTAAACTTACATAGACAATGTACCCTCATGAGCATTCTTCCATCTCTCCTTTGATCTTGTTGAAAATAGAAGGAGGCCTCAAGTTTACTTTTCCGGGCTCGTTAAACTTCCATGGACAAGGTGAATTTGGAGACCTCTTTAAGCTCTTTTATGACTCCTTAAAATTGAAAAGATTGTCGATTAGGCTTGTTCCTTTTACACTCACTAAAAGGTTTGAAAGAAAATCCATATGGTATAAGTTTAACCCTTTTCCTGGCTGCATGGATTTACTACGAAAAAAATACTCTAGTCAATTTTGGGCTAAAAGAGTTCTCCCTCGTATAATTTTATGCTCTTTTGGCCTTGGGGGACTAATATTACGAAAAAAACCACCTTTCGAGCATTCTTCTCTCTTTTATTCGAGCTCGTTAAAAAATGAAGATTGACCCAAGTTTACTTATTCAAAATTGTTAAACTTCTACGAAGAAGATTCCACCGAGCACACTTCCATCCCTTCTTTGAGCTTGTTAAAAAATGAAGAAGATCCTTTAAAAGAAGAGAAAAATGGGGGAAACTATTGTCTGTATTTATTCCATGAGATGGAAACATTCAATTATGTCACCCTTGAACATGGCACATGTTTAAGTCAGTATCTCATAGTTGGGGATTAACTTGCCTAGGATCCTTATGAGTAGTTTTTCTCCTCCATTTGGTTACTCTTCTAGGCATTATGGAGAGAGTTTCAGTGCCTCATGCATTGTTACTCTACATCAATGCCCTCATGTCAACGCTGCCAAGTGATGTTTCGTGTCGTGCCACATGTTCAAGGGAAGTTAAGCCTTTGTCGTCCATCTGCATTTCAGTTTACCTTATTGCCCATCTGTGTTAGCCATCACTGAGTCATGTGTCTTTAGTGACTCGATCCATTCACATCATCTCTTGGATTTTGTTTTATGTCATATGATGGGGGATATATTAAGGCCTTCCTTCGATGGATTCCTTCCTATCGATGCCAACTCATTATCTAGGAAGTGAGTCTAGAAACCATTAGTACCTTGGAGCTTGCAGTCCCCAGTGGTAGGTTTCCTCGTGTTCAGCAGTGAGTTCACATCATTGAATCCTGTTGAGTGATTCTACAAGTGTTCAAATTCATCTCATCCATTCACACTTGTTATATTGTACAAGGCACCTTGGAGGCCATTCTCTTCATTGGTGGTTCCTCTCACATTTGTTAACGGTAGACATCAGTGACCGGTAATAAGACGATTTCACCCATGGTCGACATTAACACATCTATTCCCATGTTGTGTGAATTGTACCTTCAATGGTTGAGACGAATACCTTGGGTGTATGGGACATTCACTGATAATTTTGGTTACCCTTCCCAAGTTGTGATGGATTATAGCACTACCAGTGTGCTATTTTTCTTCCTACTTTATGTTGTGTCATAGATCCACACTGTATTGGTTGGTGGCTATGATCTCATTGCTTCACGTAGATCCGCATTGTAATGGTCGGTGTCTATGTTGTATCTCATGACATGGATCTACAATTTTTTTTTCGTAGCCATGATCTCATATTTGGTTCCATGGATCCGCAATATATTGTTTGGTGACCGTTCTTTGTTCCTATTCCAAGCATGGGTATGCCTACCTCGGGGATGATCTATATTGCTGACCAGATGATTGATTGTAGCATGTTCTCCATGATGACTTGACTCCTAGATCCTACCTTGTACCCACCTTGTCTCTCCTTGCAACATTACCTTATTGTAAAGTGTTCCGGGCATCTGTTATATCATTATTTACCACCCACTTGAGATCACTAGGAACCTTTACCAACTTTAAGTTGTTGAGACACTTTTATTTTCTCATAACTTATTGTTATTCAATACTAATAATAATTTATTAATTTATCGAGAAACTTTATTATTTTCTCCATTGGAAAAATACACCTTCTAGAACGATTGGTGAGTTGTGAGGAGATTAGCTTCATGTGTTAGATCATACATGTTATGAGTTAAAATTGGTAAGTTCTAGGTGTCCACATTGTTACACCGTATTTTTCCACCTTGTGAGCATTAACACTCCTTGGCCTCCCTTATCCATCTGCAGACTCAAAACCATATTTTTGGTTCTCCTTGAACCCTTTTTCCTTATTTTTCCTCCTATACGCAAGCTTCTTCAGTACAACTTGCATATATGCTAGTTGCATCACTACAACCAAGGTACATCGACTTTTGGTAAATAAAAGTAAAATATCTATTTTTCACTCCAAAAAACGGCCATTGTGACCTTTGGCCCTCCATGTATCTTGAAACGACTTGATCCGACCTTTCACTTGCCTTTGGAGGGTTATATATTGAGCTATTGTGATGAATGGAAGGAGGAGAAAGAGAAGAGCATTGAAACTCTATTGAAATTTTTCCTTGATTGCTTGAGTCTACATCCATTGATCCTAGTTGTTGTTAACCATTTATGTTCACCTCCCAAACTCTTTCATATCTTGTGAAGGATTTATTCTTTTACTAGTGAGTTTGCCATTGTATGGGGGATTGAAGTGGTGGAGGCACAAGTGGAGGAACCTAATTTTTGGTTTAGATGAGTTTCCGACAGGAGGTTGTATCTTGTACTTCTTGTTCATATTAATAGAAATACTCATTTTCTCATCCATTTATATTGTGAATGATAATTTATTATCATTGGGCACATTTGCTTATATATATCATGGATTATGCTATTGTATATGCTGACATCTTTTATATATAATATACACTTGTTTGCGTTTATTGTTGAGACTAAGCTGCAGGTTCAAGTGTTGTCATTCAAAAGCTCAACGAAATTCTTCATCAGACATTTGGATTGAGGTAGGTCCTTTATTATGTTTATCCGCATTTACATTTATATAGCATACGTTGGGAAGTGAGTTGATTTCTTGAGTTCATCTGTCTGTTGTGGTATACCCCAAGCCATAGTAATTTTTTCTTCGTAACACACATTCATCCCCTCTACCTTCACCATCCACCTATATAATGAAGGTCTTCCAAGGGAGAAGGGGATTTTTTTGGAGAGAAAGTAAGTAAATGCTACCCAATTTTTAGAGAGAGCCTCTTCCTTGTGTGATCATCATCGAGAGAGCCCAACCTTTGGTGATTAAGGTGAGTAGGAGTTTGAGTCAAGGATTCAAGGAGGTCTCTCACCATGGATCTAGGTAAGAACTTTGTGATGTATTGATTTCCATTTTAATATAGATATTGATGGTTTTCCCCCATATTCATTGTGCTATTTCCATGTTATGCACTATTGATATTGGGTCTTGTTATATATTGAATTAACTAGACCATATATATACTTTTTATGCATTCTCTATTGTTGAAATTTTTTGAGGAAGGTGTCTTTTGTCTCTTTGTGTGCAAATAGAAGGTGTTTAGAAGCTAGAGCAAAGGATCTCTAGGAACTACATCGACTAGGATCATACGAAGGGAAATCGTCGTAAAGAAGGTACGCTCAAATCATTCTCTTTTCTATTGCATACATATGGTAAAAGGGTTATATCTAGAGGGAAATTATTGATCTCTACCCCTACCGTCTGTCTTGGATTTTGGGCACACCCAAGGGAGGTCTCACCTCTCCGTAGGAGGGATTTTCTCCATAACAACATAATCTGACCCATAAGCTGATAGATAACTGAGCATGAGAATTCTACTACTATATTAGGTACTAGAAAAGTTTACACAGTAAAAGCTTGCCCTTCTATGACCCCTCTCTTCCCTCTAAGAGGAATTTATCAAACTCCTATTACATTCAAATCATACATTTTTATAGAAATTACAAGATATGAGTTGTTACAAACCTTTTGACACCGAATCCTATCACTAAATCCCAAAATAGAATAAATTTATGATTTGTTGCAAAGAATATGGAACTGATCATTACTCTGTTTTGAATGTTCAAACACTGCTTGAAATGGTCATCGAGCTCCTGAATATTTGGGATGAAATTTTAAATCTTTGACTGCTTCTGAAAAAATGGATTTGGATCCCAATTGAACGCTTGAAAATATTGGAATTGATTCAATAGCCAATCCTCTGCTTGCAATATATTCTGCCACTTGTTAACACACATTACTGGATTCCCTATAAACTTGTAACTGTTGCAAACATGGATTTGATTGATTCTCTACCTGAAAATATGGATCTATGCCGATTTAATTTTAATATTTTTCCTTCAAGGTGCCACTCCTAAACATATTGATGAAAAGAGAAGCACTAGATTTCCATGATGCCAAAAGAGACACGATACAAAATGTTTTATCCCCTAGTTCTGAGAAAAAGATTAAGTAAGATATCACTAAAAGACCGTGTCTCCACATTTGACCAATGAGCAGCTTTTTGAATTTTCTATGGCTATTGCTTACGAACCAATATAATAATTTGCAAAGAAATATCTATGTAAAGAATCTCTTCACCACGACTATTTTGCTCCTGTGTAATTCACATTTGGCAACTGCAACAACTCAACATTTAACATATGGGCATCTTATGACATTTGATTCACCATAATTTACTATAAGTTTCTTTGATTCTCCATAATGAATAGCAAGGAACTTGTTTTTTTTGTTGAAAAAAGAAACATATGGGCATGGCATTTGAATTGAGCTGTCACAATTTCTCTTTAGTTTCGACAAGTTTCACATTATACACATGTTCCCTTATTTTTTCATTTGTGCTTTCCACCTGTGTGACCTCTGGAGCACACGTTGGATTCTACCATAACACACAGGTGCATGATATTTTTGTTGCTGTTGTGGCGTTTTGTGTTTTGCATGCGTGGGACATATCCCATATGCATTACAAAACCAAATACCAAACAATTAATATTACAGAGCATTCCATTCCATTGCCAACGCGTTGTGCACAAGCTATGTACCCATGGGTTCTCCCTTGGCGCTTCATGTGACTAGACTCTCAATGCTTCTGGCAGGTCGGTGATGACTGTGGTGTTTGGGTATTGACTTAGAGATTGGGTTCAGAGTTAAAATTCAGACAGAAGTACCCAAAATTTTATAAAAATGAACAAAGCCACTTTTCATAAAAATAAATATAAAACATGATTTTTAAACCATATCAAATAGTTTTATGAAAATAATATATTTTATATTTATATTTATTTTTTAATTTTATAATGTTTGGCTTTGAAAACAAAATGACAAGGCAGAGCTTGCATAATGTTTTAAGGCTTTGACAAACTGGCATTTTCAGAAGAGATCATGGAATTTCAAACTAAAGCCAGCTGTGACTGTGATACTTTACCAGATTGAAATGTTGAGGTGAAAGGGAATTGACCAACTTTGACACAAAAAGAATAAGAATGACAACAAGATAACAAAATTTGCACAAATACAATATCAATTTGGTTTCCTATGAACACTAGTCTCCCTGTACATTCTGCAGCGCCATTCCTTAGATAGACTAGCAAAGGTGCTGCAGAATCTTGAAACTAAGCGAAAGATTAAAAAATTTGACAGGTATATTTGGATGCTAACATTGGATCCATGGGGATAGCACTTCCTTGTGATGTGCTAAGAACGGTAGACCACTACGTTTTCCATCTCATCAACTTCTAATATGCAACTTTCAACTTGCTCTGAAAGCATCCATACTCATCACACACTGCGAACCCAAACTACTCTGCAACTAAAAATGAATCTTCCTTGTAACTTATTCTGCTCAACAAATCATTCTTCATGCTGGAAAAAAAACCACATCTGAAAACCAAATTGCAAATCCACTACTCTACACCGTGTCTTTCCTCCACTGGGCTATGGATTCATATTCAACCTAATCTACTACACACCAATGCTTGAAAGGACGAGCTTATTTATACACATAGACCTATTCTAATAAGTTGAATTAATCAATCAAGTGATGACAAAATCCCAGTAGAACCATTTAAGCAATTTATTTACTAACCATATTCCTTGAATGTTCTTGAACAAAGTTAAAACTTGAAAATAAAATAGCAACTCATCACCAATTTGATCTTCAAACTCACATTGAAACAATAGTTGGAGCTTTGAACTAACGAAATTCTCCATATAGAAGGCCACATGATATTCAAGAACACGAAAAACATACCTTGATTGATGATCTATATTGCATTCTTCAATTTGGTATATGTGGCTGAATTGTTCTTGTGTGTTGTTCATTTCATTGATGAAGGTGCACAATTTCAAAGGTGATGTATCAAATTCATGGTCAATTAAATCATAAAATTCTCCACTCTCAACAACTGTCGGTAGCAACACTTCATTTTGTACATTAACCAAAATGCCTACTTCCTTGTTCTCCAAAGGATCAAGCTCATAGCTGTCACATGTGGGCACACTAAATCCTTGAAACTGCTACTCATCAATTCCAATATCATTTTCTTCATAGTCATCAAACGTAGGAGAACCGTTGAAAGGTTCAATGCACGCTGATACTGAAATCTACTCCAAATATTCTAGGTACTCATCATATATAGGCTGCTCATACAAAATTTCTAAATCTTGACATTCATAAATCCTCGTCTCAGGATATTCTTGAAAAAAAAGCTTTCATATAGACAATCAGATCTTCATGAGAACTTAAAACAATAGATTCATCATAACAACAACTAATAGATACATCTGAAGCAATGGCAAATGCATATAAAGCCTTGTTATCATCAATTTCATCATCAATATAATTCCCAACATCATCATCCTGAATAGAAGAATTGGAAAAAGATTCATGTGTGATTGAATCTTCCTCCAACTCTTTAATGGAAATACCCTTTTCATTTTCACTATTAGAAGAATTAATACTTGAATTTTGAATATATAATTTAGATTATTCACAACAATGTTCAAAAAGCAGGCCATGTGAAAAATATCTCTTACAATGATGATGAAAAACTGCCTGAAATCCCTATAATGAAGATATGTTAGATGAAGAAAGAGATCGGTACCATTCTCGAGCATCTCCTTTGAGTGAGTACATGAACATCTTCATGAGTACATTCTCATGAGAGATATCCAAACGATGCATTACTTTATGAAATTCTAGCAAATGTTCAACATGATTATCATCTGTACCTTCTTTAAACTTGGGAAGTCGACCTTGCCATTCATCTATAGGAGGAACAAGATTTGGATAACCAAGAACGATTGAGAAATCAAAAGGTCCAAACCTATGAGCTAAGATAGCATCCATTGCCCTTGTCATTCTGGATCAGTGGAGTCTCCAACAGATTCCTTCTTCATGGAGTCGCTAGGTGAATGATTGCAGTCAGTTCTGTCACCGATCCTTGTTCACCATCAAGAACTTGTTGTATTCGTTGTCGTACAACCTAGGGAATGATGTATTTGTTCTTTCGATCCCCGACAACGACGCCAAAAGATGTTAGTGCTAAAAGATGTTTTTTTGACTACAAGAAGGACATGCTTAGCACATCTTGAATTTGGGATAGTTTGATTTGAGGTAAATGATACGGCAGGTTTAGCGAAGTAGCTCACGCGGGCTTAAATAATCCGAGGTTCAAAAGCAAATATATGTAACACAATGAGCATCATTTCAGAGGTCATTGGCATGCAACTCGAAAGGCCAAACAAAGTAAACATAAAAAAAATAGAAGAAAGGCTGTAAATATATAGGATGGAGGCTATACATTCACTAGAAGATACTCTGAATTCAAACAATCTTTAAGTGCAGAATCATGTATTAGAGGACAAATTTCAAGCTACATGCAATGAACGGATAAATATTAACCGTTATTAGTTCTGAGCTCAAATGATAATTCACGCACTGCAAGAAATTATCTCTGCAATCCAATAAGAAGAATAACACAGAAAAAGACAAACATAGTTTGACCCATAAGCTGATAGATAGCTGAGCATGAGAATTATGCTATTATATTAGGTATTGGAAAAGTTTAAACAATAAAAGCTTGCCCTTCAATGACCCCTCTCTTCCCTCTAAGAGGAAGATATCGAACCCCTATTACATTCAAATCATACAATTTTATAGAGATTACAAGATAAGAGTTGTTACAAGCCTTTTGAGACTGAATCCTATCACTAAGTCCCAAAATAGAATAAATTTATGATTTTTTGTAAAGAATATGGAACTGATCATTACTATGTTTTGAATGTTCAAACACAACTTGAAGATGCTCATTGAGCTCCTGAATATTTGAGATGCAATTTTAAATATTTGACTGCTTATGAAAAAATGGATCTGGATCCCAATCGAACGCCTCGAAATCCTAGAAAGAATTCAATAGCTAATCCTCTGCTTGCAATATATTCTGCCACTTATTAACACACATCACTGGATGCCCTGTAAGCTACTACAAGCATGGATTTGATTGATTCTTTACATGAAAATATGGATCTATTCTGATTTAATGTTGATATTTTTCCTTCAAGGTGCCATGCCTAAACGTATCAATGAAAAGAGCAGCACTAGATTTCCATGATGCCAAAAGAGACACAATACAAAATGTTTTATCCCCTAGTTCTGAGAAAAATATTAAGTAAGATATCACTAAAATATCGTGTCTCCACATTTGAACAATGAGCAACTTTTTTAATTTTCCATGGTTGTTTCTTACGAACCACTATAGTAATTTGTGAAGAAATATCTATGTAAAGAATTTCTTCACCACGACTATTTTGCTCCCATGTAATTTACATTTGGAAACTGCAACAACTCAACATTTAGGTCTTCTTGATGTCAAACCGCCAATATCATGGTAAAACCCTTTCCTCATGTTGAATGAAATAACTGTTGGTGTTTGGAATTGGCATTTTGTTGTATGTTCCAACCACCTAGGCGATCTTCTAAGTGCATTTGGCACTTAACTTATCTCCGTTGGATTTTAATTTAACATCTGGGCGTCTTATGACATTTGAATTGAGCAGTCGCAATCTCTCTTTAGTTTACACGAGTTTCACATTATCCACACATTCCCTTTATCTTTGCATTTGTGCTTTCCACCTATGTGATCTCTGGAGCACACGATGGATTCTGCCATAACACACAGGTTCACGATGTTTGTGTTGTTGTTGCCTTTTGTGTTTTGCACGTGTAGGACATATCCCATATGTTGGAGAATCTTGAAACTGATCCAAACATGAAAAAATTTGATAGGTAAATTTGGGTGCTAACACAACCCACAAGGGAATTCCGTCCAATGCATCCACTTTCCTTTTATAAACTCTTTATCCTACTACAATAGGTAAGTCCATGTATTAACCTGTACTAATGTGTTAGTCACAATAACTAATAAATGACTCTTCCATTATAAACACTCTGCAAGTAAATTACAATAGATTCAATGGTATTCCTATTTTCAACACTCCCCCTCAATACATTAAATATGAAACACAACTTCCAAGTCTTCATGTTTTTGCAATAACCCAATATCCATGCTGAGTATCAATCCATTGTATTGACGCTAAGTTTTGTCATTCTTTTTGGAGCAAGTGCATGACTAAGTAGTTGAATGGTATAAGGTATGGTCTGATCCAAGGAATCATGACTGCACAAAAAGCAGATGCAGCAAATATAAGGAACTTTGACTATGTAGAAGGTCACTAGCAAACGTAGTGATCCATGAAGATATTAAGGCCCTAAATTCCTCTACGAGTGCAAGACATAAGGTGCATAATTTATCCAACAAAGTGGACGACAATTGTGCATTGTAGTTCCTTCTATATATTTTTTTCATTTCCCTCTAAGACGTATAAATATTGATTTTTATGATCATTTAGGGGTAAAGATTTTGGAGGTTGTATTATTGTATGCCATGCTTGCTTTTGTAGTGAAGTTGTTATATTAGCTCTACGGATATTGGTTGTGGTCACATGAAATGTGATGTACTACTAATGTAACATTTGATTATGTGAATATAATGGAGATGACTCTTGGATCCACATATGTCTTTGTGCTTGTCTCTTACATGGATGATGTGCTTATTGTTGTTATGCATATTTTTCTTTTGTGTTTTATTACTTAGACCATGTAGTTAATATAATTCGTGGATAATGAACTCCTTAAGGAACTCTACACCATTATTACTTTCTTATACTCTACATTATTCTTAAAGGCAAATTCGAATATGCCTTGGGTGATACCTCATTCCTCTCAAAGATCAAAATGTGAGCATTCTAGACTACAATGGACCTTTGTTGGACACTTCTATAGATCCCAAGGCTATAATATTTGGTCCAGTAAAAGGTCATGTTGTCAAGAACTCAATTGATGCAAGGCAACAAAAATCTAATGGAATCAATAAACATGGTGAAGTAAGATTGTTTTGATGTGCAAAACCATGCCTTTACATGTCAAGACTATATGTACCAGGCCACAGGAACCTACTTTACATGTCAATATTATATGTTAAGGACCTACTTTACATGTCAAGATTATATGTACCAAGCCATAGGAATTAGAAGTTGGAGTGGATCAACAATCCATGAGTGGTCCATGCCATATGAACCTTGTTTTTGGTGAATAAGGTGCCATCGACAAATATTAGGCATATCACGATATTGTTTCTTTCATCTTTTAATTTTAAGAACATGGAGGGCTCTCTTCTCCCCCACCACCAAATTGTGTCTTAATTTATGTATTCATGAATTGTGTATTTGGAGGTGGAACTATTTGCTTGATGATAGTTACTTTCAATTAGTTAAGAATCCATTTTTCATTAATTATCATTTTTTTGATGTTGTGAAAGGTTTGAGGAAGGTTCTTTGTTGCTTGTGTGTAGGTTTTTGGTAGGTTGGACATGCATATGACATCTTTCCATTGGATCACAAGTTACAACAAGAAGGCCAACCAACTAGCCTAAGGTATTCTTCTCTTCGCTTTCTCTATTATCTTTAAGTGCTTAACTATAATTGGAATTTAGATTTGTTGTTCTCTTACTTGCTCTGTCAATAACCCAACCCTAGTTATTGGGAATTATTTCCATAAACAAGAAGACATCCCAAAACAACTTGTATAACACATGAAGGGAACTTTGAGTTCTTGGTTATTCCTTTTGAATTGATCAATGCTCCTACTTTTCAAATCCTTATGAACATTTTTTTTTGACCTCATCATAGAAATTTTGTGTTGGTTTTCTTTGATGATATACTTCTGTATAACAAATCATGTGAAGAACACATTAAACATATGGATCTTGTCCTATAAATTCTTGAGAACAATCAATTGTATGTAAACAAGTCCAAATATGATTTTGATAAATGAGTATTCGGTTCATATTTTTCATGGTAAGGGTCAAGGTGAACCCTCAAAATATTAAATCTATCATAATGGCCCATTCCTAAGAACAACATGAGCTTTAGAGGATTTTTGGGTCTTTCAGGATATTATAGGAACTTTTTTAAGAATTATGCAAGCATTGCATATCCACTCACATTTCTCTTGAAGAAAACATCATTTTTATGGAATGAAGATGCTAAATTGGCATCCTCACTCTTAAAGGATGCTATATCTTCTACAACAGTATTGGAAACACCCAATTTTGGTAAAACACTCATAGTTAAATGTGATGCATTGAGACAAGGAATTGGAGTATTATTAATGTAAGAAGGGAGATTGTTGGCTTTTGAAAGTAAACAATTAAAGGGAAATGACTCGGTGAAATCTACATATGAAAAAGAAATGGAATTTTTTTACATGTAGTAAATAAAATGGGAACAATATCTCATTAGGAGGCATTTTAAAATCAATACAAACCATTACATCCTAAAGTACTTTTTGGAGAAAAGGTTGTCATCAAAATAATAACAAAAATAGGTAGCAAAAATCCAATAGTTTGATTTTGAAATGATCTACAAGAAAGGGAAGGATGATGTTGTAGTAGATTCCCTTTCTAGAATAGAATGATCCTTCAATTTATATTCTATTACATCTTCCATACCTATGTGTTGGAGAAACTCACCATGAATAACAAGAAGACGATAGTACTAGAAATACAATGTCTAAAACAAGGAAAAAGCTCTATGAAATGTGGAAGATATATATCCTTTGGTACAAGGGTGGATTATTTGTATGCCCTCAGTCAAAGTTAAAACAACAAATATTAAGCGTCATAATTCTCTAATGATGACACATTAATGGTTCCTTAGAACATATCAAAAGACCAAAACATATTTTGTTTTGGGAAGGAATGAAGAAATATATCCAAAATTTAGTAAGAGAATGATATGTGTTCAAAAGGAATAAAGGAGAGATAGTCAAGCCTCCATAGTTACTTCAACCTTTTGATGTGCCTAACTAAATATGGGAACATATATCAATGGAGTTCATTATAATTTTACCAAAACTAGAAGTAAAGATGCCATTTTTGTGGTTGTGGATAGACTCACAAAATATGCACATTTTTGTGGAATTCAAAGTATATATACTCCAAGCCAACTGGCATAAGTGTTCATGAAGGGAATTTATAGATTTCATGGATTTTCTAAAGCAATAGTAAGTGATAGAGATCCAAAATTTACATGAAATTTTTGGAAAGATTTATGGAAGATAAGGGGAACAACACTAGCTATGAGTTCATTATATCATCCACAAACAAATGGCCAAACATAATTAGCTAACAATTTTTTAGAGGGTTATCTTCGCTGTTATTCTTCAAACAATCAATCTCAATAGGTCAAGTGGCTTCCTCTAGCACAATAGTGGTATAATACCACCTACCACGCATCTACTAAGATGCATCCATCGGAATATCTTTATAGATATCTAAATCCTAGTATCACATCCTTTTTGTTGGACCATTCCAAAGTACAAACAATAGACTCACACCTAGAAAAGACTAAAGAAACTTGCAAATTATTAAAGAAATCCGTCTAATGACCCAAAATATGTTAGAATATGTAATGAATACTTGTGTGGTATTGTTGGTAAAATATCATAAAAGGCATAAATAACTCTAATATTATAAAATAGAGCTATCCCACATGCTTAATGTAATAAATATCTTATAACCATTCTTTAAATAAGAGAGGTGGAAATCTATTTATACCAAATGTATTGTGGGATGTAAATATTCCATACCTCTAGCTATATGATAGAGGTGAAGGAGACCCTTTTGGGTATGTTGTGGAAACACACATCATTGTGACATAAGTGAAGATGGAGTGTGATGTGATGCATATGTGAGGATGCTATGTATTGTAAGGTTGGAGGTTTTTGAAGAATAAGAAGACCAAACCCTTCTTGTGGATGTTTCCCCATTTGGGGTTTTACCACATTTATCCAATGTATCTTGTCTATCCTCTTGTCTCTTATTTATTACATTTATTATTTATTGCTTGTATTAATAGAAGGGTAGACTAGTATATATTTTCTATTGATTTGCATGTTAGTGTAAATGTATTGTTGTATGTTATGCATATTCTCAATATTCTAACAAAGTAGGATGAAGCAAAGAAGCATATCGACATCGAAGTGAAAGACAAGTTGATGAGGGTAATTGGGTGTTTTGAGACTAAAACCTTATAGGAAATATAATCTCTAGCAAAAGAGGATAAGAAACTAGCTCCAAACTTTTATGGACCCTACAAGATTCTTTGCAACATTGGAGAAGTGAATTATGTGTTAAATTTTTCTTCTTCTCACATTTATAAGGCTTTTCATCTATCTTTCCCGGAAAAGGTTATAGGACAAACTTTTCTAGTGCAAACAAAACTTCCAAAACTAGATGAAGAAGGGAAGTCTATCCTTGCACAAAAACATGTTATAGATCAACAATCTGATCTATCTCTTCAAAAAAGAATCATTATGGAGAACCTAATCAATTGAAAGAATATGCATCCAAAAGAAGATACATGGGAAAATGAGAAATTCATGAAGAAACACCCTCAATTAAAATCTTTGAGGGGAAATATTTTTTAAAGAGGGGGGTTATGTTAAGGCCCTAACCCTCATTCATTATTAGGTTATTAGTTATGGTTAGGTCAACTTAGTGGTAGGTTACATCATGATCACTTTATCTCCTATTTATAGTAAAGGATATTCATTTGTATATGCATCTCATCTTGTCTTGTGCATTAGATATATTGTAAAAGGAGGTTTCCCCTTGCAGAGGCTTATTATTCAGTGACTCTTTATCATTCTCATTGTGTGGAGCTACTTGTATTTCTATTTTTATGTTGTATGGTGAATTTGGTTCTTAACACATCATGTCTAGGCAACCACTTGATTTCATTGTCTCCATGTATAGGATCCTGATAGATCCAATTAAGGTAGAAGCAATAGTTTAGTTGTCATTTCCTCACAATATTCACAACTCTAAAGTCTCCAAGGAGAGACAAATTTCTTGCGTCAATTCATCACTAATTATGCTGAGCTTATGAAAGGACTCATGTACATTTTGAATAAGGATATTTCATTTATATGGGATGATTTTGCATAATGGTCATTCAAATCCTTGAAAAAGTCCTTGATGTATGTCCCATTGTTGCCTCCACCAAACTATAGCTAGGAAATCATAATTTATCTTGATTGACATGGTTTTGGTTCAGGAAGATAATACACATTAAGAGCATATGGTGTATTATTTGAGCAAAGGCCTTGTTAGACCAAAACTACTATACTCCCACGTTGAAAAGTTGGATTTGGTGGTAGTTTATGTCATGCAGGGAATGTGACATTATACACTCCTTCAACATACAATAGTGATAACATATACTAATCCAATGCAACATATACTGACCCAATGAATAATCATGGGAAAATATTCCAAATGGATTGTCACCCTGTAGGAATTTGAATTGTAATTTGCATCTTATAAATAGAAGAAGTCATTGGAATTTTCCAAGTTAATGTTAGAGTTATAAAAATATGGTGAGAATTAGGTACAAAAAAATCATTACTCAATGAAAATCTATTCTTCATTGACTCTAGTGACCCTTGGCATAGAGACATCCTTTTATATCTCTAGACCCAATGGCTCCCTTCCCTCTTCACTTGTGATGAATATCTATGCATTCACCATCATGCGAGAAGCTACCTCATTATCGATTATCCATTGTATCAACATGGGGTGGACCTCATCCTATGTTGATGTCTAAATAACGAGGAAGAAAATAATTTTATCAATGATTGTCACAACAAAGCATGTGTTGATCACCTCTCTGGGTTGGTGACAACTTATATCATGCCCAAGATATTTCAGGCCTTCCATTTTCAAATATTGCATTGAGGTAGTAAAAAATGTTACCCTTGTCAAATATTCACCAAAAAAATTCATGTGTCATCTAGTTTTGATGAAAGGCCACAAGTACATTATTGTGGCCATAGATTACATCACCAAGTGGGACAAAGCTATGCCTACCTTCACTAATAATGGTGAAGTGATAACCTTATTCATTTTCAACCACATCATTTCTAGGTTTGATTTTACTAAGGAAATTTTCACTAACCATGCAACTCATTTTCAAATGAAAATGATGATAGAGTTGGATTCCAAATTACGGGTCAAACAAGAACACTTCCCCTTACTATCCTTAAGTGAATGGACAAATAGAAGCCATTAACAAAGTTTTGAAAAAAATTCTCTAGAGGATGATCAATAAGAGCAAAAATTATTGGCATCTAATGATTTTTTAGACACTTTGGGAATATATAAAACCTCAGTCAAGATGGCTATAGGATTTAATCCATTCCAGTTTTTTGATGGAGTGGATGCCAATTTGCTGATTGAATGTGAAATTCTCTTTTTGAAATGATCTATCGAGCTCTTTCCCAACACAACTTCCGAGGAAGAACACTTGTCTATTTATAATGAACTAACAAACACTACATAGATGCAGCCACCATGAATGATGTACTGTTACTAAATGTTCTATTTCCTACTATGAAACCTGTATCTAGTTTTAGTTTATGATCAAGATAAAGATGCCTTGGGGGCATATAATTTTAATACTATGTGGCATAGTCCTTACATTGTGAGGCATGTGCTTAGTGAAGGATCTTATGATATAGAATATTATGATGAGAATGTTTTCCACAAGCCCTAAAATAGGATCTATTAAGAAGTATTATGCTTAGACATCAATGCCGAGTGATATACATTGCACATGTTATAGACAAGTATTTTTCTACTTTGGTTTTGTTTTATATTTGTCTTGGATTTTTCGGGTCTTTGCTTATCATGCTTTGTGCTTGATTGGAGGATGTCATCTAAATCACTTATGTGTATGCAATTTGTGGATGGTGCTAGTTGTCACAATCAAAACATTGATTACAAAACTTGGGTGATTTATTCTGCCATAGGTCATCTCATGAACTCAAAATGTGCTTATTTTGGTCCTATGACAAATAATGTCGTGGAATATAGTGAAATCATGAACTATTATTGAAATTTGTTTAATTTGGGAGTCATGGTGGTCCACCTGGATTCATAGTTGAGAGTGTTGTAGCTAAATATCATTTATCATGTCCACAATCCTATGTTTTTAAGGAAATATTTACAAGTGAGGCTTCTTGAACATTATTATGAAATTAGAATGTTCCAAGAATATTTAATTACATAACTGATGCATTGCCTAATTGTGTACTATTAGACTGACATTTGTCACATTAATATTAAAACAAAGAAAATAAAAATAAATAAATATATATATATATATATATATAAAGTTAAATCAATCACATTATTTTCACATATAAATAGATCTAGAAAAAGACCATGTATATATATAATATAATAAATGTATCCCATCATGTCCAAAAAATATGAAGTGTCATACACAAACATGAGTTTCCAAACCTCTAATGATACGGTGAAGGCTTATGTCCTATAATACAAAAAGCCAATATATGAGGCCTAATCCTTAGGATTTGGCGTAGCATGAGTCTTGTGGTTCCACGTCATGGTAGTGGAAATCCATTGTAGCAGTTGTATCCATGTATGTGGTATCTCTACGACATGTCACTAAAGGCGCTTTGGGAGATCCTCTATCTAGGCCATAGGCACTTTGGTGCTCAGTCCCTTCAGGTTATGTTGAAACCATTGGATTAATATAGAAACCTATGTGACCTCAAATCCTACCCTCTACTTGGATCCTATACACCTGGTTCCTAGGAACCCCATATAGTCCCTCTAGACCTACATTTGTATCATCAATTTTTATTATTAGAGACACATCATGCATACAAATTATAAACCTCTAAAATTAATTAAAATAAAATATAATAAAATACAAGGAATCATAAGATACTTTCAAAATAAAATATTTCTTACCTATATCACCCCATTGGGCACCGCGTGGAAGTACTAGCTTTGGGTCATGACAAAAGTCTATATTGACATGGGGGTAATAATTGATGGCAATAAAGTGGTTTGAAATTTAGTCAAGGAACCAGATGTTAAAATAATTGGTGAAGCATAGCTCTCCATTGTGCATTAATCTGTGTGATGCTAAGTGTGGAGATGAGGATCTTGACATGCAACTCAACATAAGAAGGGCAATATTTAGAATTAAGTCCACTATCTATTCGATTGGAATTTGGTTAATTTCCTTCAATCCATTGGGACCGTAGTACATGTTAACATACTTGATCATAGTGTGAATCTTTCCACCTTGACCCACACCTATCAGTACAATTTTGTAGTTACTTGTCCAAATTTTGAGGTAAATATTTCTAGAATGGAATATAATAGTAGGTCTTAGCATATTTAGTTGCATTCTTAACTTGGCCATACTATTGCTTTTCCTTAGGATTGATCCCAATGAGTTACAATGATTAAGCCCTTCCCTTTCTGTAGTTTGTTGTGATTTCAGTGGTAGATCCTACCTATCATGGGTTGCGTTAGTTAGCACCTTACTTTCCTTTTAGTGACCATGATAGGTTTTCTCATAGGGCTTGGAAGCCTTATTAGTCCTCTCATGACAACAATTTTGAATCACATGATTTTTTCTCCATATTTTTATAAACTTTCCTTAATGGGCTGCCATATTTTTTTTATGCACTTGCCTTTTCTCACAACAGCCCACACACTCATGCCTAATGCTTCACTGCAAATCCCGTACCATCCTTTTCATTCATCTATGTTACTCAAGTCATTTACATTCACGACATTTGTATTTCGAAATTTGTCTCAAACACTTTTTGAGTGTCCATCTCTTTCCCAAAACCATTTTTCACATTTTTACATAGTTACGTTCCATACGCTTGGAACATAGTTGCATGCCTTGCCACACTCATTTATTCCATTGTACTATGAAATTATTTTATTTATTTATTTATTTTTCAGGATTTTCTAATACAAAAAAGACACAAAAAATTACATATTTATGTTGATGTATATGTAACTTCGGAATGTATTTCATCTATGTATTTCATATATATTTATTGTACCCTTATTAGAGATGTGTTATTCCTCTATAAGGAAGTGTCGTCATGTGGATTGACAAGTGTTGCAAGTGTGTGTACTTGGCAATGGGTTATTAGACCACCATGTGTGGGGTCGGCCCTGAAATATATATTATATTGTGGATGTACCTAGCTAGACAAGTCGACCCCATAAGGTCACTGGGCAAACAGGTTAGTATAAATAGAGATCAGGAGATCTCTATTTAGATCATTCGGAAAGTCATCTCTCTCTCACTTAGAAAGTGGCGCACTAGTGAGGAGGAGGATCATCTGCTTCTAGGAGACTATCTCAAGTGTATTTTGGTTGTACTTTGGTTGAACCATTGCTCTCTCTATCTTTGAGGAAGTTGTGGGGTTTTTCACCTTAGGGTTTTCCCCACGGAAACTCTGTGTCTCTTGTCTCTCATGCTTTTGATTCTTGTGATGCTTGTCATGCTTATTGTGATTGTTATGCATTGATATACTGTATATGTTATTCTCTCAGAAAAGATCTTAGAGTATTGTGAATTAATGCTCAAAATTTAACATGGTATCAGAGCTAACCTGAGAAGAAGACATTTTGCAGTGACGAAAACTTGAGTTTCTTGTTTATTGGGTTTCTCTCCACAGATTTTGGAAAAGCAGTATAGTAGATTGACTCTACTCATCAAGGAGAATCTATCTGTCCAATCAGAATTCAATTCTGAGCATTTTCAGATTTGGCCCTAAAAATTAGGGTTTCCACAGAAATAGAAATTTCTAAAATCTGAAGACATAGCTGGAAGCTCCTTGCAAAAATCGAAGTTTAGAGCTTTGGATCGAGATTTTTCACTAGGTAGATCTCCGAGAAACTCAAACCCTAATTCAGGGCTCTCCCTAGTGAACCCAAGAGGACAAAAAGGCAAATCTGAAGGGTAAAGCTTTGCTGATCTCAAATTCTGAATACATCAGGCTGATCAGCTCATCAAAGCGCATCTTTCTATCCTTTCAGAAAATTGAAATTCACATTTTGAATTTTTAGGGTTTTTCCGACAAACCCTAATCCGGGACCAGATCCAGTTTTCAGCATTTCAAGTGGTAAGACCTAAATCTTTTCTATTTCCATTTGAAGTACTCTTTAAGATGTCTCACCACACCAAGCTTGAGGATAAGCTTGAAGGAGCTGATAACTTCCGAGCTTGGAAGTATAGGATTGGGTTAATCCTGGAAGAGAATGAGTTGGATTCATTTGTAAAAGAAGACATCCCTATCCCAGAGGATGAAGAGGCTAAGGTATTGCATAAGAAAAACTTGGTCAAGGCAAAGAGAATCATTGCTGATTCTATCAAAGACCATCTCATACCCCATGTGTCTTCTCTAAAGACACCCAAGGAAATGTTTGACTCTTTGACCAAGCTATTTGAAGGGAAGAACATAAATCGAAAGATGACCCTGCAGAACTAATTGAAAGGAGTAAAGTTTCAGAATGGAGAAACCATTCAATCTTATTTTTCAAGGGTCTCCCAGATCAAGGAACAACTAGAAGCAATGGATGAAATGGTGGAGAATGGTGAAGTGGTGATGACCACTCTAAATGGCCTACCCAGGTCATGGGATTCCTTTATTCAAGGAATTTGTGCAAGGAAGAAGTTGATCTCCTTCAACAGATTGCGGGAAGAATGCTCTCAAGAAGAAGATAGGCTTGTGGCCTGAGAACAAAATATGGGAAATGAAGATCAAGCTCTCACAGAACATGCCAGGAAAGGCAAGTCCAAGAAGGAATAATCTCATAACAGAAGATTCTCACACCACCATTATCATAAAGATAAGAAAGATCTCAGATGCTTCAATTGCAATGAGAAGGGACACTTTACTTCAGATTGTCCCAAGAAGAAGAAAGACAACAACAACAACTTCAATAAGAAGAAGAAGAATAACAAAAGAAGATATCATGCTCATGCTGCCGAAGATGATGAACCCCCAAAGAAGAAGGCTAAGGCAGAAAGTGATAGTGAGGATGACTCATCAAGTGAAGAAGAATATGTTCTAATTTCTGCTCTCACAGGTACTATCTCCCATGGTTGTAATGATTGGTTGATTGATAGTGGGGCTTCCAAACACATGACTGGGTTTAAGGAATCTTTTGTGAATCTATCTGAACATGAATCACCCCATAAGGTGAAACTTGGAGATGATTATCAATACCCAATCTAAGGAAGTGGTGAAGCCTCCTACAACCTAGATTCTGGAAAATCTTTGAAGATGAAAGAAGTCCTTTATGTACCTGGGCTCAAGAAGAACTTACTCTCCATCTCTGCATTGGATGCAAAAGGTATGAGGGTTGCATTTGTGGATGGCCAAGTCCTAATGTGGCCAAAGGGAAAGAACATAGATGATGCAGTAGTGATTGTAGAGCAAGAGGGAGGTTTGTATAAACTGAAGGGACAACCTGAACATGCCATGGTACATGAATCCATGGAGCCAAGTGAACTTTGGCATAGAAGACTTGCTCATATGCACTATAGGGCACTTCCAATTGCAAGCAAGGCTGTAGAGGGTCTTCCTGAAATCAAGACCAAACATGAAGGTGTTTGCAAAGGATGTGCAAAAGGTAAGAACATTAAGAAGGCTTTCCCAAGTAGTGAAAGCAAGGCAAAAGACATCCTAGAAATCATCCACTCAGATGTATGTGGTCCTATGTCATCCAGTTCTCTGAGTGGGTATGTTTACTATGTCTCATTTATTGATGACTTCTCCAGGAAGACTTGGGTATACTTCTTGAAGAGCAAAGATGAGGTGTTTGATAAATTCAAGGAATTCAAAACCTTGATGGATTAAGAGGGAGTTGATTGCTCCTTATAATCCTCAACAGAATGGAGTTGTAGAAAGGAAGAACAAAACAATCATGGAAGCAGCAAGGGCAATGCTGCATGACCAGGATCTACCTATGCATCTATGGGCAGAAGCAGCTAGAACAGCTGTATATGTGTAGAACAGAACACCCCACAAGATATTGGATAACAAGACACCAGAAGAGGTCTTTTCTGGTTAGAAACCTGAAGTCAGCCATCTCAGAATATTTGGTTGTCCAGTATACACTCATGTCCTAAAGGAAAAGAGGACTAAACTAGATCCTTTAGGAAAGAAGGGTATCTTTGTGGGTTACAGTGAAAGATCGAAGGCTTACAGAATATACTTTCCAGGGTTCAAGAAGATTGATGTCAGCAGGGATATAACATTTGATGAAAACTCAGCCTTCATCAAATCAAGGAAGACACCTATCGAAGTTTATGAAGAACCTAAGGAAACTAGATTTCAAGACACTACCATGACTGAAGTAGTTCCAGAAGTTGTTCGTGAGTTTGAAGATCTGCAAGAACCTGTAGATCCACCCCGTGAGAATAACTGTCACAAGAGGAAACCTGCATGGGCTAGAGAGCTCATTCAAGATGCAGAAAGATTTGGCATTCCAGAAGAAGAACACATAGCAAAGAAGAGAACCAGATCACATACCAGCTATGTTGCTTTACTCTGTGACATTATGAACAAAGAGCCTTCCAGTTATGAAGAAGCAGCGGAAAAGAAAGAATGGAAGGATGCCATGGTTGAGGAATACCAATCAATAATGAAGAATGATGTTTGGGATGTCGTACCAAGACCTAAAGAGAAGTCTGTTGTGACTTCTAAATGGATCTACAAAATCAAGCATGCTGTAGATGGCAGTGTAGAGAAATACAAAGCAAGATTCGTAGTTCGTGGCTTCTCTCAGAAAGAGGGAATAGATTATGAAGAAACTTTTGCACCTGTAGCCAGGTATACTTCCATTAGAACAGTGCTTGCCTTGGCTGCAGCGATGAAATGGAAAATACACCAGATGGATGTCAAGACTGCTTTCTTGAATGGTGTAGTTGAAGAGGAAGTATATGTGGAGCAGCCACTCGGTTTCGAAATATATGACAGGGAGTCATATGTGTGAAGATTGAAGAAAGCCTTGTATGGCTTGAAACAAGCTCCTAGAACTTGGTATGGCAGGATGGACAATTTCCTATCTAGTTTGGGCTTTACCAATAGTAAAGCGGATTCCAACCTTTACTACAAGGTTGAGGAAGGGAATCCTATGATTCTACTCGTGTATGTGGATGACTTATTTGTAACAAGAGATGACAGATTGATTGCAGATACGAAGAGGAAGCTTGCTGTTGAGTTCGATATGAAAGATTTGGGAATGATGCATTATTTCCTAGGTATGGAGGTGTGGCAGAGTACAGGTGGGATCTTCCTTGGTCAAGGGAAGTACACAGTAGATATCCTGAAGAGATTCGGGATGATGGATTGCAAGGCCTTGGCCACACCTATGGCATCGAATCTGAAGCTTCTATGTGATGCTTCATCTGAGCCAGTTGATGTCTCTATGTATCGTCAGATGATTGGGTCCTTGATGTACCTGACGAACACGAGACCAGATATTTGCTTTGCGGTGAACACATTGAGTCAGTTCCTGACAGATCCGAGGAGTGTCCATCTGGTTGCTCTAAAGCATGCTCTGAGGTACTTAAAGGGTACAGTGGATTATGGGCTCAAGTATGAGGTGAATCAAAAGTTTAACCTACAGGGTTATGTTGATTCAGATTGGGCTAGCAGTGCTGCAGATAGGAAGAGCACATCTGGGTGCTGCTTCAGTATGGGATCAGGTGTGATCTCTTGGTTTAGAATGAAGCAGTCCTATGTAGCACTGAGTACAGCTGAGGCAGAGTATGTTGCATCCTGTTCATCTAGTTGTGAGGCAGTATGGCTACGAAAGCTACTGTCTGAATTATTTGATCTCCCATTGGATGCTACTGGTATCTTCTATGATAACTAGAGTTGTGTGAAGCTGTCTGAGAACCTAGTGTTTCATGACAGGTCGAAACACATAGAAATAAAATATCACTATATTAGGGATATGGTGCAGAGAGGAGTTGTGAAGCTCTTGTATGTTGCGACGGACGAGCACATTGCAGATGTACTGACGAAGCCACTAGCCAGGGTGAAGTTCGAGTACTTCAGAGAGAGGCTTGGTGTTCTTCGGATTGATGACACTTTGAGGAATAAGTGATGGACACATTTGCTGAAGCCATTCCAAGCATGTTAGGAGGAGGATCCTTCACATGGCTGTGGATGTAAGCGCTGGATGATGAGCATCGGGATGATGTTCTGGTTTCTGCTTTGTATGATCAGTTGGATCATTTTTATATGTATGTATGTATGCATCATGTTGGATGCTGGATATGATCAGTTGGATCATTTATATGTATATATACACATCATGTTGGATGCTGGATATGATCAGTTGGATCATTTATATGTATGTACGCATCATGTTGGATGCTGGATATGATCGGTTGGATCATGTGTATGTATTTTGTATAAGCATCATGTTGGATGCTTGGACCATGTATCTGTATATGTATCAGGTGGATACATTGTATGATCAGGTAGACCATGTGTGTTTATATGTATCATGTATGATCAGGTGGATCATGTATTTGTATTTGTATCAGGTGGATGCATTGTATGATCAGGTGGATCATGTATGATGATATGTATCAGGTAGATACTTGGTATGCATCAGGTAGATGCATTGTATGATTAGGATGATCATGGATGACGAGCTTCAGGATGTTGCTCCAGATGACATGCAGCAGGATGTTGCAGTGATGATGATCAAGATGATCATGTGTACATCAGGATGATGTATGGTGAGTATCAGGTTGATACTCTGTGGCCGTGGAACAGGTTGTGCAGATAAGCATGTAATTTGTGCCCTGGGAGATTTGTAGATAGTCTTTCGAGGTTTTTCCTACGGCATGTAATTTGTACCCTGGGATATCTGGCAAATGCTCTTTCAAGGTTTTGCTTGGGAGGACATATAATTTGTGCCCTGGGAGATCTGCAGATAGTCTTTCGAGGTTTTTCCTATGGCATGTAATTTGTGCCCTGGGATATCTAGCAGATGCTCTTTCGAGGTTTTGTCCTATGGCATGTAATTTGTGCCCTGGGAGATCCGATAGTTTGAGCTATGTGCTCGTAATCAGTCCTGGGATGCTCTTTCGAGGTTTTGCCATGACCACATGTAATTTGTGCCCTGGGAGATCCGATAGGTTGAGCCTTGTGCTCGTAATCAGTCTTGGGATGCTCTTTCGAGGTTTTGTGGTGACCACATGTAATTTGTGCCCTGGGAGATCCGATAGGTTGAGCCTTGTGCTCGTAATCAGTCCTGGGATTCTCTTTCGAGGTTTTGTGGTGGGGTCACATGTAATAAGTCCTGGAGATTTGGACAGGATGAAAAAGGCCTCAGATGCTCTTTAGGGTTAGGGTTTTGTGACGCATGTAATAAGTCCTCATATTTCCACAGTATGGCCAGTGATGATGAAGACCTGCAGGTGGTGGGCCTACATCCAGTCTGAAAAAGGACTGGCTCTGTAGAACTTCCTATGATGAGTAGATCAGAGATTGGTTGAGATAGCAGCAACAGTGACGATGATCCCGAGAAGAAGACTTGTCTAGTAGATCTGTGTTAAGAAATACCTTCCTAGTTAAGAGGGAGTGTTGATGTATATGTAACTTCGGAACGTATTTCATCTATGTATTTCATATATATTTATTGTACCCTTATTAGAGATGTGTTATTCCTCTATAAGGAAGTGTCGTCATGTGGATTGACAAGTGTCGCAAGTGTGTGTACTTGCCGATGGGTTATTAGACCACCATGTGTGGGGTCGGCCCTGAAATATATATTATATTGTGGATGTACCTAGCTAGACAAGTCGGCCCCATAAGGTCACTGGGAAAATAGGTTAGTATAAATAGAGATCAAGAGATCTCTATTTAGATCATTCGGAAAGTCATCTCTCTCTCACTCAGAAAGTGGTGCACTAGTGAGGAGGAGGATCATCTGCTTCTAGGAGACTATCTCAAGTGTATTTTGGTTGTACTTTGGTTGAGCCATTGCTCTCTCTATCTCTGAGGAAGTTGTGGGGTTTTTCACCTTAGGGTTTTCCCCACGGAAACTCTGTGTCTCTTGTCTCTCATGCTTTTGATTCTTGTGATGCTTGTCATGCTTATTGTGATTGTTTTTTTTTCCTTCGAAAATGTTCGTAATTTTATTTCAAAAAGATGATTAAAATTACATATTGCACATGTAGTAGGATCAACAAGGATCCCTACATTTTCACATATTTCTGTCCCATATAAGCAGATACAACAGCTTATAATGAGCTGAACCATAAAAAAAGAAACCCAGAGAATGTTGCCACAAGAAGTAGAACAGATATATCATGAAAAAACATAAATGTGCCCGCCAGCTTATTGTGATTGTTATGCATTGATATACTGTATATGTTATTCTCTCAGAAAAGATCCTACAGTATTGTGAATTAATGCTCAAAATTTAACAATTTATAAAAATAGATAGGGGTAAAGAATTGATATCTTCATTATGCCCTATGATGAAACAAGGTTACGTCACCTTCAAACAAAGCACCTGTGTCATGTTTATCCTTTGCAATTTGGGTTTTAGTAAGACCTTAGGAAATGTACTAGGATCTTGAGTTTTATACTATGATGATTGATTACTCTTCCAATCACTATGGATATGGCTTCCATGCCTCATGTGTTGATGGCTTAGTATATCATTGGTCCCTTTTGGTGTCTATTGTTTCTCAAGTCACTATTGTGTCATGCTTGTGTTTAAAAGATGTTATAAACTTGAGTCGAGCATTCCTAAGATCTCGTTGACCAGTCATATCGGCCTTCCCTGTTGTCAAGTAGGATATCATTATAACCAATGTTTCCTCTTGCTAGTATGAAATGATTCATAATTTCCTTCTTATTGGTAAGTATTCTCCTATCCACTACATGGCATTATTCTAGGAGATAGGATTAGAGTTATATCATTTTGACACTTACTTTCCTTATTGGTTTGTGACCTGGCACTCATTAGTGATTTTCATAATTGATTTCTAATTGAGTGGTTTCCCTTGTGTTCAATGATAGCAATTTTATTCACATGGTGGTATTTGTGCTATACCTTGGATTTCACTTTTTTATTGGTAAAATTCCTTTCCTTTACTAGCAGTTTTTAACTATTGATTTCTATTCAAAGGATTTTCCTTCTGTGCAATTTTCATCTAGCACATACAAAATATGTAATCGATGACATGTTCTATTAATTATTGTCCAAGAATCTCAAATCATATAATGTCCCTATTATTTTCTCATGTTGGTTTATGAGGGATTCCTTAATGACTTCCTTCCTATCGAAACCGACCCATCTTCTCTTAAAAATGGATTTAGATATTAACTAGTACCTTGGGGTTTGTAGTCATTAGTGATATGTTCCCTTGCTATTGATAGTGGGTATACATTAATGAATCTATTTGATAAATTCTACAAGTGTTCGATGTCAAAACATTTATTCACACTTGCTAGAATGTATTATGTACCTTGGTTCCCATTATCATCATCATTGGGTCACCTCACATTTGATTAATGATATACATCAATGATCGGTGATCATGTGGCTTCACTCATGTTCAACCTCAACTCATTTATTCACATGGATTAGATTAGCACATTCGACATGATTGGATTGGAGACCTTGGGCTATTGTAACTGTGTATCTCAACAATACTGCCCAAGTTGTATAAACCATACTATGACATTGGTACTATAAGAGAATTAGGTTGTTCTTCATTATAATTCTAGCTATTCTCTTAATGTATACCAAGATGTAGATCCACTATGTATTTTCTTATGGATATGATATTATTATGATATGGATCCATTATGTATATTTTTATGGCCATGAATTTTCATTTTATATATACACCATGGAGCCACAATGTACTTGATTGGTGGCCATGCTTGTTCCACTTGAGCATGGGTATATCCGACCCAGGGAATAGAGTTTTATGACAATTTGGTTTTTTCTTGTAGGTTTCTCTCAAATCATTTGCTTATTGAACTTCATCTGGATTCACTTGTGTGATTCCTCCGTGCTAATATAATGTATTTCATCCATCAACTTCCCTTCTGATATCACACATTAGAGGGCATATGTTATAGTTGAATTTGGTCACCTTTTTCTAGATGTAGCTCTTTGGTCAGTAATTTATCATTTAGAAAACTTTCGCACCTCCAAAATTTAGTTTCTCCACTATTTATTACTTTCCCATGAATATACTTAGAGCATATTGAGGGTTTCCTACAACTTTTCTTAAAGCAACTCACAAGCATATTTTTAAAAAGTCAAAAAATATTTAAATGCACATTAACTGTGTACTCATGAGTAGAAAACATAGGAACCATCCACCTAACCACCTTAACTTATTTCCTTGAGTATAAATAAGAGGTTTTGGTCGGGAAAAGGGTCAAGAATTAATTGGAAAGAACATACTAGAGAAATTACAAGAGGAGAAAGCTTGATTTTATACTGGTATTCCCCTATATAGAGTTTTTTGATTCTAAACACTAGTTTGGCTTTGCGTTGGGGCTTACCTAACCATATTAAATCCAAAGAATATGGGTGGATTTTGAGTAGGCTTGTGGTTCTAGCAGGAGAAACTTAGGCTCTGGCGACAAAGGCGCCGACAATAAAGCTCATGTATAATTTTTTGCTGTTTGGTTTATTTTATAATAAATATTATCTTCTTTCCCTTCCTTGGATCATATTTTATTATTCAATTCTTATTAATTATATTTCATTTGAGGATTGAATTAACTTCTTGACAATTAATTAGAATTAATTGTCATAATTTATGGTTATCTTTTAGTGATTTAGTTATGGTTGATGTTTGTTTATCCAGATTGGTTTAAGGAAGGTTTGTTGTCTTTGTTGTGTGTAGGTTTTGGAGAACAAATTGGGAATGAGAAGTGTTTTCCAAGATGCATTCAAGTATTGGAAAAATATTTCCAATGTGAATGCATGTTTTCCCCCCTTCCTTTCTATCTTGGTAGTTATTATTGTAGACATTTGATTCGAGATAGAATTTTGTAGTCTTTCCTTCACTATGTTAGTAGTCAACCCTAAATTACTAGGTAATTTTCCCTCTAACACCTCTATAGATCCCTTTACTTTTACCAATTCATCTCCTAGTTGATTCTCCCTTAAGAAAATAAATACAAACTTCCTACTAGAACTAATGAATTTCTTCCTGGTTAAGACTTACTAGAAATATATTGGATTTACCTTTGTTGCATTTATGATGGATGATTTCCCATCCTTGATCAGGCAATATTAGTTTTCTCTATTGCATCTCTTAGGTACATGTTATGGCTTCCAAACACTACACACCACACATCAAATGGTACTACATCTATGTCCACTTCATCAATATAGTTTGCACTAATAGAAAATTTGATCTTACGCATGCTTAATGTGTTATAAAAACAGGATCGCAAAGCAATAACAATAAACAAGATGCAAATATAAATAACATAAACACAATACAAGAGAACACCAATATAACGTGGTTCACCCAATCTAGGCTATGTCCATGGAGAAATTGCCAGTCCTTTTATTGTTATACCATCCAACAAATGAAGGGATACAACCTACAACACATCTGCTGCAACTTCCTCTTCAATTTCTCTAAGTCTCTCTTACAAAATCACATAGATCTTTACAATGCTACAATACATTACACAACCGTATTACATTTTCTTCCTTTTAAAGGGAATTACCATGGGAAAATACTACGGGTTACCCAATACCATGGGCCTGTAAACTGTTGGCCAAAAAAACAACCCATAAAATTTCTTTCGGGGGATTCACCCCCGAACTCCCTGAGGGCCTGCTAGCCCTCGTACCCCCCTGCTAGGGGGGATGGTCCCCCATACACCCCCGTGGGGGGAAATTCCCTCCCCCACCCCACCGTGGGGGGCGATGCTCCCCCACACCCCCCCGCTGGGATGAGTGTACAGTCCACCTACATATCATATAAAACTCGGGTACAAACATGGCTGAAACAAACAACATCTCTGAATTAAGAAGATCAGGCTCCACAACCAACATGATGACCTTTAGATCTACATCCTTGTTTACCCATCCTAAAGGATATGGGGAGGATGGTCATGAAATTCCAACCTAATATTCTTAATCAAATATTCTTCTACAAGGTTATCCCATGAATTAGAATCAAATAGACCATCCAACTTTGTCTCCTTAACTTGGATCTTAATATGGAAGAGTTTAGTCATCTCCTTTTCTTCTTTGGGACGAAGGCTACTCAGATCCTTGCACTCTACCTGGTTTCTTGAATCCATGGCTATCATGTTCTTATTGACACACTTCTTGCATTTCTTTGGATTGAACTCATGATGTAGCTTCTAACATTTATCTTTGGTGTGGCCATCAATATTACAATGGTTGCAGTGGTTGGTTGGATCCTTTATTCTTTCTACTTGGAACCACTTGGTTGTCCTTTAGTCTTACCCATACTCTCAAGATACTGTGCTTTCACATAGGCCTCATCAACTGTACTAGGTTTTGAGAGTATCACATGGCTTTGTAAATGACTATGTATATCACCCAAATACTTCAGGATTACATTTGAGTGCTTGGGTGATATACCCAACATAATAACAATTTTATGAACTTAATGGTGTACCCTTTCACACTCTACTCTTTCTCTTTCCAAAAATAAAACCAATAGATCCACTGGTACTCTTCGTACCCAATAGGGTAGAACTGGGACTCAATGAGGATTTTAAGCACCTACTAGTTATCAGGGGATCACTCTCTAGCTTGAGTGTCTCCATGTGACTTTCCAACCAAGTTAAGGCATGGACCTCTAACTTTAGTTGGGAAAATGAATATTTTCTCTTCTCCTATGTTATGCAAACTTAAATTAACTTTTACTTATTCCAACTATTGATTCAATTTAACAACATCAATCTTAACTTGGTATGATTTGTTGTCGATTTTCATTTCTATTTTGAAAAAAGATTATGAAGAAGTGTTGGTGCTAGAACTTGGTCTCTCTTTCTCTGGCTATTTTTTTGAATCCTTTTTCGGGTCTTCATTATCTCCAAATTTCTTCTCCAATCTAACTTCCGAGTTAGAGATACCGAACTCATTGAATGGTCCAAACATGTTCTCTAGATCCACCATTAGAATAGCCATATTATGAGAGATGCCAATGAATTGTGATTCCATCTTTGAAAATATATCCTCCATCTCATCTCATGTATTTTTATTACTAGAATCATCCACCATGGATAGGGTTGTGAGAGTTAATTATTACACCAATTCCTACATCCTAAAACTTCCCACGAAAACCCCAAAGAAAACTACTCTAATAGAAATATGATATGTACATTGTTGTGGATATTCCATTGAAACAATTTCTCACAACAAATATTATAATATTATATAATCTCTCCCTCTCTCTATGGCGTGTTTTCCTTTTGATTGCAGATTTATTGTTACTTGTTTAATGATGAAATAAATTGAAATGAATTGAAACTACAATGAAACAAGAAAGAAAATAACAGACCATCCAAAAAATAAACACATGATGTACCTCGGGAAAACCCAATATGGGAAAAACCCCAACTTGAAGGTGAAGTCTGTTAGAAAGTGACAACGAAGGAAGGTCTTCCTGCATGCATGTGTCCTTGCATGCAGAAGACATTAATTGGAAGCCAATTGTATTTTAATTAACTTTTCCTAAGTTCACTTTGGAAAATTAATTAAAGTGATCTAATTAATTATTGACTTAATGAAACGATTTTTATAAAGTGTAATTGAATTATTTAAAGTGATGGCGAGATCTAATCTTGGCCATCCAATCTCACCGAAAGATATCAACCTTAGATCTATAGTGAGATCTAAGTGGTATAGGTCCACAGTTCATGATTCCAGACATGTGAGTCTTCCATAGAGATCCTTCAGACGTAGCGTACCACTAGATAGACTGAGCTATATGGAACTGATGACAGAGTTGATTGACTCTGAACCTTCTAGTTTCGAGGAGGCTGCACAACATGATGCGTGGAAAGAGGCCATGGTTGAGGAGTATGACTCAATCATGAAGAATTAGCTATGGAAGGTTGTTCATAGGCCACAGGATAAGAAGGTGGTGGGATCTAGATGGATCTATAAGGTAAATCATGCAGAAGATGAAAGTGTGGAGAAGTACAAGGCATGCTTCGTGGCGAAGGGGTATTCTCAAAAGGAAGGTATTGACTATTAGGAAACCTTCGTCCCTGTCGCTAGGTATTCTTCTATTCGAACTATCCTATCATTGGCAGCAGAGATGGGTTGGCGTGTTCATCAAATGGATGTGAAGACAACCTTCCTCAATGGAGTGTTTGAGGAAGAGGTTTGTTTATATTGAGCAGCTAGAGGGGTTTGAGGTGGAGAGTAGAGAGTTGCATGTATGTAGGTTGCAGAGAGCTCTTTATGGGCTCAAGCAAGCACCTCGAGCATGGTACTCGAGTATTGACAACTATCTACAAGAGATGGGGTTCCAGCGGAGTGAGGCAGACCATAACCTGTACTTCTTGGCAGGTGAGGTACCTATCATACTGGTTCTATATGTGGATTATCTCTTTCTTACAGGATATGAGGAGCTGATCAGGGACTGCAAGTCTAATCTTGCTGTGGAGTTTGAGATGAAAGACCTTGGGTTGATGCATTACTTCCTAGGTCTAGAGGTGTGGCAGAGAGATGGGTGCTTCTTCATTGGACAACGGAAGTATGCAACATAGATCTTGAAGAGATTCAGGATGGAGGACTGTAGATCCATGGCCATACCTCTAGTTACCAACTGGAGGAAGATAGATGTATTGGGATCAGACAAGTTTGATCCAACACTGTATAGGAAGCTTATCGGGTCGCTTATGTATCTGGTCAACACTCGACTAGACATTAGCTTTGCAGTCAACTCTTTGAGTCAGTTCATGGTGAACCCTCGAAGAGTACATTGGACAGCTACGAAGAACATAATTCGCTACATCAGAGGTACAATGGAGTATGGATTGGTTTATGAGCTCAGTGGGAGTATACAGTTTGCAGGTTTCACGGATGCTGTCCGGGAAAGATGTGTAGAGGATTGGAAGAGCACTTCAGGTTGCTGCGTCAGCATTGGGTCAGGAGTTGTCTCTTGGTTCAGCAGGAAGCAGAAGTTAGTTGAAGTGAGCTCAGCTGAGGCTGAGTACATGGTAGCCAGCATGGCTGCATGTGAGGGGATGTGGCTGAGGAAGTTGCTCTCAGGATTATTCGAGAGTGAGCTAGAGACTACTGTAGTTCACTGTGACAATCAGAGTGGTATCAACCTTTCTGAGAATCCAGTGTTCCATGACAAGAGTAAGCAAATTGACATCCGGTATCACTTCCTCATAGATTGTGTTCAGAGAGGAACCATTCGGTTGGAGTACATATAGAAATATGAGCAAGTAGCAAACATATTCACCAAGGAACTTTGCAAACTCAAGTTTGTGAAGTTCATAGACAAGATGGGGTTGTTACCGAATCCCTTCCTCATTGAGAGGGAGTGTTAGAAAGTGACAACGAAGGAAGGTCTTCCTGCATGCATGTGTCCTTGCATGCAAAAGACATTAATTGGAAGCCAATTGTATTTTAATTAAATTTTCCTAAGTTCACTTTGGAAAATTAATTAAAGTGATCTAATTAATTATTGACTTAATGAAACGCTTTTTATAAAGTGTAAGTGAATTATTTAAAGTGATGGCAAGATCTAATCTTGGCCATCCAATCTCACCGGAAGATCTCAACCTTAGATCTATAGTGAGTTTAGGTTATTCGCTTAGCATTGAGTTATAAAAGAAATATCAACTGGTGGAGAGGACACATAATTGCATTCCGATAGAGACGGAGAAAAAGGAGTGTGAGAGAGAGAGTTTTGAGAAGAAGATAGAGGAGCAGAAATCCAGAAAAGGAAGGTAGATTTGCAGGAGAGAGAAACAACAACAAGCAGAGGTGACCGTACATAATTCCGTACTGTACAATTCGTACAGCAGGCCGTACAACAGCAACAACTTTGCTGCATTGGGATCCATGCCCGCTTACAGGTTTTTCTCATTGTTTTTCTGTGGTATGATTTTTCCAATTGGGCAAGATCGAAATCTGAATTGTATTGCTCCATTTTTTCTGACTAAAATAAATATCTCATACTGCTGCACCGGTTTTCCCATATTGGGTTTTGTTCGGGGGTTTATACCCAAAAAGATTGAGTTGTCTCGATTGATGTGATTGTTGCTATATTTCTTCCTGTATTTATTTTCCGTTGCATAGTGAAGAAATCCATGTGCGTTTATTGGTAGTAATTAGTTTGCATGCTTATAGCCCTAATTGGATTTTAAGGAAATTTACAGTCTATTCTCTGCTCTTTTCTTCTCAACTATAAAATGAAAATACAAAGAAATTGGTACTCACTATGGAGTTGCCACAAACATTGTGGCTAGTATGGCTGCTATAGGATCTTATACTTCATCTATTCTACCTCAATATCCCACTCTTATATTCTTTTCTCAAATATGGAACAATAATAATACAAATAGAATGAAACCCCTTTTTTCCCCATCGACACAATATTTAACATAGTTTGATAGCGATCTAGGGTTAAGGTTAGGGATTTTGCATGCCTTAACCCCCAATTAATTCTAGGGTTTTGAACCCTCTAGAATGTTCTTGAAAGTCCACACATGAATATTTCCACATGTGTGAGTAACGGGAGTTGACATGGCATCCACTTGATACCATGGTGGTCAAGAGGATAGGAAAGATTGCAGGAGAATAACTTCCATATATGAACTTTGATTGAGGTGATTTTTGCATCATTGCAAAAGTCCTGATGCGTAGAATAGTTTTAAGAGCCTAGAGCTATGATCACAAACTTTTGACCCCAAAAATAATCGTTTAAAGCCTCAAATAGGCTCAAGAAGATTTTGGACCCCAAATCACCAAAATGGGCCCTACAAACCAATACCTGCAACATTTTCACCCATAAAGTACTGAAATAAATAAAAAAATATAATAACCCATTTTAGATAAAGTAGTAGAGACAATCTGTTGATACAATTCTCTTAAAAAACCACTATATTGATATCTATTACCTTGTAATCCAAAAAATCAAAATGATTTTTATCTTTCTAACTAAAAGAAATTGCAATGTGTCATAACTAAGACTAAGCATGGGAATGGATATATTAATCTAATGCTTCTTCCTTCCCTCCCTCCCATTTATATGTGGGGCCATTTATATGTGGGGGAGGCGTGAACCATTTTTTCCAAGTGGCTAAAGAGAGTTGAGTGGTTATCATACAATGTATTCATCTTTCTTCCTATCACATGTATTTTATATTTTATATTTTACATGCGATATTTTTGATTTCTTCTCATTATAAGTTTTTTTTTCTTAATACTTATTTAATCAACTATTGGGTAGATTAACAGAAAAATATTATTAACCTATGGTGCACTCTAACAAGCCGTTGTTGATGGGAGGCTAGTAGTGCTCTTAACAATATCCAACCATACTTGTTTTAAGGGACTTAGGGGAGAGAGTTCTATAGTTGAACGGGGACCAGTAGTGGTCACAGAACCCGTGACGGTTACAACCCATTAAGTGACCAATAAAATGCCATCTATCAAACACATATCATTATATAAATATATAAAAAGTTTCATGTTTAAGTTCATTAAGTGTCATTATGTACACTAGGCCTACATCTGTCAACTATAAGACAAAAGGCTGACAATTGCACAGTCTTGACTTAACAAAATTCAAAACCATCTTGTCCCTTCCAAATCCCAAGGATCACTGACATAAACATCTAATCAGACCTCAACACTCCCCAGGAATCCCAATCTACAAGGACAGATTGCCCATCACATCGACCCCATCGAACAAGCTTCAATGAAGACCCAGACCAACATTGAGAATTAGTAAACCACCAAGGCATCCCACCTGAACATTTAATGGATGTCAACTACACAGTAAATGGTGAATAAGTGTTAGCTCCAGGTGCATGGTTGATCAACAAAGCAACCCAAACAATGCAATTAATGCTGCCAACTCCATTAAAATCATCAAATCAGCCATAAAACCAAACAAAATAGTCCCTAAGCATTTTGAATAGCACCTGGATTGACACAACCCCATTGATAGCCATTGGATCGAACCCAAATCAATCTTGAACACTCATCCAAACCCACCATTTGCAATCCATGCCTTTTCAAAGTTGCCAATCAAATCAAACACCAGAATGCTATAGAGACACTACAACCTTCATACAACCTCCATTTTATGCTATTCGGAATTCCCAGACCATGTTAAACTCACACCTCTATTTCCAAGCTTGATTTTCAGAGTCCAGGCATCGCATTCAAGCAAAACACAGTTGTAGATTGATCTCCAGGTGCAGAGATAATTCAAGACAACATTCAAAGTTCAGGTATTGCATTCAAGATAAACTTATATTTCAATAATGTTTTCAGGTAGCCAGACTATATCTAATTTTATGCCAGACTATCTCTAATTTTATGCAAGAACCTAAGACCTTTCCATATTTCCATTCCTCTGTTCATAAATTAGTTCAATCAAGCAGAAAAAATGAAGTACTGTGAAATAGCAGTCTCTGAATAGATGCATAACAAGTATATATATGTACTAAATGCTAGAATCATGTTTTCCAAACTGCAGTGAACATGTAAATACAGCTAGTTTAATATTCCAGATACCTGTGTAGATACACGACTAGTTTTAACAATTCAAGTGTAGTTTCAGTGAGGCCTTGTTTGTTCTAATTCAGTGGGTGATTGCAATCATGGTAAGAGTCAACACTAATCATGCAAGGAGGCCAAGTAGGAGACTCAGCAGGGGTGCCCAGCTACGATGCACCTCGTCCGATGAGGACATAGCACACGATGATGATAATAACAATGCACACATAAATGTTGAAGAGGCAAATGATGCAGATTGTGGTGGTGTTATTCCACCATCAACCATAGTTGAAGAGGCAAATGATTTAGAGCATGGTGGTGTTATTCCACCATCAACCACAGTTCAAGGTGCAACTGCCAGTAAGAAGATTAGTTCCATCAGAGGATGGAAACAAGAAGACATGAAGGCTACAATAGATGATATAGAGTTCAATGGTTTTTCTATTAGAGCAGCTGCCAAAAAACATGGGATTCCACCCACATCAATCCATTACTGGATAAATGGCCTGACCCATACCAAGCGAAAAGGACCTCTTACAGTGTTGAGTGCAGAAGAGGAAGAAGAAGTTGTGGTTTGGTGTGAAGAGATGGCTCAACTATGCCATGGTCTGGAGCTGGTTCAACTTAAATCCACTGTTGCCCAAATCTGTCAAGGGAGGCCAACCCCTTCAAAGATGGATTTCCAGGGAAATCATGGTGGAGAGGATTTAAACAAAGGCATCCATAACTTGTGTTATGCACAACAGAGGGCATTGACAGGGATAGAGCTTTCAATCTACGCCCTACAGTTGTGACCAAGTTCTATCAGGCACTCTCTGATGCATATGAGAAACAATCATACAGACCATACCATATATGGAACTGTGACAAGATTGGATTACAGGCAGGGAGGAATTGTGGCATGTGGGTAATTTCCAAGAGAGGGAGTAGGAATGTGCCCAAAATTCTGCCAAAAAGTAGGGAGTGGATAACTATTCTTTGTTGTGTAAACGCAGTTGGAGCATCAATTCCAGGTTTTTATCTGTTCAAGGGAAAGAATCAAGTCAAAAATTACATTAAAAACTGTGAACCAGGAGCATGCATGGCTGCACACCCCCATGCATGGATGACAAAAGAACTGTTCTTGAGCTGGCTTTGCCACTTTGCTGCCTCTGTCCCGGGTGGTGTTTCACTTGAAAACAGACACCTGTTGATTTTTGATGTCCATGGTAGCCACGTAGCTATACAAACCATTGAGGAGGAAAACAGGCTAGGCATTGATCTGTTGACACTTCCTGCACATACCACCCACAAGCTGAAACCTCTAGATGTGAGTGTGTTTGGGCCTTTCAAGAGTTACTTAAGGTATGAGAGAGTAGCCTGGATGGAAAAGAACCGAGGGGTAGAGGTGAAGAGGTTCGAATTAGCAGAACTTGCAAGCAAATCTTTTGCTAGGGTGCTCACAACATCAAATATCAGGGTTGGTTTTAGGTGGACAAGAATATGGCCTTTCAATTCTAATGCTCTTCAACATGACACGAGATGTAGTCATACTTTTGATATTCAAGGGAAAGAGGATGCAGATGCTGCAGATAACATCATATCACTCTCTCAAGGTCATTTCCAACCACTGGGCGACGACAATGAACATGTAAGTGAAACTCAGTATGGCACCGGACCTGTTGGGGAGAATATAGAAGCCATTGGAAGGACAGAAATAGAATTAGATGGCCAAGGGAATATTCATAACAACGTTGTTGATTTGAGTGTACATGGATGTGGTGAAGTAGTGGTAAACAACAGTGAGGAGTTGACATTTCCAAGCCAGCCATAACAGCTTGAGTGGTTGGCAGAGGCCATGAAAAATATGAACAGACACATTGTCACCCCCACCAACGATGAAAGTCTTAACCTGCCTTCGATGCCAGCAGTCCTGAACAATGAAGCTGTCCATTGTTATGTGGCACTTGAGGGTGTTGGAGATGAGAATGAACAAATGCAGATACAGTTGACCAAGAAAATGATGATGAGGCACTCCCCCCACATGAGCCACTACTTGGTCAGTTCCTTAAGTTTCCAGTGGAGAAAGTTGCAGCTCAACTATCTAATCCCACTGCTGAGCATCTTAGATTAAGCAGGAGCTCACAGCTATTAACATCAGAGGACTAAATCACCCTACTGGTTGAGGCAGAGCATAAGAAAAAGGAGATGCAAGAATTAAAAGAGAAGAAGAAGGCTTTGGAAAAGGAGAAGAAGGAAGCAAGGATTGTTGCAGCAAAAAATTGAAGGAAGGAAAGGATTGAAAGAGTGAAAGAAAGGGAGGAAAGAGAGCAACAGAAACAATTGGAAAGGGAGGAAAGGGAGCAAAGAAAGGCACAACAGAGGAATACAAATGGTTTGGACAGGACAGAGGTGGTGGACAACCCATTGGATCAGTTTTCGGAGAACATAAGATTATTCCAGGACCTTATTAACATACAGATACCCCAATACCATCAGGCAGGGGGAAATACTGTGTATACCTTCCAAACACCTCCAGTGAACCTAGGGCTATTAGGCTCAAGTCATAACTATGGTTATTCAATCTCTCCTTGGATACAAGGACCAATGTGGCCTGCAACAAATGTTTGCATCTCAACACAACCAAGTCAAGCAACAGTATCTAACCCAACCAGATTGGGAAATGAAGGCAGTCAACCTCCTCACACATAGGGATTTTTGGGTGGTTCCAAAGTTTTTGTTTGGCAGATGATAAATGTATTTTGTTTGGCATACACAAATGAAAGATAGATTTTGTTGCTGGAGGAATTTTGGGTGGTTCGAAAGTTTTTGTTTGACAGATGAAAGATGTGTTTTGTTTGGCATACACAGATGAAAGATAGATTTTGTTGCAGGAGGAATTTTGGGTGGTTTCCTAAGCTTTTGTTTGAATCTAATCTGGCAGTCGATATATGTTAGCCATAACCACAGTAAATGTATAAATTCCCAACCCAGCAAGGACCAACCATATGTATAAATCCTGAGTTGCTACTCTGTCTATTATGTCAAGTATTATTTTCTTCATGACTCTGTCTATTTACTGGACCGCATTCCTTACTAAAACTGATTGCTATATTACTTGGTTGCCAAACTAATTTGAATGTTAAACTAAATTGGATGGTAGACCAACCTGATTGAAAATATAATGAATGCAAGTTTTTCTTGAATGCAATACTGACTTGAATGCAAATCAACTTGAATTGGATTGAAAGTAACCATTGCAAGCAACCTTTGAGAGGGACAACTCATTTCATCATGTAACCAAACAACACATAAATAATAGCAGAACATATGCATTGAATGTTTCATTTATAGATTAATGAAAAGCCGAATTCATCTCCATATGAGCACACAGTTACAGATTACTTAGGTTTCCAGCATCTATGGTTAGAGCACACAACAAGACTGAAAGCAATCATAAACAAACAACTCATAATTGTAATTTTCTTCTTCTTTGGTTTACAAACAACTCACATGCATTACAATCTCAAGAAAACATATTTCATACAAAATTTGCATTCTCTGTCATACACATTAGTGTTTGCATAGGGTTTGGTTTATTTTAGATGGTTATTTACCAAATAAGAAAGCAAGGGGGAACCTTGGCTCAAACTTCAACCAATGGGTACAAAGGGAAGAATCCAAGCAAAGTGATGAGTAGAACATTGGAATCAAGTCCATGTTGTGAGGGGTAACACTCCACAATGAAACTCTACATTTTGGTATAATTTCAACGCACAACAACTCATAGATTTACAAAGTCAATATAGAGGTAATATCTTGTCACTCCTAGCTACTACATGGATTCCTTGTTTTTCAGTTCAGGATTTAATGCTCCTTCAAGCATGTCACATTCAAAATTACGAAGGAGAGCCTCAACAACTTGTCAGAATTTTACACATAATAGTTTATGGAAACTATTATTTGGGAATCCACTTCAAGAATTTTATAGGCAAAAAATTGGGCACCTCATGCACCTATGTCAAGACCATGGGCATGGCGGCCCACCCTTTCCAAATACTCTTGAAGAAATCATCTTGAAAACGAAATTGATTTCATTCGTGCAATTTGACAAGAATGAGAGTAGGTGTTATCACTATTTCCATGTTGCATATTGCATTACTTCTGGAAGAGTAATGACAATTTTTTAAATGAGAACCAAAATTCTAGAAAAATACAAAATGAAGGCTAACTGTAGATGGGACAAACACATAGGCATGTCCAACATACTACAAATAACTACTGAGGAATAGTTAAAGGCTGCAAACACTAATATGTGAGTCACAGTTGGGGATCTTATGGTCTTAAACAAATCCATAAGTTTTTCATTGAAATGAAGCTCTTTGGTTTGTTAGTCTATCAAAGATGGATACAAATCAATTGTACAACTCATTAACAGTGTGCCAAGAGAAAAACAAAAAATGGGAAGATCAGTTTTGACCTTGTCACCCCTATGTGTGCCCATAATAGAGATATGGTCATTGGGGACCCGAAAGAGGGCATCTCTAACTAACCCAAGTTTACCAAATCAAGCATGGATGTCAGAGTTGATCCGACATAAGGAAGAGAACATCCAATTAAGGACTTTGGCAAGAAATAAATATGACTAGATTATGACCGAAGAAAGAAACAAAGGTTTCCTTGTCTGGACTTTAGAGATAAAATTGAAAAAACATATATTCATACACCTAAGCCTGGTGTAAGAGGATAACTAAGGAAAGACTATCAACAATAATAACCCATCTCAAGATGATGCAAAATGCACTCAGCACACCATAGTAAAACCACCCTCATTATCTAATATTTTACTTTTTTAGCATTCATTTCATAATAATATCAATGTTTATAAATGAAAATTTGATTGATTAGTTTAGACGAGTATTGTTATATAGTTGTATTAAAATTAATATTTAGCAATGATTTTTAAAAAATAGAACATAGGCCTAAGGCCATAGACTTTTACACACTTTCATAATATTAATATTAATATATAATATATATATATATATATATATATATATATATATATATATATTGTATTCATAAAATGAAAGATACAGACCAAATTGGGCATTCAAATACTCTTTCATCTTCTCTCACACTTTTCTTAGAAATCAATCCAACTTTCATATATTCATCTAATTGGCATGCCCAAATCCCATGAACTCATAATGCCATGCCTGTCCAAATCCCAAATTATTCATGTAATTTGCATGCCTCTAATTTCATCTAATTGGCATGAACTCAGAATGCCTCTAATTGACAGTCCAAATTAATATCCAATTGCCATGCCTCTAATTTCAGAATGCCTCTAATTTCACATATTCATCTAATTGGCATGCACAAATTATTTCAGAGCGTCATCTTGCATCTCAAGTATGCATCGTTCCTATAATCAACTTCATTAAGAATTTAACAATCATTCATTACGAATTCAAACAATCACTGAAAGCAATATAATCACAGAATGGAAGCAATTAATGAACTGAACTTGCACATATCAGAATTTGCCATAACCTTCAAACCATTAAACCATAACTGAATTTTCCATAACCATGAAACCATAACTCAATTATAAAATATACTGAGTTACTATTTGGGTGAAATAAAGGCTATCCTAAAGCCGAAACCATGAAACCCTAGTAAACCATAACCATGAAACCATAACAGTGCTCCATTAATAATGAAATTCAAACCATAACTACAAACTGCATTGTAGTAATTCATCTTCATCTTCATGGACATAGAGAACAAAGATTTAAAAACTATCATAATTCATCTTCATGGACGCATAAGAAAACCAAAATTTAGTTATTTCTTCCAACAAACAAGGTCACATTAAACCCTAGCTCATAGCATACCCCGAAGCCATAACCATGAAACCGTAAAGCCGAAACCATAACCATGAAACCCTAGTAAACCAAAACCATGAAACCATGACAGAGTTGCATTCATAATCAATATCCAAACCAAACAAGGTCACCAAACAGTGCACCATAGAAACTACATTTTTTTCAATCAAAATTCAGTTATCTCTTCCACCAAACAAGCTCACATTAAACCCTAGCCACTGTCATAATTAATCTTCATGGACGCAGAGAACATAACTTTAAAATACTGTCATAATTCTTCCTCATTGACACATAAAAAAAGCCAAAACCATTCAACCGAAATCCAATAACCATTCATCTGCATTTTTAAAATCAAAATTCAGTTATTTCTTCCAGCAAACAAGGTCAGATTAAACCCTAGCTCATAGCATACCCCGAATCCATAACCATGAAACGTAAAGCCGAAACCATAACCATGAAACCATAAAACCCTAAACCGTAAAGCCGAAACCATAAGGTTAGTTTTTTCGTGAAGCAAGCAAGGTCACATTAAACCCTAGCCCACATCATAATTCCTCGTAATTCAATGCCATGGACACAGAGATCGAAAACATAGTTGACCAGTTGACCAAAAACCAAACCACTTGACCAAAAACCTAAAACCATTCAACCGAGAACACAGACCCAACCAGACCGAACATAAACATAGAAGGCAAGCAAATCACATCGAGAGAGTGACTATGTTGAAAAACACATTCAACCGAAGCCGGTACGATGGATATCCTACCACGTTTTTTGAAGAGGATGCCACTACCGAGAACGAACCAGGAGCAGAGCAAGAACCAAGTGCTGAGTAAAAACTAGGAGCCAAGCACAAACAGGGAGCCGAGCATGAGCCAGGAGCACGAACACTAGGAGTAGCCTGCAAACAGGGAGGAACATGAGCATCCAGCAGTATAAATGGCGCCACGAACCATGAATAACGAGCAAGCTTCGGACAATTTCTCCAACCCATGACGTTGAACAGGAAGGCAAGCCGCTCCAATAGACCACCCAACAAACATAACCATAGCGTCTCCCCCGGACAGGATAACAACATCGATAGCTCGCCATGCAAGCGATGGAGGATAGGCCACAGACGACGGAGTATCCACACGGCGAATGGTTCGAACAACAACATGACACGGACCAGGAGCAGCATCAGTGCCATGGTGTACAGCTACCAGGGTGGGCAAACGCTCAGACACCAGCCCCAAACAAGAATGAACGGGATGGTGGAGTGGCCACGGGGAAACGAAGAGGTAGCACGCATAACGAGGCACATTAAAGTGCATTAAAGTGCCATCTACTCGGGACGAGTTAGCGAAGCCACTTGGGCACAAAAAAGGGTCGACGAGTGGCATCCACATGGCTAGCCAGGTGGCGTCTTGGGACCCACGTCACTACTGGCCTCCCTCCCCTAGTTTGGTGCATGGGTTTAAGTACTCCTTATCCTTCTTGAAGTCACTAGTTCCAATCAATCCAATCAATTTATAATTTGTAAAATTATCCTTTTTTAAACCCTTAACATTGTTTTATATTAAAATATATATAGTCTTTTGACTTGTAAATATTATTCATTTATTTTCACCTTATCTCAACTAGAGAAAGGAGAAAGGGGGTTCTAGGGAATACATTAAAGAAACTTAAAAGACTTAATTCCACGTAAACCAATAATGGTAAATAAAACAAACTCATATGACATGACTCAAAGTGCACATCAAACATTAAGTATTTACCATTACCACTCTAAGTAGAGCAAACCTACTCCTACAATTAAGGTTCTCCATGTATATTCACAATTATCGTGTTAATAGTTAGCATGGGTTCATATCTACATCTAAAGCACATGTTAGTATATACTATAAAGTCATAAGATAACAATAATACATGAAAATATGATTTCAAACTAGATTCCCATCTAAAATATTACTTCCAACTAGATTCCATCTACATCTAAAGCACATGTTAGTATATGCTATAAAGTCATAAAATAAAAATAATATATGAAAATATTATTTCCAACTAGGTTCCCATCTACATCTAGAGCACATGTTAGTGTACGTTATAAAGTCATAAAAAAAATACATGAAAATATTATTTCCAAGTGGGAAGATTGAGAATATTTTAGTGAAATTAAAATAAAGGAAAAAATAATTATATTAATTTTGATGCTAAAGGGTCGGGAATTGCAATGATTATGGAAAATTACATTAACCATGGCTTACAATGCTTAACCTTTTGAAGTCACATTTTTCAACAAGTTTCATATTTATATAGAAGTGGCTAAATTTGGGGTCAACCGAAATACGAAATACAAATAGGTTGATTTTAATTTTAGGGTCAACCAAAATACAAATAGATTGATTTTAATTTTAATTGGGATATCAACCATGATGAATTAATGATTTTTATATTAGTTTTATAATCCTACAAAGATTTTAGGCATATAAGCCATGACATTACAAATATTTTTTACTTTCTACACATTATTTATCACTAACATCCCCACCTTCTTCGCCAAGCTTTGGCATAGCTCCTTTCTCCATATACAAAATATTGTACGACTTCTAACATCCTTCTAGCCAAGCTTTGGCATAGCTCCTTTCTCCATATACAAAATTTCCTACTATAAGATGGTTGGTTTGGTTGTGAATTATGCCATTCCACTTGTTATCTTACTTCTCCTTATTCTTTTCCACTTTTTATAAAGGTTTCTTGTCTATCCCTTGTTTTATCTTCACAAGACTTTGATTTACGTACAACCCCTTCCAAGGGCTTTGTCTCCATGACTTAGATATAAGTTTTGATTAAAGCCTATATTCCACCTAGGAAAGGACTCAACTTTAACAATTCATCCTTGATTTAGGAGACACAATTTAGGATTTTGATGAACTTCACTTATAGTCATCATTCCTTTCTTAATAGGCCTCTTTCTTTTTAATAATGAGAAGAGATATACCTTTGCTCAGAATATGAGTCTTGAACTAATTCTATTAAATAACCTTTCTCTCCTTAATTTGATTCACTTATGATGCTTTCACCATAGTGAATATTTTTTTGATAGACTATAGATAGTCTATCTTTCTTTTCTATTTCGAAGTAATAACATAGCTATAAATGCTTTTTCATTCCCAACTCCTAACTCTCTACTTCTTTCCTAATTCTCCTTTCAAAAGTAGGATGTTTCTCCTTCTTAAATTCTTTTTGGAGGTCATATTGTTGGGCTTTATTTTCTTATGCCTATCATGATAACTTCATGATAACTCTGATGAGGTAGGATCCCATGAATATTTCTTATCCTTGATATCTTTGACTAGAGTCTTTATTTCTATGCCTTTGTTTTTTTGTTACAAGGGATTTTATATTTATATTAAATTATACAATAACTGGCTATTCACATCAAATTTCTATTCTTAGCCTTTATCATTCTCTTTGTGAGGATCCTCACTATATCCATCAAATCAATGCACACTTCATGGTTCCTTAGTCTATTAAAATGCATTTCAACTTTCTATATGTTTGTTTCATGTACATTATAATTCTATTCATTGAAGTAAATTTTTTTTCCTTGGAAAAAGTCGTAATTTTATTTCAAAAATATGAACAAAATTACATTCTGCACATGTAATAGAATCACTGAGATCCCTACATTGTCACATATTTACAGTCCCATATTAACATCATATCTGATGTCCCAAACATAAAACAAAACAATGTATACGGCTATCCATACAACCCGCATATATCCAATTACATATAAACAAATACTGTCACAGAAATGAGAGAAAGTGTACATCGCTGGTCAACATATAACAACACAATGTATACGGCTGTCCATACAGCCCACATATATCCAATTATATATAAACAAATACTGTAACATAAATGAGGGAAAGTGTCCATCGCTGGTCAAACAAATGCTGAGCTATTGCTCAATTCTGTGCCTCAAAATCTTCATGAAAAGGTCTGTGAATCATTGAAGTAATTATTCATGGTAACAATTCTTTATTCAAATAAAGTTCAAGAGCCCCACTTTTAAAGAACTTAGAATTTCATCCAACTATTAGGTTCACTAGCTTCTCCTCATTGACATATTTCCAATGAATACTAACATGTCCCTGCTCGACCAAATGTACACTTTAATACTCTTCTCTAATGTAGGTTTCTTAATGACTCTACAAACATGAAGGTGTTGCATATTTTCTTTTCATAGCTCGACAACAATGTTTTTTATTGGTGAAATGATTTAATCTTGTTATATATATTGAAGACCTAGTCCATTTCAACACTTAAATAATTTTGACATTATGTACTACATTGTAAAATGACTATCTAGTATAAATCCGCCATAGATAGAACAAAACCTCCAGATTTAACCAAAAACAAGGCCTTTCTTTACAAAAAATAGGAATCACTTAGAATTTTTTCTCCCATTCAATCACTTTTCATCCTTCAAAAGATGAAATGACATAAGCCTTACCATAGATGGAATTAAGGCTCTTGTTTACATAGAAGAGGAAAAAATATTTTCCAAATTGCTACACTCCCATAGAATGCCACATAACCTTCTTCTCTTCCACCAGTGTCACATTGTCTCTAAATGACACATTATCCATGCTTACCCTCCTTGATAAATCACTCATCATGTTTCCTTCTAGAGGTGAAATGACACACCATTCCATTTTCTTCTAAAGATTGAAATGCACATTAGCTATTTGAATTTCTTCCATAAACAAAATGATACCTTCTTCCTTAAACAAATTGGTACTACAAAACTTTTGAATGTTTCAAATTTCACTTTAAATATATTGATCATTTTATTTTCTATAGGCATATAATGATACTTTTGAAATCTCTAGAAAAATGATGCATTCTCTAGGATTCACTGCAACTTTCACTTGATCATGTTTGATACCCCAACCTTTGGAAAATTAGTTTCACTATAAAATTTCTTTGAAATCTACCCACACGTGACACAACATAGTGGATCCACTTTAATATCCACAATTATGTTAAAATAATAATCAAGCCTAAAAGTTGGAGTAAAGGAAAACATAGAGGCACATTGGGCCTCCCTCTCACCCAATTATTGCATATTACAAACCCAAATATGATTCCTTATTATTACATATTCTAAATCCAAATAGAATTCCTTATGTATACTACATGAGGTGAGTGGAAGGGTGACATGGTGGAGATGACGATGACTCGAATGGAGTTTGGGAGTGGAGCATGGGAGGCTTTGGATCACATCATGGTGGGAATTTATGAATTCTCTTCATAGTGGTTACTTTTGTGTTGGTCATGTGCTCTTTGTCTTGTGATTTTTGCATGAAAGTGGATTTCGTTTTAGAGTAGGACTTGTGATCTCAATATCTCTTTAATACCTAATGTAACCGGTGGTAATTGTAGATTTGGCCTTTTCTAGTCTTCTTTAAGTCATTATTACGGCTTGGCTCATGTTGTAGGTGGATCAAGTAGAGATTTGGCCCTCTATAGCTAGTGTTGTTCATTTTGGTATTCACGTGAACAAGTTTCTTCGAGGATTTGTGATTTATGGGTATGATTCAGTTCAGAAACTGCTTGGGGATTTGAGTTCAATATAGTGGATGGATCTATGATCAAGACCTAGTGTGTGCCTTGAAGTGCTTCTATGTATGTTGTTTAAGCTCATATTTGATTTAGTAGCCATGGTTTATGTTGTGTATGTGGTCTCTTAGAATTTATTTTAGGGTCTTTGAGCCACTTTTCTTTTGATTATAACCTTAGGAGTATGTTTCCACACACACTCTATCAATAGTCTATGGGTGATGATCCCTCTTTAGTTTGATGTTACCCCCTTGCATGCATCTGGTGCTCTATAAATGGAAGGTTTTGGTTTGTACCAATTTTATCCAAGGTATTCCTCATGATGATGACTAGTTTATTTGTTACAATTTTTTTGCTCATGCTTGTGGATGTTACTTATCCAAGGTATTCCTCATGATGATGACTAGTCTATTTGTACCAATTTTTTACAATTTTTTTGTAAAATTTTACTAATATATTTTACCCAATCATGCTAGAAACCACCCCAAGCTATGATCTCTCTCCACATGATAGCAACTAAGATTTTAACATCTTTCAACCCAAATGTATCAATACTAAAATTAACACTCTAATACCAACACTAAGTGAACTTGACCACCTTTAATTTTCCCATGTTGGCATTATCAATACTCCCATATCTAGACACATTTTTTCTACAACCTTCTTGCTTTCACTTCAAGGATACAAATGATAGACACCACTATTAATGGCTCATGATTTGCTATACCTTCTTGTTGGACACAAATGCATTGATATACTTTAATGTTTATAACTAGATGTGCAATAATAATCCAAACTCATATAATGACAAATTAGGTGAAGTAATCATCAAATTTATTCCAAATTCATATAATGACAAATTAAATGAAGTAATCATCAAATACATAAATTTGAAAGAATGTGAATTGAAAAGGAACAACTTGCAAGCTTACAAATAAAGTACATTAGACAAAATGTAAAATATAACATACAAGCACTCATGTTTCTTTGAAAGTAGAATCTTGAACAAGTGGAATGGCACCTATGGAGGAACACTTTTCCTTCTAACTTTAGGAAATACTTGTATGATTACCACCCCTGTTGACGCTGCTAATTGGAAAGGTATATGGAAACTCTCACAAATAGAAACATATAGCTCTCAATTTTCTTTACACATATCATATACCACCCACTAACCTACATGTTAGAGACATGAAAGTTCGACAACTTAAGGATTCTTAGAAGTAACATTGTAGAAATAATCTAGGCTATTGCTAATTTATGTACTAGACAAGCATTTCCTCACCAAGCTTCTGGTTAAGCAAGAGCCCTTTACTATCAAACTTACGCACTACGTCAAAACACCATTAATTGCTTCAAAACCTATTGTAAATCCATTTTTTGTTTCCATCCCTCTACATAATTTACAATAGATTAGTCACAATGTGTATTAATAATATCCATTCATGAGTTGCAGGGAAAATGTCATTTCAAACTACAATAAGTGACACACAAGAAACAACCTCAACTTTGGTCCTTTTCAACAATTCTTGAATTCATTTTTATTTTGGGTAACAACAAACGAACATAACAATACCAATACAGATGAATATTTAAGAATAAAGGTAAGAATTGTGGATGATACAAAGAAGCAAAAACATGTTTAGAATGGATACAAAATCATAATTAGGAAATTACAAAATGTCCAAATGTAATATCTATATCAAGAATAAAAATTGCTATGAAATAGCTAGTCCATGTCGTTTAGCCAATATAGCTACAGGAACCCAAGGCATTGAGTTATATTGCATAAAGTTTTGATGATTTTTATTATATTCGTGTAGATGTAGTTTGTTGTATCTGTTGATTTTACTACTTTCAGATCTGATAATGATTGCCCTTATGAATTTTATGTAGCAGCTTCTTCATAAAATAATTATACACTGAAAGATTCAACCATTCAACCATATGTTACACCTTAAACCTTTTATATAAAAGACGAATGATTGATAAAAAAATGAATTAATACAATACAATACATGGACCATTAAAAAGGTCTCATCATGCCTTCTCAAATGTAAAAAGCATGTCCTTTTACTCTTTATTTAGATGCTTAATTAATTAATTATCATTATATCATTGCCTCTCATGTGGTTTCATAAAACCATGATATTTCCCCATGGTATTAGCCCATGTTATTTTATTTCTTTATCTTTTCATTTTAATATTTAATTTATTATTATATCATCACCTCTCCATGGTTTCATAATACCATAGTATTTGCAAATGGTATTGGCCCATGGTATTTTATTTCTTTATCCTTTCATTTAATGTTTAACTCATTATTTTCTCTTATTTATATTTATTTATTTGCACATACCCTCAACTATTCTTTAATTATAATTTATGTACATAACAAGATCTAGAAACTTAGTCTTCATATCCCAAGAAGGATTTCCATGAGCTTGCTTCACATGCACGTCCATCCATGTCAAAAGAGATCTAGTGTGTGTGCACCCACACAAGAGTAGACTTGACCATTCCAACAGGGATAGCTAATCCCTAAGAATGTGCAAGTCAAATCCACTCTATTATGATAGGGAATACCAAATCCAAGTAGGCATGTGATGGGAAACCCAAGTCCTATACCACTTGATCAAGTGCAATGATCAATAAGGACTATACTAGGGCCTCCCAGAACCGGGGAGTAGATATGCAAGCATCCAAGCCTTCTACCACTTGGCCAAGCACCGTGACCAAGAAAGGCTACATCCAGGGGCCTCACATACACCAGTGAGTGAAACATCATCATCATCCATAGGTCAAATCGCCATGAACCATCGAGCCAAGCACCATGGTTATGCCCAGGAGGATGTCTACCCGAAGCTACCCCAAACCTCAACACTCCCCCCCAGCGAGGGAGATATTCTCCACCACACCAAACTTATCTCTAAAGTATACAAACTTTGTCTTAGACAAAGGCTTGGTCAGAATGTCTGCAATCTACTCATCTATGGATATGTGCTGGAGTTGAACCGCTCCCTTCTGCACTATGTCTATGATGAAGTGATATTTAATCTCAATATGTTTCGACTTGTCATGGAAGACTGGATTTTTTGAAAGTTTGATACAGCTTTGATTATCACAATATATCAAGGTAGTTTCCAAAATTTGATCAAATAGTCCAACAAGTAGCTTATGAAGCCACACTGCTCCACGACTCACTAAGTTTTTTTGACCCAAAATTCGACGGCTAAAAAGTCGAATTTGCTACAACCTATGGTCGACTATCCGACAATTCTAGTCTTTTTTTATCGCCGGTGGGATATCAGCTAAAATTCGACGTAGTTCAAGACGTCGGATATTCGACTAGAAAACACGTCGGTTAACCGACTTCCTCTAGCTTCACAGGTAGTCGGATTACCATCTTTCGCCATCGATTATGTGTCGATTTAGTCGTCGGTTAAGCGACGTATTTTCCATAAAAATGTCAGATTGTGTCGTCGGTTAAGTGACGTGTATGCCATACAAAAAAAATGGAATCCGACATTCCGAATCGTCGGCTATTACCATACAGTCGTCGGATTGGGTCGTCGGTAAAGCAATGTGTATGCCATACAAAAAAAAGGAAACCGACGTTTCGAGCCGTCGGTAGTATTGCAAAACCGTTGGATATTACCATACTTTCGTCGGTTTAGAGTGTCGGTTAAGCGACTACCCATTGCATTTAAAAAAAAAATAGCATTTTTCAAATAAAATTTTTCATACTGCAGGAAATCAATATATTCTATCTCTATTGTGGAAATATGTAGAATAATTACATATATATATATATATATATATATATATAACTAAGAACCCCATTATGCTCTTCCCATTGTATTAGCAACGGATTGGCCTAAGGGAATAGAGCCGTTGTAATAAAGCCATTGTATTAGAGTCATTGTATTAAGCGGCGGAGTCAATCATTATTCAAGTGGACCTACAGGCTAGTGGGTGCCTATAAAGGTGGCACAAAAGACTGTACTCTAAGTCTCAAGTGCTAGTGTCTATGGAACTTAGGACTACAGGCTTTCCACGTGGCAAAATAAAAGGACTGGGAAGTTATGTAACATTGTGGCATATTTGTCACAAAGATATGGTAGTGTGCTTCCATTGTGTCAAGGTACTCTTACCTAACTTCTCTAATTTGGTATACTGAGGAGTTTGTATATTCATGTATGAGATCATATTCTTTGAATAAGGCTCATTAGATAGTTAATGGGTAGTTACTTAATGTAAAAGACTCATTTTTATTAAATAAGAACCAGTAGGTGGTTGGTAGTCATTAATTTTGAGATTGCATGTAGTTAGGGTTTTGGGTTGTAGAAAGCCATCATCGTAGCCATTCATTGAGATCCTCTATGTTTCGAGAATAATTTCATATTCTCTACTGAATAGGGCCAACCACATGAAGGTGGAAGCTCTTATGGCCCCTCCCCCCCCCCACATCACTTTGAATTCCCCATACCCAATGCATGCACTCGAAAAAAACAAATATGTGCAAATTCATCCATATTTTATCATGAACTTTCATCCATTATTCATTCAATAAATGCTAACATTCACTAAACCATTATTTTTGTCGATACACACATTCATTCAATAAAAGATAACATTCAATAAACCATTCATTAATGATCATTCAGTCAACACATTCATTCAATAAAAGCTGAAATTCAATAAAGGTAACAGTTTACTACACTGAATCATTAAAACATTAGAAAATTCATTAAACCATTCAATGAATTTCCGCCATCCAATGAGTTTCCACAGTCTTCAGTTTCAGCTTGGCAACGGTTGACGATTCATGGTATTATGTTTCCCTTCGACTGCAAATGACAAACTCATAGTTCACTATTAAGGTTTGTCTGACAAAGCTGACAGTCAAAGAAATCTTGATAGTGAACTATGAGTTTGCCATATTGCAGTTTAAGGGAAACGTAAATATAGAATGAATCGTCACCGTTGTCAGAATATTCATTGAGCTCCTCTCTGTTTCGAGAATAATTTCATATTCTCTACTGAACAGGGCCAACCACGTGAAGGTGGAAGCTCTTATCCCCCCCCTCACATCACTCTCAATTCCCCATACCCAATGCATGCACTCGAAAAAAACAAATATGTGCAAATTCATCCATATTTTATCATGAACTTTCATCCATTATTCATTCAATAAATGCTAACATTCATTAAAACATTGTTTTTGTTGATACACACATTCATTCAATAAAAGATAACATTCAATAAACCATTCATTAATCATTCAGTCAACACATTCATTCAATAAAAGCTGAAATTCAATAAAGGTAACAGTTTACTACACTGAATCATTAAAACATTAGAAAATTCATTAAACCATTCAATGATTCCGCCATCCAATGAGTTTCCACAGTCTTCAGTTTCAGCCTGGCAACAGTTGACGATTCATGGTATTACGTTTCCCTTCGACTGCAAATGACAAACTCATAGTTCAGTATTAAGGTTTGTTTGACAAAGATGACGGTCAAAGAAATCTTGATAGTGAACTATGAGTTTGCCATATTGCAGCTTAAGGGAAACGTAAATATAGAATGAATCGTCACCGTTGTCAGAATATTCATTGAGCTCCTCTCTGTTTCAAGAATAATTTCATATTCTCTACTGAACAGGGCCAACCACGTGAAGGTGGAATCTCTTATGCCCCCTCCGCCCCTCACATCACTCTCAATTCCCCATACCCAATGCATGCACTCGAAAAAAACAAATATGTGCAAATTCATCCATATTTTATCATGAACTTTCATCCATTATTCATTCAATAAATGCTAACATTCAATAAACCATTGTTTCTATCGATACACACATTCATTTGATAAAAGATAACATTCAATAAACTATTCATTAATCATTCCGTCAACACATTCATTCAATAAAAGATGAAATTCAATAAAGGTAACAGTTTACTACACCGAATCATTAAAACATTAGAAAATTCATTAAACCATTCAATGAATTTCCGCCATCCAATGAGTTTCCACGGTCTTCAGTTTCAACCTGGCAACGGTTGACGATTCATGGTATTACGTTTCCCGTCGACTGCAAATGACAAACTCATAGTTCACTATTAAGGTTTGTCTAACAAAGCTGACAGTCAAAGAAATCTTGATAGTGAACTATGAGTTTGCCATATTGCAGCTTAAGGGAAACGTAAATATAGAATGAATCGTCACTGTTGTCAGAATATTCATTGAGCTCCTCTCTGTTTCAAGAATAATTTCATATTCTCTACTGAACATGGCCAACCACATGAAGGTGGAAGCTCTTATGCCCCCCCCCTCACATCACTCTTAATTCCCCATACCCAATGCATGTACTTGAAAAAGATAAATATGTGCAAATTCATCCATATTTCATCATGAAATTTCATCCAATATTTATTCAATAAATTCTAACATTCACTAAACCATCGTTTCAGTCAATCAACACATTCATTCAATAAAATATAACATTCAATACACCATTCATTAATCATTCAGTCAACACATTCATCCAATAAAAGTTGAAATTCAATGAAGGTAACAGTTTACTACACTGAATCATTAAAACATTAGAACATTCATTAAACCATTCATTCATTCATTAGACCAAAAATAGTGGATGATATATTGTTATCGAAAATATTTAGACGCTGTTTTTCTCGTCCTTTTTTTATAAGTTTTTCTTCTCTTCAGTGGTATATAATCTATGAGAGGACCATCTACATCATCTAGACTTTTTCTTCCAGTTCTTGGTTCTTTAGCAGGCGCTTTTGGTGATGTTTGCAATATCCTAGCTGATTGTTGTTGATCTAGACCTGGATTTTGCTGCAAGGGGTTCGGATTTGATGCAACGATGTGAAAATGTTACATCGTTATATTTTGCTATTGTAATGACAAGTTTTTCATTTAAAACAATTCATTATGAAGGTGTTTTTTTACTAGGTGTGACCAAATCATGTTGTTGATGTTCTTGTCCAGTCTCAACCTGTACAGTTTCACCTTCTACATGCTCTGCAATTGAAATACGGTGAACTACAATTAATGGTCACCATTTGCAATGCTATACATAAACTTGTAGCATATGAATAAATTCATTACCGGGATTTGAAGCTTGATCATCTATTTGTTGTTGTCCCTCCTTGACACTAATGGGATCATTACTTTCCTGTTAAAAATAGAGTCAATATTTTACATCAAGTATTTGGAACAAAAATATTCCACAAGTGACAAATCTTCATTAAACTATATAGATTCTATATACCTGTGCACCGGATGGATTGGTACCACAAGACTATGTCTGCCCAGATAAGCTTCTTCTACGTTTAACAACAGCTCCAAATCCTTCCTGGAAGCCAAGCTTCATGTCTTCCTCTGTGGGTACTTCATTGAATCGATCGGCCTGCATATTTGCTTATCGTCGTTAATTAACATTTTACAGTTCAATAAAACGAAAAATAATTTTCAATTTATTTTTTGTATTCATTGTTGGTTTCTCGAAACTTACAAACCATGCCGCCAAATTCGAATAACCACCAGGGCCAAGCTTGTGCTGACCTACTTTTTCTAGTCTTGCCTTTGTGGCCTTTGATGTGTCTGTTAGCCTATGCAAGTGTTGAAATACGTTATATTTTCCAAGTTCGATATAGAAATCAAGGATAATAAGGTTTAGAATTACATTGCGGAAAGTATTGCATACCTCCCTGTGCCTGGTGTTAGCTTGCCTTCTCTTCTCAGAGCCTTCTCCTTTCCATCTTCCACTAGAGCTCTCCACTCCATTGCTGGAATCATTGGTGGGCACTCATACCTATGGTTTCTTTCGAGGTGTGTCCTATATTGGTCTCGGACAACCTTCACATGTTGACAAGCCTTTTTCAAGACATTGGCATGACTGAAGGTTTTCTCCCCGAACAGGCCAACAACCGATTAGTGAGTTCATCTTTTAAATGTTTTGGTTGTCTATTCCACCTTGATCGGATGGTGGGCCCGAAGATCTCCAAGCAAAAGTCATTCATATGTTTATAGAAAACATTGTTTCCTGCACAACGATCATGCCATGATCATAAATAGTTGATAAAAAACGTTTTATCGGTATATTACAATGAAATTATAAACACTAATTAACCTGATAAACTATAATTAATTACCTGGGATCGTCGGTATCTTTATCGGGATGAGATCTTCGTCCACCAAAAATGTTGTCTCCAGTGTTACCGTGATTTTGACATGGGAAGATCCTGGAAATGTAGCTTGTTCGACATCAAAATTAATAGGGGACTCGGTGTCGACCCCTTCTTGTGGAGGATCCATTGTGTGTTGGTCAGTAGCACCTGTTGCGCTCACAGCGGGGGTCCGTGGTGTTTCAGAACGTGTTGCCGACTGTTCGGTCGACAACAATGGCGAAGGATTCGAACTACGTGGAGTCGTTTGGTCGTGATGCGAAGTCTCTCCATGAGCCTCGCTGGGGCCAACACCACCTTCACCAATATTGTGTGGTCCCTTATAATTCTATAAATACACACCACGTCTTATACGTTCAATACTATCATATAAAAGAGAACATTATAAAGATTTAAACGAATTATTCTATGATTCAAGATTCCTCAACTTACTCGCAAGTTATTAGATCTATGTTCCAACAATGCAATCCTTTGTTTAATTGCGCTTGTCTGCGGAACCTAGATTACTAGAGAAAGGATTTCCGTAGTATATCTATTCAACAATTTCTGTGCCATCTTTAGCGGGTTTGTGGCTTCACCAATTTTTTTGCAATCATGAAGCACCTTTGCCACTTCAGGGTCTAACGGAAAATCTTGCGATGCTGATTCATACTGCAATTCACTACTGGGCCGCAACAAACATATATAAAGCACTACTGAGTTCTCTACTGATAGATTCCAAATTTTATATTAACGTATATAACACATCTATCATGATAGATTCATAAAATTACAACACGGTTTACATTATCACAACGAAACCAGTATATCACACGAAAAATACATAACAAAATTAACATTATGCTATGTATTATATTGGTACAATTGAAATGAATTATACCTGCGACCTCGAGGATCGCGATCCACTCATTGGATCAATGGTCATAGGCGACTTGCCCCGATCTGCTAATATCTGGGAGCTGCCCCTAACAACACCCTAATAAAAAAACATAGTGAAAGTCACCTAAACGATTCCAAAAGTATTCATGAGAAAACACATCAAAAAAATTATTATTCATATTATATTTTTAATATTACAAAGATGTATATCCGTTGCGCGGACCCTGGTGTGGCCGACCTTACGAAACCAGCCTGCATAAAAAACATAGACTAAAAAATTACGTAAATGAAACCAAAATATTCATTGAAACATTAATATAATGCTAAAACATTTTGACATATTTTAATTGTACAATTCAAATCAGGTCTACCTGTTGCCCCGAGGGTGTTGTCGTCTGATCAACATTCGACGGGTGTATTTCCCGATCAACGTTCTGCATCAAATATAAATTTCATTATATAAAGCAAACCAAGTTATTAATAATGGGAAAACAAAGCAAATAAAAACTGTTTTCTCTTATTATGTTTGTACTATTAGAAAGATGTATACTTGCTCCGTCGAGGAAGAAGTTCTCCTCCGACCATTTGTTGGCAGGAATTTATCCTGATCACTGGCCCGCGAAGTAAATATGGGAAATTTAAACGAAATAAACTAACAAAAAATCCTTATGATGTTTAATTTATTACTAAAAGGTTGGGTAAAATGTTATATAGTAACCTTGTTTGTATCTACTCGGTTGACAGGGTAATTAATAAGAAACTCGTCCCCTGCAGATATTGTTTTAATAGCAACTACAAAACACGGTTTCCTTCACGCCCCTCAAATTCGTAGTTTGGTTGCTTAATTGTAGACCCTGGTTATGTACTGTTTATAAACCCTGCAATATTCCCTGTGGCCTTTGGCCTTGCGTCCATGTACAACGTTCCTCCTTTATTTTGATTTTTGTCTTTCAATTGTAAATAGTTTGTTGACAATCCATAGCTACGCATCCTTTTTGTATATCGGACAAGGTACATCCAATCGTTGTAGTTGTATATGGGTCCAACATACTCCATCAATTCTGTACATGTCCCGTAACTGACCAAGATGCAATCCATGGAAAACAACCCGAAACCATGTATCGACGACGGTGCAATTAGATATCTCCTCTCGTTCACACAAAAATCAGTATTCGGTGGAGGAAGATCCTTCGGTACCCATTGTTTCACTAAATGTCTGTACCTCAAGGGCACCTCTTCGTCGTCTTTTGTCTCATCACCATAGGAACATGCCCCCCCTTGACCGTGAAAAAATTCATTGCGTCTATGGAATCTTCTTTTGGTTTTTTGACATCTAGTTGATACAATTCTTCTAGACCTATTGGATGTCTCACTTTCCTCTAGCCTTCCTAAACTCCCCTCGCTTGAGGAAGACAGATCAGACAAATACCTGTTTGGTTCTACCTGCACCATTGGAAAAAGGTTTAGATTCGACCGCAAGGCATAGCGCCTCTTAAAAGTTGACGTGTATCGCCTTTTATAATTTTACTTGATCCTCATTCCCTTTGTCAACATGTAGGCATTCAAGTGATGATAGGAAGACGCCCTATTTATCTTTCTTAAGAGTAGAAAGTCATGCAATATTTATGAGTTGTTTTTTACTATTTGATTTAACGCTACATCACAAATGTAACACACATGTAGCACACATGAAACACTACACATACACGTTTCAAGATCTCCTCTAATGCTACAAGTCCTAGCTACTTAACGAAAACTATTTACCACATATTTGATTACCTTAGTGTAGACGTTTCCTGTAATATACTCAGAAGAGTTACTTTCAGAAATGACTGTGTCTCTTAGAGGCCATTCAACTCTAGGAACCAAGTGACCCTATGATAGGGCTAGTACAAACCAGAGAGAGAGAGAGAGATGACTGGGCTATGGTATGGTCAATCAAAGAAATTCAGTGACAGTAAAAAGGCTCAGTACAAAGACCAACCAGTAAGGTACAAGTAAAAAAAAAAAGAATGGGTATAAAGACTCACAACCCTTGGGACTAAGGGAGTGTACACTACCTCAAACGTGGACAAACTACCATAGTTATAACCATAAGACCAAAAACATAAAAGGTGGTCCAAATCAATATATGCAATATCTCCTCGTAACTACCTCATATATGCAATATCTCCTTGTAACTACCTCATATATGCAATAGCTCCTTGTAACTACCTCTTGAAACTCAAATACTACCACCAAAAGGTATGATAGCATGCAATCTTCCAAACTAAGGTCAGGAGGGTGGTATCCAGTAAGGTACAAGTAAAAAAAAAAGAATGGGTATAAAGACTCACAACCATTGGGACTAAGGGGGTGTACATAACCTCAAACGTGGACAAACTACCATAGTTATAACCACAAGACCAAAAACATAAAAGGCGGTCCAAATCAATATATGCAATATCTCCTTGTAACTACCTCATATATGCAATAGCCCCTTGTAACTACCTCTTGAAACTCAAATAGTACCACCAAAAGGTATGATAGCATGCAATCTTCCAAACTAAGGTCAGGAGGGTGGTACAAAGTGGGTATAAAGACACATAACAATTTGGAGAAAGTGGGTGTACCTCAAATGTGGACAAACTACCATAGTACCCACAAGACCTAAAACATAAAAAGTGGTACAAATCAAATGATATCCCAATATAAGTAAAACACCCAAAAGGTAAAAGGCAAGGTACCACAAAAATATTATCGACAAAATGAAAGGACCATAAGACAATCGACCAAGGTGGGGTACAACCATTCATCTCTCTCTCAAATGTACCATTGTTCCATATAACTTGAAAGACCATGATCACAGTAAACGGAAAATTCCACATGGGTGATGTGATCACGTGGTCCTCTAGACTACTCCTACGGTTAAGCGTTAGTGGCTCCATGAAGGGGTGTTCAGTCCCTTCAGAAGACCATCTAACTCAACCATCTTGAAGACCTAGGAGAAGAGGACATCACACATCATCAAATAAGTATTGGTAACTACCGTGTATGAACTCAAAAACCCTAAAGCAACCGAGCGTGCAGAAGGGGAGCTATGAAAAGACAAGGCTCGCAGGCCAAAAAAACAAGCTCAAAAAACTATACTGGGACTGATGTCACAGTAAGCGAGCTGAAACAAAAGTGGCCAGAATGTCAACAAGTAGCACTAAAAAGAAAAAGACCCTCTAAAAAGGTGAAAATGCAAGCAAACTTCCTAACTAGGAGCTGGAGACCTCGACAAATCGTATCCTTTGCAAGGTGATGAAATCCAAGTCGAACAATACGAAGTGAGAGACCGAATTTGAAGGATATCCCTCTACCGAAAGGGATCCTGGGTAAAAGAGACCTAGTAGAAAAGTCACTAAGCTACCTCGTTCATGACATGTCGGAAAAGGTTTTCGGCACTTCTTCCTTATCACCCTTGTATCACCAGTATGGTGGACGGAGAATACAAGGAAGACAATGATCGATGTTGCCTTAGGGATAAGTGGAGTGCAACATTCCACATAGTCCGTCCGGTTCTCTATCTCGTGGCGGTTTAACCCCTGAAACAACAGGAGGCCCCTCCACAAACTGGTGTATGACCGTGTCAACAAATACTAGAGGATTTTGGTTCCCTAGAGGACAACAGCTATGTCTCAGATGATAATGACAAGGGGGAATTATTTGGATTCCTATCCTCGGTGTCCTACCTAACTACCAAATTCTTTTGATTTCCTCAAGTGAGGTTATGGTGTGTTTAGTTAGGGGGTGTAAATTTTAGTGGTTGTATTACTCAATCAGGTTATGGAAGTGAAACTCGTGGTGTGATGACTGACTCAAACCATGCAAATGCATATGAATAAAATAAGCCTTTCCTTTCAATGAATGCTAGCTAAGGTAAGGAGAGAGTTCTTTCAAACTATAACTACTCTTTCAAATTAAATGAATGCAACAAGTGTTCAAGTTCATTCATGGGACCTAAAGGAGAGCTTCAAATATAATCAAGTCATGCAAATGAATTCATCACATAAAACAAAGTGATAATAAATATAAGGAATTGTACATATCCATGTTCATAATTCTCTAGGAACACTTATAACATTCTTCAATAATTGCACAGGCGGAGGTCACAGTTGGAGCCAACTACATATTTTCCCCAGTTATACGTGGACTTTAAGTAGCATTTGTCTGTATGCTGTGCATGCAGACAACATTTGAAATGATGAAATGACATACACACTACTTATACCAAGACCGAAACTTTAATTAGAATTGTTATCTATGGTGGACACGTGTGCTAGTTTTAATTTCTAAATTAGCTTTCTGAAAGTATAAATGCATGTGACTTCTTCTTCTAGGTAGTTATGTGGAGTTCTTGATGTATGCATACTCAGGAAATAGTTGAACAAGGTGTACGAGGTGTGCCCTGGTCAATAAGTGTTAGTTGATTAATAGCAGAAAGGTATAAAAGAAAGCAACAGTTGCCATCTAAAAGACAACAGTTTGAAGTCAAAACAATGAGTTCAATATCAATTCCTTACAAATATGACTTATATATGCACGCATGTGAGTTATCACAGTGGTTAAGGCATAGCAATAAATGGTCAAGATATGGGGCACTTGCATGACATAAATGGCCCAGCAGTTAGACCATAAGGAACTGATGATTACAGAATTCTTTTGGAGAGAAGATCAGGATGTATGTCTGAACTCATGGATAAACTCATACAAGAACAAGTGCGTCCAGCTTATGAAGGATGATTAAGACCTCAAGATTTAAATTGGAATAGCAGTCAAACTGCAAATAGGTTGTAATTACACGCCACAATTATTATTATATACATGCAGTTTGGACAAAGGGAGTATTGGCACTTCTATCTTGATGCTATTTCCAAGATCAAGTGGAGTATTGGCAGGTTAGGTTTTATTCAGTGCTAGTAAAACACTGAATAGAAAGTGACTAGTAGTTGGGCTTGAGTTTACTAGGTTAAAAGAGCTTGCACATGCACTCAGAGAGGGCACATTGACTTAGGTCAATTGGAGCTTATAAAGTGATGTTCAAGGCTCATTGTAAAGGGGGAATCCCAGAGATCGCCTATGGTAATTCCAGATTGACAGTTGAATAAAGCTAGTTTGTCGATCCACATATTTTTTCCTGTTTTCCTGTGTGCTTAATCTCTGGCCAATGCAATCTTGACTTATTTCTGGTGCATGTTGTTAGTGCTAGTTTCCAGATTGGAAGATTACTTTCTCTAATCTGTACTAAGTATTGCAAGTTTTAGCTAGCTATCCCAGCCCCTTGTGGCATGTAGAGTGGGAAACCACTCTTTAGCTCCCTCGTGGTGACCAAGACAAAGTTGTCATCATCCCAAACCCAATTATTCAAAGTTACAGCCTGTTCGTGGCAAGATTCTTCCATCTCGGAAGCCTTGCCCCTATTCTTCATCCCCCTTTGGACAATTGTTCTATCCCACCTTTTGACCCCGAACAACTCAATTTAGCACCTAAATGGAAAAGTCTCAATCCACTACTGCTATCAATTGCAACTTCAAAAGAGAAGCACCACTGTCACCTTAGTGCTTGAATTTCCTCTTTTAGGCCAGTTCTCAAGGCCAAGAAAAGCCTCCCTATGGGTTGATTAGATATTAGGTTTTGGGAGAGCTAAGGGAAAAGAGATCAACTTGCTTTAGATGTGAAGCGTGAATTGTTAAGTTAATTTCCCAAAGTAAGCATTCAATCACTTTGAACTTGTAATGACCAACAGATTAACCACTGAGAAGATTGCTGACAGCCACCAGGGATCAACAACGTATGCCCCAGCAAGGCCCATAGGCTTAGAGTAGAGGCCAAAGACAGATTGGATAGTCCTGTTCCTATGGATACTGATTCTGAAGATAAGCATAATGACGGGGTTGGAACTAGTGGATTGTCTCTTGAAAATATGAGTAATGAATGCTTTCTAAAATTAAGCATTTCACATGCCATGGTGTTTGTGCATCTGGCAATGGAAAATCTAGAAACTTGTAGAATATTTGTTGAGAAAAAGGGCATTGAAGCCCTTATGAGGTTCTTGAATCTTCCAAGTATTCCGCTATCTTCAAAAGGGATGTCTGTAGCTGTGCACATGGTTGCAGTTTGCAAAGCATTCACACAACAACACTCAGTTGCCCTTGCAAGGGTATTTTGTGCTCATCTGAAGGAACATCTCAAGACTACATTAAATGTTTTGGATCATGTTGCAGGGACTAATTTATTAGCTGCAAAAGAGAATCGATGGTTGGTAGCATTAACAACAATTTGGAAATGATAGCAAGGATGTGCTTCTTGATATTGGGATGATACATCAAGAAATACTATGGCAAGTTGCACTTATTGAGGATTCAAAGGCGCTGCTAAAGAAAGATGATGGCAATGTTTCCGGCAGTGTCACAACTGATTTGGATGTGCATGCAAATGAAATTGATGATCACTTGCCAACTTCTGTTGGACACTATGTGGATCTTATTTTGAATCAACATAGGCAATCATCTGTTTGGAATGTTGAACCTCAACTTTTTGATCTAATACATCTATTTCATGATATTGGTCACATTGCTCGGCTTCAACGAAGGTTGAACATTGATTCCTCTACCCGAGGAAAACAAGCATATGTTCGTCAAACATAGTATTCTCATTCTGATGAAGGCCCTTCCAGAATCAAAACGCAAGGCAATAAGCAAAAGTCACTACATTCTTTTTGCTATGAGATATTAAGGTCATTTTCAGTTCATATAAGTCATTTGTTTTCAGAACTAGGAAAGATGAATTGTCAGTCTTGCTTCCAAATTTGTAGCATCTACATTTTCAACCATCTTTCTGGATGATGAGAAGCATAATAGCTTCCATGGGAAATGACAAAGAGGTGAGGGTGCCTAATCTTGTGAGCTCTTTGGACCTTTCTCAAAGTGTAAGTTCTACATTCAATGGAGGAGATCATAATAGAAGGGTATGGCCACATAAGTGCCATCACGGGGGTTTTGATTCACACACAAGAAATGCCTTGAGTGGCAAATTTTTAGGCAGTGGTGTTCAAGTTTTCCCCAATTGGTATGAATTCTGGCATCCCAAGGCTAGATATGTGGGTTGTATCTGGAGAGCCTCATCCACAAGGCGTTCATGGATTTCCAGTGGAAGGGGATCCAATAGCTTGTAGCTTATAGTTTGCGTTTGAATAGCTTATATGGGTGAAGACAAACTTGCAATAACAAATGAATGCATTGCAATAACATTGTTTACCACAAGAAAAACAAAATTACAATACCAAATTAGAGATTTATACTATGGATTGGACCCCATAAAAATTAGGGCATCGTACTCACTGATTTGGGAGGCACCATTGCTTCTTCTCGGAGTTGCTCCACTTTGGCTTAGTCTCAAATGCACGGCCACAATCCCAATTTCCACGAACAGGCTCAATATCCTCTACTAACGGCTCAGTACCGGACTCAAATGCAGGGAACCACAATCCAAATTTGCATGTGTAGGGTGAATATCCTCTTCTCACAGCTCAACAAAGGTCACAGAAAGGTCACCGCGGGAGGTAGCAGACATGGTCCGTAGAAGAACGGTCTCGCGGGGAGGTAGCAGAAAGGGACTAGGGAAAAAACTGTCGCGGGAGGTATCGGCAGCACACATCGCGGGAGGTATCAAGCAGGTAAGTTTTTAATTTTCTATGTATGTTTTATTTTATATATATATCTATTATATCGTGTTTTTTTGTTATATATTTATTATATTTTGTTTTTTTATTATGTATTTATATATTTTGTTTGTTTTTTGTTTTTTTTTTAATTATTTGATTTAGTTTTTGTAATTTTTTTATTCAATACAATATATATGTTCGGGTACATAGGGTACTACCAAAGGACCGAACACCAAGAGCAACCACTTCACACAAACAGATCATAGATCAACACATCGATGTTTTGATGTGGTTTAAACCCTCTTGAGGGAAACACTCCACGGCCCCGGCCAAATAGCTTCTACGGGACAATTTATTATGCAAAGAAAGAAAGTTACAAATGAGCTTTTCATAATCGATCAACTAAACAATGACCCTCCATTGTCTTTAAATAGAGATCATGGACCAATTGGGTGTTAAGCCACGGATCAAGGTTAGGTTTGATCTAAGAGAAGTTGAGCCGTCGGATCACTCTATGTTAGGAACATATCGTGACCGTCGGATTAAGTATTTACAAATGCATACTAATGCATACTAAAGAAACACACTATCCCTAACGGATCTATTACACAAGTTGATCTTAACTAACTCCTAAGTGTCTAAATATCCTAACATCCCCCCTTAAGAACAACTTGGGATAGGATTGAAGGATTTCCAAAAGTGACACTATTAGGAGAAGGAAGGAGGCATTAGAGCCTATCCCCCCTTAATGACAAGTTCCTGAACTCCTAACATAGATCGAAGTTTAGAAAACTTCACTTCTGTAAGAGACTTGGTGAAGATGTCTGCAACTTGATCATCTGTAGGGAAAAAGAGCACTTCAAGAACACGATCATGAACAAGATTTCTGATGAAGTGCATATGTATCTCAATGTGTTTGCTTTGTTGATGTAGAACTGGATCTTTGGCAAGCTTGATGGCACTTTGATTGTCGCACCAAAGTGGAGTAGGCTGCTATTGCTCGAATCCAAACTCTGAAAGGATCTGTCAAAGCCATAAAGGTTCCTGACTGACATTAACTGCTGCTCGATATTCTGCCTCTGCTGAAGAAAGAGCAAGAGCTTGTTGTTTCTTACAAGCCCAAGTAATAGGTCCAGATCCCAGACTAAAAACATAACCTGCAGTAGACTTTCGATCATCAGGATCGCCGGCCCAATCTGAATCAGTGAAACCAACCAACAAAGGTTTCCCCCCTGTACTATAATGAATCCCAAACTGAACTGTACCTCGAATATATCGAAGTATTCTTTTAGCTGCTTTCCAGTGACTTTCATAAGGTGTCTGCATATAACGGGCAACACGACCAACGGCAAAGGAAAGGTCAAGACGGGAATGAGTCAAGTATAAGAGACTACCAACAAGTTGACGATACAAGGTGGCATAAAGTTTGACTCCAGAATGGAAGGGAGAAGGGGCTGGTGTACAATCTTCCATGTGAAAGCGACGAAGAAGGTCACAAGCATACTTAGACTGAGAAAGAAAGATTCCTTCTTTGGTTTGCAGGACTTGGAGACCAAGAAAATAATGCAAATGTCCTAAGTATGACATTTTAAAATTTTGTTTAAGACTGGATTTCACATGGGTTATAAGCTTAGGGTCACTACCAGTAAGAATAAGGTCATCAACATATAGAACAAGTATGATGAGATGGTGTCCTACTTTCTTGGTATAGACATTGGGGTCAGAATGGCATCTAGAAAAACCAGTGTCAAGGAGAAAGTTATCCATTTTGGCATACCAAGCTCTAGGAGCTTGCTTAAGGCCATATAAGGATTTCTTAAGGTGGTAGACAAGGCTAGAGTTATTTTGAACATAGCCAGGAGGTTGTTCCATGTAAATTTCCTCCTGTAAATCACCATGTAAGAAGGTAGACTTGACATCCATTTGATGGACTTCCCAGTTGTGTAAGGCTGCAAGGGAAAAAAGAAGGCGGATGGAGTTCATTTTTGCGACAGGAGCAAAGGTTTCATTGTAATCAATCCCTTCAACTTGGGAAAAACCTTTGGCAACTAACCTTTCCTTAAGTCTTTCAACACTTCCATCTGATGCATACTTAGTTCTGTAGACCCATTTACATCTGACAAGTTTTCTTTCTTTTGGAAGAGGTACAAGATCCCAAGTATCGTTCGCCATTAAGGAACGATATTCTTCATCCATGGCTGCATCCCAATCTGGATTCCCTGAAGCTTCTGCAAAATTTTCTGGATCATGATTCTCGGAAACTTGAGCCAAAAGAGAAGAGGCTCGCTGAAATTGAGAACGTGTTCGACGTTGATCTCTAGGATCACCGACAAGATCACCAGCTGCTTCACATGTTGAACGGACCCATCGAGGAAGCACTTGTGCTGGTGCAACTGGAGGAACATGAGCAAGCGGAGGTGGATTTTCATCCTCACTGTCATCGTCAGAAACTGGAGTTGGAAGAAGAAGAAGAAGGCACAAATGCCGAATCAGGCTCGCAGGCCAAAGATGGCACAATCGCTGAGTTAGGCTCGCAGGCCAAGAGATTTTCATCAAATTTAACATCTCTTCTAATGATTATATCATGAGAATGTGGTTGAAAAAGTCTATAACCTTTTACATCTTCAGAATATCTAACAAATATGCATTTTTCACTTTTAGGCTGCAATGCTTTCCCTTTTTCATCCGGAATGTGAGCCCATGCTTCACTACCAAACACATGGAAGTGACTTACATCAGGTTTAGTTTTACTCCATGCTTCTTCCGGTGTTATACCTTGTAATGCTTTAGTGGGGGTGCGATTAACTATGTAATTTGCACAATTAATGGCTTCAGCCCAAAATTGAAGACTTAGTCCCTTAGATTGGATCATACAATTAGCCATTTATTTTAAAGTGCGGTTCTTCTGCTCAACTACACCATTTTGTTGTGGTGTATATGGAACAGTGTGCTGTTGTTGGATGCCTTGTTCAGTGCAGAAAGTAGTGAACTTTTTGTTAACATATTCTCCTCCATTGTCAGATTTTAACTTAATAATTTTTTGATCAGATTGTTTTTCAACAAGGGCCTTGTAGGCCAAGAACATGTTAAATACTTCGCTCTGAAGTTTTAGGAAATAAACCCAAGTGCATCTGGTGTAATCATCAATGAAGGTTAAGAAATATTTGAAACCAGAAAAGGAAGCAGATGGAAGAGGACCACACAAGTCACTATGCACAAGCTCCAAGGGAACCGAGGCGTGCCAAGAGGCACGTTTGTCAAAACTATCCTGATGATGTTTTCCGAGTACACAACCGGAACAAACACCATCCCTGCAAGATACCATCGGAAGACCTGTCGCCATATTGTCTTTACATAGTTATTGCAATGAGCGATAATTTAAGTGACCAAATCGCTCATGCCAAAGTTTGTTCAAGTTATCACTATGAGCAACAAAAACTGAAGGGAAAGGTGATGACCCAAAGTTTTTAAACTTGTACAACCTGGTAATATCATCAACAATTCCGGTAGCTAGGACCTGTTGAGGATCTTTAAAATCCTTGATTACAACTTGGTGAGGTGTAAAGGTCACAGTTTTACCTTCACCAGAATGAGTGATCTGATAGACTGATAACAAATTGTAGGAAATTCTTGGAACACATAGTACATCACTAAAATGACCATTATCTACTGGAACTGTTCCAGCTCCTACAACACTTAGAGATCTATCATCACCAAAAAATATTTGTTTGTTGTTACATTCATGCATAGTAGAAAAGATGGCTTGATCCTTAGCCATATGATAAGATGCTCCAGAATCAATGAGCCATTCGTTTGAAGTAGAAGAAGAAGATGCATTATAAGAATAACCAGAAGCACAAAGTGCATGTCCATGAGAGGCAAATTCTGAAGGTGAATCTAGGATGATGTGGTGCTTCTTCATTGCTGCTTCCAAGGCTGCCATCTTCTTGAAACACTTAGATTCATTATGATTATCTTTCCCGCAATAGTTGCAATGACACTCAGTCTTCTTGCCTTTTGGCTTGGATCCTTTGTCATTTTTTAAAGAAGGAGCTGACTGAGAGGGTTTTGGACCCTTGTTTGACTTATTATTGCGAAAATTTTGTTTCTTGGGAGGCTTGGACTTTTCTTTCTGTTGGGACAATAAGGCTTTCCTAGATGTATCTGCATTGTTGATTATTCCAAGATGAATGAGTTTATCTTGTTCTCTAATCAAGGAATCACAAAATGATTCAAGACTAGGCTCTTGATAGCTAGCTGCATTCAAGGATGCTTTCATGGAGTAAAATGTAGATACAAAAACAGAATATGCAGGTCCAAGTTTGGAAAGAACATGATAAATGCATTGTTTGTCTTCCCTCTCAATCTTACATTCTACACATAAGAGTTTAAGAGTTTTGTACTTAGATAAATAATCTTGAATGCATAAAAAGTCACTTGGATTTAAAGAAATCAACTCATTTTCAAGTTGGTGACCTCGAATTTCATTGTGTTTACCAAACACAGATTCCAACTTGTTCCAAGCAGCATCAGGTTATCAATTCCAGATATGTGGAATCGCAAATCAGTAGAGATTGACATCCCAATCAATCCATGAGCTTCATCACATCTATTTTCCCATTGTATTTTCTTATCATCATCAATGAGTTCTGTTTCTTTCCCTGAGGTGATTCTGAAAAGTCCCCTACTTCGTAGAATATCCTCCATATGAGATTTCCATGAGAAATAGTTGGAACTGTTAAGTAGAATATCACAAAGGGCGGCCATATTTGTAAATTAATGGCTATAAAGGCAGAAACCAATAGTCTGGATGTGAAGAGATCGAAAAAATAGGCGGTTTCAAAAAATAATGGCACTGAAAACTGACTCTGTTTGATGAAGTTATGCTTGAACAAAAAAACTGTTGAAGATGTCCCCAATAGTGACATGGCAGCTAGAGAATGTCCAACAAAAAAAAGAACCCCCCTCTTCCCAAGATGAACCTTTTGACAATCACTTTACAAGAAAGTTGCTTTAAGTGAACCACTTTTACAATGATATTACTTTTAAATAGTGCAACAATAAAAAAAACTTAAGTGACTCACTTGTATTTTTATTTTTTATTATTTAAGTGAGATACACTTTTACAATAAAATAACTTGAAAATAGAAATTGCATGCACTTTTTCTTTTAAAATTAACTTCCTAAGACTTGAACTCAAGACCTATTAAGGAATAAAACAACTTTGAACCAAGTGAGCTAGATTAAAAGGTATGTAAAATATGGGAATGAGGAAGGGGGCTTTTTTTTTTTTTTTTTACTCTTCTTGCTCGGTTTGCGTGCTTGCCCTTTTTCCTGCAAAACAAACCACAAATCGAAACAAAAAAAAACTTTTCCACACTTGTGGAGTTAGATCTTGTTAGCTTGCCCGGAAAGTCTACGTTTTCTCTCTGTTTCTGATTTGCCGAGATCGCGCAAGGTGCACGACAAAGAGCATACGCAGCCGAGAAAAACCCTTTCCCTTTCTGTTTCTGATTTGCCGAGATCGCTCAAGGTGCACGAAAAAGAGCATACGCAGACGGGAAAGCAACAATCTGAACCCAAAAAAAATCTAACAGTAAAAAATGATGAAATATGATTTTTTTTCTTTTTAAAAAAAGAAAATAAAAATGACTGTAACATTATACCTTCAGATCTGATGAAATACGCGTTTCTGGAGCAACCGGGAAGCGTTTTCGATCAAACGAAAACTATTTCCCAATGGAAACGAATCTCTAGACGCAATGGACCACCTCCCACAGCCCAGAAATGCACAAAAGTACCAGAAATAGAAACCCTTTCGAGTGTCGGCAACAGCAGTTCAAGATCTAGATCATAACTGGAAGCGACACTTCATAAAAGCTCTGATACCATGTTTGGGTACAAAGGGTACTACCAAATGACCAAACACCAAGAGCAACCACTTCACACAAACAGATCACAGATCAACACACCGATGTTTTGACGTGGTTTAAACCCTCTTGAGGGAAACACTCCACGACCCCGGCCAAATAGTTTCTACAGGACAATTTATTATGCAAAGAAAGAAAGTTACAAATGAGCTTCTCATAATCAATCAACTAAACAATGACCCTCCATGCTCTTTAAATAGAGATCATGGACCAATCGGGTGTTAAGCCACGGATCAATGTTAGGTTTGATCTAAGAGAAGTTGAGCTGTCGGATCACTCTATGTCGGGAACATATCGTGACCGTCGGATTAAGTATTTACAAATGCATACTAATGCATACTAAAGAAACACACTATCCCTAACAGATCTATTACACAAGTTGATCTTAACTAACTCCTAAGTGTCTAAATATCCTAACAATATATATATATATATGTATTTTTTTTTATCATTTTATATATAATATTTATATATTAAATTAAAAAAAATACAACAAATAAACAAACAATAACACAAATAATTAAAAATTTAACCAGAAGAGGATCGAAATATAATCAATCTAGGTTATTTTTGTTTAGAGGTTAAAAGAAGATCTTATATCAAGCTATTTTACTTGTATAGAGATGTATTTTCTTAGACATACCAGGACTTGAAGGTGTATGACACAATAATTATTCAATAGGTGATACCATTGAAGAAAACAACTAATCCATTTCAATAAAAGATGTGAAAGGTTCATCCATCATTAGAACCTGTTGGCCCGGTTTTGCAACCAGGCTTAGTGCTATGGGCACCTGCTAACTAGTAGCAGCAGTTTCAATAGAAATAAATAACAATCTAATCTAAACTAAACTAATCATGGATCTTATGCAAGAATCTAAACAAATAATGTAAACATTAAAAAAAAACAAGAACAAGAAAATATTAAAGAATGAATTTGTATTGAAAAATGGGGGGCAAGCAAGTGCTTGCGATAATACCTTCAATGGTGAAGGTTGATGTTGAGCAACTCCCAAGATGAGTAGCTCCAAACTCCAAGAGGTCTCCTTCTCCAAGGTTGCTTCAATGGCTAAAATGCTCAAGGGAGATTTCAGCAGCATAAGGATGAGATAATGGATGGATGTGAAATGAGGAGCCCCTACCACCTTTTTATAGGTTTTGGTGGTGGGGAATACCATTTGTGGTTTTGTGGAAACCAAATGGTATTGACCAACATGGTTTAGGTACTTTTCCCTCCTTTTTCCTTTTTTGAATAAAAATAATATTTTAATTCCCTTTTTAATATTTTTGGGAATTTGGATCCTTTTTGAGGGTTTTTTATGCTTTTCAGAAAAAATAATCTTTTTTAATGGAAAAAGGGGTGTACTCAGGTCTTTTGGTGACCTTTTGTTGGTTTCAGAGGCTCCGATGGTGAAAAAGTGGACAAATGGGTCATGTGAATAGGGAAATGAGCTAGTGAGCACTTTTTAGGTGTTAACAGATTGCCCCCTGATGTGTGAGGGCAGGAGCTCATCGTATGGCCGATAGACATCATAGTTCTTTTTGTCTTTTTTCAGGGGTTTGGGAAGGAGAAGAGACCGATCTGAGACTGGAGCCACGGCCCTTGGAAGCTGCAAGAAACAAAAAATATTACATGGCCTCAATATGAATGAGGTATAATCTCTGATAATGGACGAGGCGGACATTCCCATGCTCGTATCCAGACATATACATAACAATTAGTCCCAAGAAGGGGGATCTAATACATAAGAAATCTACTGGTACACCATAACGGTCCAGGGGGGACATTATTTTGGGATGTACTCCTGATCATAGCGGATCTCAATAACTGATACACTGGAATAACTGAGGAACTGCTGAAACTGAAGGTGTCCAGCATCTGTAGGGACTCAAAGACTATGAGTCATCTCTGAGAAATAATGTAACTGTATACTCAAGGGAGTATGAAACTGGGGTATATCTGAATACTGTCGCCATGCGCAACCCAGATATCTGTAGAAAAAGTGTAACTGGTGTTATCCATAGGAAGACTCTCAAATGTGGAGGAATCAGGAGGTATCCGGGGTCTTCGACTAATAAGTGAAATGGACGAATACCCTGTGCGAGTCTCAACGATGCGATCAAGGTGTTGAAGTCGAGCATGTGAGAAACAATCATTTGGAGAGGCACTAAAGATTCCTCTCGAAATGATTCGTAGGCACTCATCATAAATGGTGATGAGTCCAAGACACAGGGACCTCTAGGTCTATCCTCTGGAATCAATGCGGTTGTCGTCGACAGAGGGAGACCAGCAACTAACAAGGCAATGATGTTTCCTTGATAGGAGCACGAGGTGTAAAACTGAAGTGTTGTAGTGCTGATGGTAGGACTGACATACTTGTGGGAATGGGAAATAACTGGGTCAAAAATGGGTAGACTCAAACTTGCTTTGTTCAGAGCATGATGACATGGTTGATCTGGCATCGCAGGGAACTGACTTGTAGGTGTGGGGATCATTGCTTTGACTGAATGGTATATATTGACTCTGGGGGGGAGGACGAGCTGATAGGTGTCGTCGAGGAATTATCAAGGTGGCATACTGCAGAATACTCTGAACAAAGGAGACCAACATGGGGAAGCTGCCTAATGAGTAGATGTGATCTGTCGTGGCGCCAAGAGGCACCATTGATTCCTTCTTCGTAGTTTTAATGAGCTCCAAGAAGGGATAAAAGTGTGCTCTGAAATGGTACGGTCCTGTGGATTTTGTGAGCCCAGGACGGCTCATGCTCATGGTTGCTTTCATGTTTAGAGAGTCTGAAAACGGTAAGTGGACTCTATTGGTGTTTCTTTTTCGTAAGTTTAGTCTCCAAGGCTCGAAAAAGCATAAAATGATGCGGATGGAGAACTCTTCTAGCCGATGTGACTAGAGTATACCTTTTTCGTAATTAGTCTACAAGGTCCGAAAAAGGGGTAAACTTATACCAGGTAGACGCCCTTTCAGATACGTTTAACGAGCATGAAAGGAAACAAGGTTGCTCGGCAATCTTTTCATTGTTTGTAGGAGTCAGAAAAGAGCTTAACAGAAACTCCCTAAGTGCCTTTTTCGTAAAAGGGGTTGCTCGGCCCGAAAAAGGGGTAAAATTATACCGAACAAACATGGATTGATGGGGGCGAGAAAAGGTCTCAAGCATCGTTATCAGTGCGAAAAATTGTTTCCGGTGACATAAGGATTGTCGAAAACGGAGAACGGCCGACGTGGCACGCAAACCGAGGTTATGTGAGGGGCATGGAAAAAATGTTCAAAAAATCTAAAGGTGAGAGCGAGAAATGATATCAAGCATCATCACGAGCGCGAAAAACTGAATCCGGCGATATAAGGCACGTTCAAAACGGAGAACGACCGATGTGGCATGCAAATCGAGGTGACGAGGGGGCATGGAAGAAATGCCCTGAAAATCAGGACGTGACAGCGAGAAATGATCTCAAGCATCATCACGAGCGCGGAAAACTGAATCCGGTGATATATGGCACGTCCAAAATGGAGAACGACCGATGTGGCACGCAAACCGAGGCCACGAGAGAGGCCAAAAAATAGTCAAAAAATGGACCCCGTGAAAACGGGAAACGGAAGGAACCTGCATGAAGTTCTCGCTGTGCTGATTCCAATGGTACCAACGGTTTGAGAAATGGACTTCGTATGATACCGCAATGGGTGTTGGAAAATTGGTGGAATTTCTATAAATAGGGCGTGGGGCCCAAATGACGTGTCATTGTTACGTGCGAGTTTGATAGAGTTGTCAGAGCTATTTCTCGATTTCTGGGAGATTTCACCGTTGGTTTTCGATTCAGCGAGTTGCAGGTAACTCTATTTGCCTTAACCTTGTCAATTATGTCTTTTTTGTTTGGCGGCAGGCCCCCGAAGGCCGCGAAATTCCATGTTGACTCTCCAACGTGGAATATCGCGGGTTTCGCGGCTGTTCCCGCGATGAACCGCGCGGGTTTTAGGCTGACAGTCGCGATGTTCATTGCGACTGTGAGGCTGGAACCCGCGATGTTCATCGCGGGTTCATGGGGGATAGTCTCGATGTTCATCGCGACTGTCCGGCCAAAAACCGCGATGTTCATCGCGGCTTTTGGTGGAAAAGCCGCGATGGGCATCGCGAATTTTGGTGTAAAATCCGCGATGGGCATCGCGGATTTTTGTGTAAAAGCCGCGATGGGATTTTTTCAAAGGAATTTAATGCTGGGGCTAAAAATTTCTTCTGTTTTGTGGCAGGATGTTGAGGAGACCACAGTCCTCGTGGCGGGAGCGAGAGATCGATGATGATCTCATGCTGAGGATTGAGACTGATGCAGGGGTGAGAGAGACTCTGGCTATGAGCGGACTTTTGAAGTTCGCTCAGATCCCACCTATTCGTTCAGTGAGACGGCTCCTGAACAAGCTCGTGAGTTGGTGGGTGCCGGCAGAGGGTGCATTCATCATTGGGGGTGAGAGGTTAGAGATTACTCTCACGGATGTCTATTTTTTGACTGGGTTGCCTCGCTTGGGTGAGGTGGGCGATATCTTGCCGAGGTTGCCTCCAGGTATAGATATGGAGGATCTGTTACAGACTTTTTCTGTTGATGATGCTGTTCTGCAGAACAGCTCTATTAGTCTGCGATCCCTACGTGAGTGGGATATGCGAGTTGTTGGGGCCTGCGTTCTACGGATATTGGGTGCTGCTGCGCCACATCGTATGTCTGGGGGGCAGATGATGATGGTGGATTCTGTTCTTCAGGGTACTTATTATGCCTGGGGGCAGATGTTTCTGGATGGAGTCTGGAGAGATCTGGACAAGGCCATCAGAGAGGGAGGCGAGTTTTGTTATGCCTCGTTTTTATGCTGTTTTTTCTTCGAGCGGGTGCCGACCTTGCGGCCACGGGTACCCATTCGTGCTGGTCTTCCGAGTGAGCCTCGTATGATGAGATGGGGGCAGATGATGCCTCGTGGCGGCTTTGGTGTCTGTGGCTACTTCACGGAGGATTTTTATCAGCAGTGGGAGCAGATGCCTCTGGTGATTGAGGACTACCCCTACGCCGGCATGGATTACCAAGGTGACCCAGAGATGCCTCGTGCCCCAGGACAGGCCTGGAGTTTAGACGGTATGTTTAGTGTTTTATTTGATATTATATCATATGTTGTTTGATTTATCATTGATGATTATTGTTGTATAGTACGTGATGGCTTACTTGCTTTGTGCAGATGTGGGTCCAGTGCCACCGCCTGACTACGTGGCTCGTCAGGGGCGGGCGATGGTGGTCGCCCATCCATCTGCAGCGGTACCTCCTCCGCGTGGTGGAGGATTTGCGGCTCGTGGGCGAGGGGTTGGCCCTCGCGATGACGCCATAGATGGTGTCAGACAGACCTTTGCCCAGATCCTAGCTGGACTCCCTGAGGATGGTTGGAGAGACCTGGATCGGGATATTTTGCAGGGTTGTTTCGGTGCGCCGCTTGAGTGGCAGTCGATCCTATTGAGGACAACGGTGTTCGTGGCAAGGCACAGGGATGGTAGACGAGATGATCCGGCAGGGCCGGCTCAGGGGAGGATACGTCTGCGGGATGATCCAGCGGGGCCTGCAGAGCGGAGAGTTCGGGCTCGCCATGACCCGGCGGGGCCAGCGGAGGAGGAGCCGGAGGAGGAGCTGGAGGATCCTAGGGATCCAGATGAGTAGATGATATTGTATCTGCCCCCAAATGCTGATGAGCATATGGGGAAGCATTTTTGTATGACAGATGTATATTTATTTTTTGTATATCGGGTGCTGAGGGCACCTATGACATGTTGACTATTTGGCTTATATATATATGTGGATATATATTTGGATATATTGTCTTGTATGCACGTGGATGCACCTTTGTCTTTTGTATATGCCCGTGGAGGCACATGTTATGTACTTGGATGCGGCATGTTGTTTATTTATGTATGCCCGTGGAGGCAGATGTTATGCACGTGGATGCATTATTTGGTTATTTGTTTTATGCCCGTGGAGGCACATGTTATGCACGTGGATGCAATATTGTTTTTTGTATATGCCCGTGGAGGCACATGTTATGCACGTGGATGCATTTTGTTTATGGAGATGACATGATGTGATTGGTGTGCCAATCGAGGACATTGTTGGCCATATAGTCTGCTACGCTATTGAGGTGTCTTGGGACATGTGTGAACGAAATGGATTCAAACTGTCTAACCATTTGTTTAGTGTGCAGGAATTTTCTGAAAAGACAGGGATCGCGTACCTGGTAATCATTGTTGAGCTGGGAAACTAGGAGCTGTGAGTCCAAGAAAACGTTGAGGTGACGGATGCTCATTTGGAGAGCTGCGGCCAGGAGACCGGTCACGGCATCGTATTCAGCTTGATTATTGGTTGCGGCACCTAAACATACTCCGTCAATATGAATTAACTCATGTGAAGGGGAGTGTATTACCCAAGCTGCGGAGGCGAGATTGGGAGACCAACGGCTTGCACCATCAGTGAAACCGACATGGTAGAGTGGAAGAGGCTCCATATGTGGTCATGCAGAGAAAAACAAATATTTAGGTTTTTTGAATTTTTTGTGAACAAAGAAAGTATGCCTATACTAAAATGGACGATGGTGTCCATCAGATTTTCTATGGGTAAAATCTTTTAAGGTACAACCCGTTGCGTGGGTTGCGTAGGGGATTGCCTTCTGAATCGGTCAGAATGTATGCCCCCTGCCCAAGGCAGGTGTGTATGATATAGGTGCCTTGCCACATAGACACGAACTTTCCCTTCTCGGTTTTATCATGAGCTTGATCGTAAGCAAGGACAAGGTCTCCTTCAGAAAAGGTTCTCGGGTGGACGTGTTTGTCGTAACTTAGTTTCGATCATTGTTTAGCTGCTTCCATGTTTTGAATGGCTGTGTGCCAATCTTCATCGGCCTGCTCTAGGAGTAGTAAACGTTGCTCGATCGGGGAAGTGTCCGGTAGGAGTTCAATGGCGATATGTAAGGCTGGGATCTGGCACTCAATAGGGAGGACGGATTCGACACCATGAACTAAATGGAAAGGGGTAAAATCGGTGGCAGTTTTGGTTGAGGTGCGGTAGGCCCATAGTGCCGGGAAAAGCATGTGGTGCCAATTGGATTTGTGCTTGTCTACAGTACGTTGGAGAATGGTCTTCAAAATTTTATTGATCGCTTCGACTTGGCCGTTTCCTTGGGGATAGTAAGCGGAAGAGAAATGGTGTTCAAATTTCAACATGGTTGATAATTCCTTCCAGACGGCATCTTCGAAGTGAGAGCCGTGGTCAGAGACTAGTTGCTGTGGTACTCCAAAACGAGCGATAACATGGTTGAAGAAAAACCGTGCTGCAGTGTCGGCTTTGCAATTATAGGTCGGCATGGCTTCTGCCCACTTGGTAAAATAATATACAGCCACAACGATGTGTTTGTGACCGCTGGCTGACGTGGGGTTGCAGTCGAGGAAATCGATGGCCCATTTGCAGAATGGTCCAACAGTGATGACTGGATGAAGGGGGGCGGGGGGGGTTCTTGCTTTGGGGGCAAATAATTGGCAGTTCTGGCAATGCTTGACTGCGGTGATGCAATCAGTGAACAATGATGGCCAAAAATAACCGGCCCGAATGATTTTCTGGGCGGTGGCCATGCCGGAGAAATGGTCTCCGCAGGCACCGCTATGACAATCATTGAGGACTTGTTCTGCCTCACTATGGGATAGGCAGCGGCGTAAAATGGTATCAACGCTGCGTCGGTAAAGTACATCCCCTATCAAGAGGTATCGGGGGGCATGGTGTCGTATGCGACGGCGTCCATCATGATCGATGTGTGGTCGAAATTTTTGCGTACGAAGGTAAGTCAAAATGTCTCCGTACCAAGGGTCGTCAGACGAAATGATGAAGATCTGCTCGTCAATCAGGACCGTTTGGATAACGGGTGATGTTGAAGAGGATGGGAGGTCAGTGATGAGGTGAGCAAGCACGAGGGCTTTAGTGCTTTTGGGAGTTCTGAAAGTGAGGTCATATTCCTGGAGGATAATGACCCATTTAGCAACACGACCTTGAAGGAGTCGTCGGGTTAGGAGATAGACCATAGGGTTGGAGTCGGCCACAACCGTGGTATGACTGAGTAGAATGTAGTGTCGCAATTTTTGTACGGAAAAGACTACAGCTAGGGCTAATCTTTCCTCGTATGGGTAACGCAGAGGCGGGCCAGACAAGGTCTGGCTGACGTAATAAATCACATGTTCTTGGTGGGAGGCATCTTCTTGGACCAAAACTACGGACACAGCATATTCAGATGCCGAGACATAAAGGGTGAAGTCTTGAGAGAAATCCGGTGGCGATATCAAGGGGGCTTGTGTGAGAGCTTTCTTGAGGTCTTCGAATGCCGTGTCTGCTTGCTCATCCCAAACAAAGGGTATGTGGGTACGAAGTAAGCGTAAGAACCCGTGGACTTTGGTGGCATAATCAGGAACGAAGCGCCTAAGGAAATTGGACCGCCCTTGTAGACTTTGGAGTTGCCGAAGCGTGCGAGGAGGCGGAAGTTCTAAGATGGCTTTGACTTTCAGGGGATCGATAGTGATTCCGTCTTGGGAAACAATGAAACCCAACAACCGGCCTGCCGGGACGCAAAAGACACACTTGTGTGGGTTCAAGCGGATTTTATATTTGCGACAACGCAGGAAAACTTGCCGAAGGTCGTTAAGGTGGTCTGATCGTTTTCGGGAACGAGCTGTGAGGTCATCAAGGTAGACTCGGAGGATATGCATCAAGTCGTGAAAGCAATAGGTCATGGCCCGCTGAAAAGTGGCACCAGCGGTTTTTAGGCCAAATGGCATGACGCGGTAGGCAAAGGTGCCCGATGGGGTGGTGAAGGCAGTCTTGTACTGATCCTCTTTGTGGATGTGAATTTGGTTATATCCGAAAAACCCGTCCATGAAGGATAGGACTTCATGGCCCGCACACTCATCAATGAGTTGGTCAATGAATGGCGTGGGGAAATTATCTTTTGGACAAGCGTGGTTTAAATCACGGAAGTCACTGCATACTCTAAGGGAGCCTTGCTTTTTGTTAACGTGAACGGGGTTCGACACCCAGGTGGTGTACGGAATAGGATAAATGAATCCTGCTTTGCGAAGTTTCTCGACCTCGGCTTTAACGGCGGGGAGTTTGTAGGGATGAATGGGTTGCTGTTTCTGGCGAACAGGGGGTACCTCAGGCCATGTATCAATGTGGTGTTCGATGATGGCGGGGTCGAGCCCAGGCATCTCAGTATAGGACCAGGCAAAGACATCACGGAACTCTTGAAAGAGCTCTTTGTACGCCTGAGTTTCTGTTTGAGTGCAAGATGCGCCCAGTGAGATGAGCTCAGGTTTCCCTGGTGTTGTGGAAATGTCTATCTGTATAGTGGGGGAAATGTTTGACATGTTCCCTTCTTCAAAGGAATCCGGTGCTGGGATGGGGTCTTTTAACCAATCGACCTTAGTGGGTATGAAATCTTTCGATTCGACCGATAGCTGGTTAGATGCGGTGGATGTAGATGCTTCCGGGAGGAAGTACGAGCGATGATGCATATCATCCCAAGGATAGTCGGGTGCAATGAGTGTCTCCAAAATTTGCTCATTAGTATTGAAGTAGTTAGACCATAAATCAAGGGGTTCTGGTTTGAAAGTTGTTGAAATCATATATATTGTATTGACTTCTTCCGACGAGGATGATGGCGGGGGGTAGATCTCCTCGATTCGGGTAGGAGATATCTCCAAATCGACATTGTTTAACTCGTATAATGCTGCTCTATAGTCAGGGAGATCGGGACAATGGTGAGAGTAGTGGCCGTAAACACTGCATATGGCACAAGGATGGTTGGTGCGCAGTTATTTGTCGCGAGGTTGAGGTGGTGGCTCAAGTCTAACGACTGGGATGCCGGCATCATCGTCCAACATATTCATATGCTCTTGGAGTGTTGGTAACTGTGGGCATTGATGAGTTGGATGGCCTATCTCATCGCACAACGAGCATTTAGGGGGAGCTCGAAACGCCGGTGGGGGTTTAACTGCCTTAGGAGGTGGTATAGCAGTGTATGGTTGTGGACCTCTGCCCCTAGTGGGCTTGATAGGAGGGGGACGATTCGTTGACGACGAAGGGATATTGAGGCTAGGAGGAGGTTTCGTTGACGACGAAGGGATTACGACACCAGGAGGAGGTTGATTTGTGGTAACAATAGGTTGTACCGGTTGGAGGATGACGTTTGGTGTCGGCGGTCGAACGGGAGGCGAAATATACCACACGGGTAATCCCAATGTTAACCCAGGTAGACTAAGGGTAGCCATAACCGGGGCGCTTACTACACCCGAAGGAGGAAATAGAAAGGGGATGGTGTGGATGGGTGTAACACCGATGTGACTAGGGATCAATGGTGGTTGACTACCGGATGTTTGTGTATTCTGTGAAAGAGTACATAGGTTTGCGACGTGGGTCTTCGGTGACGGTGGTGGAATGGCCTGGAATGTAGAGGTCATTGGTGTATCTGAGTAAAGTTCGGGTCCCAAAGAAGAGACAAAGGAGGTAGTTGCACTAGAAGTTGGTTGTTCAATCATGGGAAGAACATTTTCGGGTGCTGCGGGGGCATTGGGATCATAGTATGTGAGTTGGTCGATTTTGACCACGCGTCCCTCGTGGGGGAACATCATGGTGCGAAAAATGGATGAGGCGACCGCTTTCATGGCGTACATGTAACTGCGGCCAAGTAAAAGGTTATAATCGAGCTGGGAATTAATGACCTCTATGTCAATGAGCACAGTTTTCCCACCTAATTGGACGGGGACCTTGGGTAGTAAACCTTGAGGTTGAGCTGACCGGCCGTCGTAGGCCCGCAATGCAGTGGTGGATTGCTGGAGAGTAGGGGATCCCAACTTCTGCCAAACAAATGTGGACATGACGCATGTGGAGGCACCCTCGTCGATGATACATCGATGGATGACAAGATTACGAATAGAAACAGAAACTTGGACTGCTATGGTGGAAGGCAGACGTGGTTCAGACTGGTCTAAATCAAAGGTCATCAATTTCGAATCATTTGGGTCAATCGCCCCAATGGCGGAAAGTAAAGTCTTGCGCTGTGTAGGACAGTTTTTCAAGACTTCTAACGCAGACATGGCTGCGGGAGATTGAGCTAGGTCATCTACGATGTTGTAATTTGACGCAGCCCGTGCATTGGGGTTGTTGTTGATACGGCGGAGTGGGAAACGAGGTGCTTTAGATGCGTCATCAAGTGGAAGAGGTGGTATTCGTAACGGCTGATCGGTGGGATGAGCGTTAGTATCCTTATCGGTGGGAGGGGCGTCGGAGGTAGAGCCATACTGGTTCCGACGGGTTTGGATATTGACGTCGGCAGTGGACATCATCAATAAGTGGTGAGTGCCTGAATCAAACATGGGTTGATCAGGAGCGGCGTAAGTGATTTGTTGTGGTTGTACGTTGCCCTGTGGGGGGGCTAACGGCTGAGTGTTCACCACTCCTTGTGTTGGAAAAGGGTTTTGTAGCACCAAAGGTTGTTGTTGAGGTGGTGGAGGGTTGGGTGGCGGCTGAGGAGCCGCCTGCCCTTGACGATGGACGTCATCTGTCCATAGTTGTCGAGCTCGCTCCAGATGTGGGCAAGCGTGGGTATAGTGGCCATAGACACCGCAAATAGAACAAGGATGGTTTGTTCGTAAATTAGCATTTTTGGCTTGCTTAGGTGGCCGATCAGGATTCTGATGAGCAGGCACCGTGTTATTGTTTTGCGGAGGATGGGTAGGTTGTGGAGCTTGGTTATGGTTTTGGTTGTTTCCACGGTTACGTCCTCTTCCGCGGTTTGGTTGCCCACCCTGGTTGCGTTGGTTATTTTGGTATTGGGGCTAATGTTGTTGTGCGTACACATGCCCTTGAGCATTGGGGGGATTCTGGGGAGCCGCAGGTGCGGGAGCAGGTTGCGGTGGGTAGTATGCAGGTGGAGCTGGAGGTGGTCCAGCTGCCTGTTGGGGTTGTTGGTACCCCTGAGCTGTTGGAGGTGCGAGATTAGCTGGTGCAGCTGGTTGTGGGTAATGCATCTGCTGTTGTGGGAACTGCATGGGGGTATGTGTGGTAGGTTGAGTATAGTATGTAGGAGGTACATATGCTGATGGCGTTTTCCCATAGCAATGTTGTGGACAAGAGGGCCCATGAATGTGACGGGTCTGGTTTGTTGGAGCATAAGAAGTTGTCGCTCCGGAACTGGATGTAGCCCTAGAGAGGTCTGGGGCAGGCATGGTACTCACCATGCTGAAAGGTTTAGCTTGGGGTGTGATTTTGCCAATAATGCCATCGGCGGCATGAGATGCCCCCGGCGCGTCACTGCGTGAAGAGTCGCATCGTGGGGCGTCTGGTATGATTGTGTATAGATAACTCGACTGGGCGTAGATGAGATCAAACTGTTGGGCTTTAAGGATGGCCTCTTCTTCAGACTGGGGTCTTTCAGATGCCACATCCTTCGCGATGAGCGGGAGGAGGGATTTTAGAAACCAATCTAAAAAGATACGGTCGTCTAACTTAATTTTGCAGAGGCTCCGGCGTCGACGCCACTCATGAATGTGGTCAGTGATGTGGGTGGCCGTATTCTGTCTGCAAGACAGTAGGATCTCGACGCCCGCATCATAACGGACAGGTAACTGAAAGAACTGTAGGAAGGTCGAGGCAAGGGAGGTAAAGGTGGCATGCGTCCCATGAGGCTGCTCGATATACCACTTAGCTGCAGAGCCAGTGAAGGTGCGCTGTAAAAGTCGGAGGCGGATTGAGTTGTCCACTATGGAGTTGGAGGAACACCATAAATGGAAGGACATGATATGGTTCTGGGGTTCTTCACCTGCCTTGCCCTCAAACTTAGGGATGTCAGAGGGGAGTTTGGTGGGCATGTGAGGCCACGCAGGATCATGTCTGATGGGGTCATTTGTGAGCCTAGCTAAGTCTGGCAGGTTCAGACTCGCCATGTATGGTAAGCTAGCAGATGTGGTGACTGGAACTGGGACATGCCTAGTCATTGTGGTATGGGGTCCAGTAGCACCTAAAGGTATGCTAGGTATTGAAGGTATATGTCCTCCAATAGGTGTGGTCTGGAAAGGGCCAGCGCTTCCTAGTGCAACATGGGTTACACCAGGGTTAGGAATAGTAGTGGTGATTCCTGGGATAGGGTTTGTGGAAACCAGATGCGGTGTGACCCCTATGTTGGGCATGCCCATAACAGGTGGTGGACCTATGTTGGGAATTCCTATAACAGGAGATGGCCCTGTGTTGGGCATTCCTAAATGTGGAGTGTTGCCCATATTGGGCATACCCAGGGGGGTGGTCGTTTCCATGGATGGCGCCGCCGCAGAAGGGTCTGTGGATGTTTCACCTATGGTGCTGGTAAACAGTGGATCAAATGGTGTTCCAGCCATAATGGTGGTTGGTGGTAACTCTGTGAGGTTTTCGGATTCTACCTCCAAATCAAATGTGAAGTGAGGTGTGTCAGAATCGGATGACTGTCTAGATGATTGACGATGTGTCGAATCAAGGGATAAGGATCTGCGTCCGTGACGTGGAGAGCCAAGTGGACTAAACTCTGGGAGTTCGCCCTGTAGACGACGAGAGCGTCTAAAATTCTAAATGGTGAGAATTAAGTTTTTGTGTGAAAAATTTGTTTAAGTATCAGGTGGTGATATATATATAAAAGACTCAAAACCCTAATGCAACCAAGGGTGCAAGAAGGGGAGTGAAAAAGAAGGCTCTCAGGCCAAAAAATCAACCTCAAAAAAGGCACTTATTCTAGCAGCTGTGCTACAATAAGTGGAGGAATGCAACAAATGGTCAGAGTACCAACATGCAAACGGCTTCTAGAAAAAATAGGTGTAACTAGACCAAAGGTGGGTTGAATCATGCAAACACCTAACTAAAAGTATTGTGACTCAAACAATCGATATCCTCTGCAAGGTGATGAAATCCAAGTCAGACAATATGATTGTTGAGACAACGGCTAGATATCCCCCTACCGGGAGGGACACCGGGTAATCAATCCTAAAGACAGGCTACTAGGATACTCCGTTCATGACGCGTCGAGAAAAGGTAAATCTACCGTTTGGTCCTTTGATCGCAATATCCCAATACAGGGATATCCCGAGAACTGCGAATGGTAGCCCTTCGGTTACTGAATGGATTTCGGTATTCCACTCAGGCTTCCGGAACCATCCTCGTGACTTCAACCCTCCTAGGGGAGAGGCCTTCCCACAAACCGGTTGTGACCGCGCCAAAAAGTACTAAGAGATTTTAGCTCCCTAATTGGACAACTTCTATGTTTCAGATGTAATAACTGAGGGGTGTTATTGGAACACCTATCCCCCCAATACTACCTAGCTACAAAGTTCTTTTAGTGTTCCCCAAGTGGAGTTAAAAGTGTGTTGAAATTAGGGTACGTTTTAAGGCTTAGTTCAATTAAGTGATCGAGTGAGTGCACGTGAGGTATTGTAAACTGAACTTGAAAAAGGGAAATGCTTTATAGGAAATTTTCACAAAACAAAGGAGCTTTGGAAAATACAAAAGCAAATATTTAAGACTTTTTCAAATGAATGGAAATTAAATTGTTGTGCAAATATCAACTCAAAAGACAAAGAATCTTTTGAATTCTGAAAGCAAATAATAGACTTTTTTAACAGAAATAAATGGATTTCTTTTTTCAAGGAAATTGCTAAGGGCAAGATTTTTTTTTAAAAAGTAAACAGGAAAAATTTTAATCTAGATAAAAATGCAGAAATAAGTCCTTCTTTCACTTTCTTGAAATTTTTTAAAAAGACTTCTAGATATGCATTTTAAATAGTAAAATTTTTTTCAAGGCTGTAAAATATGCAGAATTTAATACTGTAAAAAATGTGCTATGTGGGCAGGAAGTACAGTAAAAATTAATTTTTAAAATCGGAATGGCCGAATGAGAAAAAAAAGAAATCAGCAGCGCGGGTTTTAACAGAAAAGCCGCGATGGACCGCGCAGGTTTCGGTCGCACAGTCGCGATGGACCGCGCGGAAAATGTCCGCGAAGCCGCGGTGTGCAGCGCACAAATAGGCCGCGAAGTCGCGGTGAACCGCGCGGAAAAGGGGCGCGCAGTCGCGATGTGCAGCGCGGTAAACGACCGCGATGCCGCGATGTGCAGCGCGGAAACCGGCGACAAAGCCACGGTGAACCGCGCGGAAAAAAGGCCAAAAGCCGCGGTGAACCGCGCGGAAAAAAGGCCAAAAGCCGCGATGGACCGCGCGACTGTCAGGCTAAAAACCGCGAGGCGAAAGCTGTGCACGAAAGCCGAAAAACGAACCCAAAAATTGTGAATTCCGGACTGTTAATGGCAATAGATGTGGCCAAAACTTAGAGCAGCAATGGATCTGCTGTCTAAGATGGCAGATCTATGGATCTAAAGGTTAAAAACGAAATAAAAAACTAAAATTAAAAGCAAAACTAGAGATCTATTGTTCAAAACCCAGCGGAGTCGCCAAAAACTGTTGGCCCGGTTTTGCAACCAGGCTTAGTGCTATGGGCACCTGCTAACTAGTAGCAGCAGTTTCAATAGAAATAAATAACAATCTAATCTAAACTAAACTAATCATGGATCTTATGCAAGAATCTAAGCAAATAATGTAAACATTTAAAAAAAACAAGAACAAGAAAATATTAAAGAATGAATTTGTATTGAAAAATGGGGGGCAAGCAAGTGCTTGCGATAATACCTTCAATGGTGAAGGTTGATGTTGAGCAACTCCCAAGATGAGTAGCTCCAAACTCCAAGAGGTCTCCTTCTCCAAGGTTGCTTCAATGGCTAAAATGCTCAAGGGAGATTTCAACAGCATAAGGATGAGATAATGGATGGATGTGAAATGAGGAGCCCCTACCACCTTTTTATAGGTTTTGGTGGTGGGGAATACCATTTGTGGTTTTTTGGAAACCAAATGGTATTGACCAACATGGTTTAGGTACTTTTCCTTCCTTTTTCCTTTTTTGAATAAAAATAATATTTTAATTCCCTTTTTAATATTTTTGGGAATTTGGACCCTTTTTGAGGGTTTTTTATGCTTTTCAGGAAAAATAATCTTTTTTAATGGAAAAAGGGGTGTACTCAGGTCTTTTGGTGACCTTTTGTTGGTTTCAGAGGCTCCGATGGTGAAAAAGTGGACAAATGGGTCATGTGAATAGGGAAATGAGCTAGTGAGCACTTTTTAGGTGTTAACAGAACCGTTGATGCAAAAGTATCAGTTGAAGAAGTTGCTAGATGCAAACATTATGTTTCCAATGCACCATTAGCCATGAATTGAAAACCTTGTACATGTTAAGGAACAAGAGTGGTGAAAATAGGCCTTGTGTCAATTTTAGAAACCTTAAGTAAGCATAAGAGAAATATAATTATCGAGTTCCACCTATGGAGTCAATTTTGAAACTTGTAATGAGATCTGAAATGCTCACTCTAGGATGCATTTTTGGGATCTAATCAAGTTCTTGTCTCAAATGAAGATAGATCGAAAATTGCTTTCAACACCAAATGGAGCAATTCATGTGTAATGGATATAGCTTTCATAGGCCTTATAAATCAAAATGTACTTGTCTATATGGACAATATTGAAATTAAAGCTAATTTTAATAGATGTAGAAAATATGGGATCACACTACATCCCAATAAAACCATTTTCATTATTGCATAAGGAAAATTACTTGGGCATATCATATCAAAATACATGATATTGGTATATTCAAAAAGAATAAAACCTATAACATTCTATTCCATTGCCACACAACAAGGCATTGATGTAATCATTCTTTGGGATGATCAATTTCATAAGGTGTTCTGGCTTTGACTTCATTGAAATCCTCAAACCCTTATAAAAGATGATTAAGAAGGATGCATGATTTTATAAACTAAGGTTGAGAAATCAAGACAACTATTGCTACCAATCCATCCTTAAACAAATTAATCCAAACTTTGATTATTATTTTTACCTCTATGATAAAAGGAGTGAATGCCCAATATCATTTATGAGCATGAGAATACAAGATGTTAAATTAAACTATATTTAATGATTAAAAAACAAATCTAACTAAGTTATGCATTTGCAATATCTAATCACTCCCTTTTGTCACACTCACTGTAGGTGAAAGGAGTGATTTTCCAATGTCATTTATTAGCAGAAAGATTACACGATGTTGAATTAAACTAAGCTAGTGATTAAAAACACATGAATAAGCTATGCCACTCTCTTTTGTCACACTCACTCATAAAGAACTATCTAGTGATTAAAAACACATGAATAAGTTATGCCACTCTCTTTTGTCACACTCACTCATAAAGATGAATTATGAAAGGAGTGACTTTCCAATATCATTTATCATTTATGATCACATAATTACAAGGTGTTCAATCAAATTACCAAGTGGGCATAAGTTGCACGATGACGATGATGAAGAAGATGATGATGAAGACGATGATGAAGAATGTCTATCTAAGATGATGAAGAATGTGTTTTTTGTCATTATGATGATGACGACGATGATGACGACGACGATGATGATGATGATGATGATGTTGGTGGTGATGACAACGACAATGATGATGAAGACGATGATGAAGATGATGGTGATGATGATGATGATGACGATGATGTTGGTTGTGATGACAACGACAATGATGATGAAGACGAAGATGATTACGATGATCATGATGATGACGATGATGATGATCAAGATGGGGACGATGATGATGTTGGTGGTGATGACAACGACAATGATGAAGATGATGATGATGATGACGATCATGAAGATGATGATGATGACGATCATGAAGAAGATGATGATGATGACGATGATGAAGAAGATGATGATGAAGAATTTCTATCTAAGATGATGAAGAATGTGTTTTTTGTCATTATGATGATGATGACGATGATGATGACGACGACGATGATGATGACGATGATGTTGGTGGTGATGACAACGACAATGATGATGAAGACGATGATGAAGATGATGGTGATGATGATGATGATGACGATGATGTTGGTTGTGATGACAACGACAATGATGATGAAGACGAAGATGATTACGATGATGATGATGATGATGATGATGATGATGATCAAGATGGGGACGACGATGATGATGATGATGTTGGTGGTGATGACAACGACAATGATGAAGATGATGATGATGATGACGATCATGAAGATGATGATGATGACGATGATGAAGAAGATTATGATGAAGACGATGATGAAGAATGTCTATCTAAGATGATGAAGAATGTGTTTTTTGTCATTATGATGATGATGACGATGATGATGAAGACGGCGATGATGATGATGATGATGTTAGTCATGATGAATGTGATGATGATGATGATGATGATGACGATGATGAAGATGACGGTGATGATGATGATGATGACGATGATGTTGGTGGTGATGACAACGAGAATGATGATGAAGACAAATATGATTACGATGATCATGATGATGACGATGCTGATGATCAAGAAAGGAACGATGATGATGATGATGATGATGTTGGTGGTGATGACAATGACAATGATGAAGATGATGATGATCACAATCATGAAGATGATGATGATGATGATGATGACGAAGATGATGATTATGATCACAATCATGAAGATGATGATGATCACAATCATGAAGATGATGATGATGACGATGATGAAGAAGAAGATGATGATGATGACGATGATGAAGAAGAAGATGATGATGATGATGATGATGATGATGATGATCCTGGTGATCATGATGAAGATGATATTGATGATCAAGCAGTACGCCATTTGGGGTAGCATGATAATTGTACTGCATTTCCTTAATTATAAGCTTCTCTCTGTTTTGAGAACCGTTTAATATTCTCTACTAAACATGGCCAACCATGTGAAGGTGGAAGCTCTTATGGCCCCTCCCCCCCTCTCATCACTCTGGTCAATTCCCCAATATAGCCCCCCCAAAAAATCTATGTACAAAAAAATTAAATGTTTTTTCTCATTCATACTAAATAACAAGAAAGGTTTCTAATTTTAACATACAGGAAAATGGAAATTAGCTAAGAAACAGTTAATAATTTATTATTAGTAATGCATACCTGATCATAGACTTCAATGGTCTTCATCATCTTCTTCATCTGAGTATTGATCATTTGTATTATCATCCAATGATCCATATTCAACATTGTAAGGATTGGCCATATCATCATCGTCGTCGATGTCAGTTACGTTGATCATCATGTCATCGTTGATATCATCTTCATGGACATTGTCTGAATATACGTCATGATCCGATTCAAGAAGTTCTACGACATCTTCTTCTGGAATGGGAATATCATCTAAGTACTCATGTTGATCATGATCATATTCAATGGCATCTTATTCTTTGAGAACGTCTTCATTACGGCCTTCATCTATGTTATACTTTACTGGCCTTCCCCTTGGATCGTGTCTCATAGAAAATGACCAACCCGCTCTACCTGGAACCTCAGAGTAAAATACCTGTTCACATTGGGTTGGAAGAACATAGGGCTCCATTCCTGGCTCAAACAACCTTGTATTTACCATGGTAAAACCATTATCATGTTCAATAATTGTTCTATCGGGATCACGTTGATTCAATTGACACCTGTACCATTTGACAACGAACAGAAATACCTTGAAGGAGTTAAAGTCACACTGAAGAATGTCTTCCAGATACCCATAGTATCAATTTTCAGATAGTTCTGGATGTCTGTCACTTCTAGAAGAAACATTGGTCACCTCAAAGACTGCAGATATCCCACAATCAGATGTTTTCTTTGTTTCATCCAACTTTTTGATGAGATATCTACATCCATTGCACCACATAGCCTTATGGTGTTTTACCTAGTACAACAAGCCATACAGGAAAAAATTACATAATGACACCATATTTATGATAAAGTAGTGCATGTTTATTATAATGCCATAAAAGGAAAATAACAAGCATGACGTACAACGACAATATTTCAAAAAAAAAATAGTGTCGTTGATTAATATGCTTACCTGCTTATCTTTTAAACCTCTTGCTAAATCGATTTCCCTTTGTGTTAGATTGGTGTCTCCATTGCGATGTGCAACTTTAACCAATGAAGCCACACCTTCCCATGATATTCCATGACCAGATTGTTCACATTTTTCGATCCATACCTTCATCCAGTCAAGATTTTTTGCGATGTATAAATGAATCGCATCCCACTCTCGACCAACTGTTTGATGACAATAAAATTAAAATTCAATGAACATGTATATTAGTCACTTAAAAAAGTATATAATTACAGTATAAAATGATGCAAAATACTAAATAAAAAAATAGAATATATATGTATGATATATAAACATAAAAATCACCAGTGAAATGTGTTATATTACCTTTCACCTTCCTCGATCTACCTTTCCCCTTCGGGTACTCCCCTTCGAAATATTTTTTGGAGTCTGGATCACAAATGCGACGTAAATTGAGCTTTGACGCCAATATAGGAAGATATTCACTAATGTACATCATGTTTTGGTATACCATATATCCTTCCATCATAGAACCCTCAGCATATGCTCGTTGTCTGACCAAACCCTTCATAAATTTCAAGTGCCTCTCAAGCATCCACATGGACCTTGAGTGCGCAGGTCCACACAGTTCAATCTCCTCAACTTGGTGTATGAGGTAGTGTTCCTGTGCATTGAAAAATGCTGAAGGTAGATGCTTTTGCATTTCACACATGAGACGAGGAATTTCTCTCCTCCAATATTTTATGTCTTCTTTATGGAATTCTTTAGATGACAACCATCTACAAGTGACATGACAACCCAATCAAGAGATTAAAGAAAAAAGTCATTATATTACGTAACATGAAGTAGATAATGAAAATCAAATTAAGAATAAGTTCTATGTTGAATTAAACAAACAGTAAGCACAAGGAAAAATCACCACTTACCTTATGTATTTCTCGAGACTATATATTATTTGCTTGACATTGTTATTGAAGTTGTCCGGGATAGAGAGAGGTAGAACATACTGTAACAATAATATACAAATAGTTTCAGTATATCGAATAAGAGTACTAGAAAAAGAAAAAAAAATAATTATTAAATGCATACCATATTAATGATTACCTTCATGAAGACATGGCAATCGTGCATTTTCACCCCCGTGAAATCACCTTTCTTTGTTATGATATTCTTCATGTTCGCACAAAATCCGGTGGGAAATTTTATTTTTCGAATGACTTCTTTTACAACATTACTTTGCTGGTCCGTTAACATCCATGGAAGTGAGTTTATATTAATTTTCTCTCCGTTGCTATGAAATTGAATGACGTCTTTCATTGCATGGTTGTTATCTTGAATGTCTTTGCAAATTTTGACAATTTTTTCTTTGTCACTCCTTCCATCCAATATTCGCCATAATGTTTCAGTCATATTCTTTCCGATATGCATTTTATAAAATAGATGAGCAATTTGTAGGTGCTCATAGAAGGGCAACCTACTAAATTGTCTAGGATAACTTTTCATTCCTCGTGGAATCCCATTAATGCCTTCATGATGATCACATGAACAACAATGATGAAATTAAATATTAAATCAATGTCAATTACAGTAAATATCACACAATATAATAAAATACAATATCATCATATATATACAATGATTGATTATACGTACCTTGACGATTTCTATTATATTGCAACTTCCATAGCTGAGGTGTCATTCTCTTTGGTTTTAATGCAGTCTCTTGCTTGCCATTGAAAAGATAATTTTCGGTAGTTCGATACCTGTGATTCTTGGAGAGGAAGTGCCTATACTCATCAAACACCTCCTTTCCTAAGCTTTTTGAACGATGAGATTTGATCTTAGGACCACAAACTAGACATGCAAATTTCCCCTTTGTTTGAAGACCTAGATAAAAAGATGGAATATCAATATTGTCTATTATAATTATATAAAAATGACTGGATATTTATTTAGAAAAACATGCATGCGTATTATATTAATTAGTAGTTTGTAAAATTAAATGCAACTAAAGTGGAACTTATAATTACATACCACAGAAATGGGTTAACCCTAGGGCATCATGTATTGTCCATACAAGCATTGCATGGAATTGGAATTGCCTTTGTCGTATTGGTCTAGATAAGTCATACATAGTGATGCCATTCCATAACTTCAGTAGCTCGTCAATAAGAGGTTCGATATATACATTCATATCTTTGACATGGTACTTACCTAATTGATTTAATAAATATTCTGATGATGAGATGTACCATTTAGATATATAAACCATATTTCGCAATAGAAAACTTTAAATATATATATAACATTATGAGACAAAAAACGACAAATGAGAATATACCACTGCAATAAAAAAAACTGCAGTGTTTGTACCTAGAATAATCATCGACAACATTATGTGCTCCCTCTTTATTGTCAATCATGGAGGAATGTTGTTGTTGATAACAAAAATAGGCCACACCGAGTAAACAGATCTCATCTCTGCAAAAGGATTGACACCATCTGCTACCAAAGAAATCCTAAGATTACAAGGTTCGTCTTTAAAGTGAGGCCATTTTTCCTCCATATCTCTAAATGTAGACCCATCTGCAGGCATCCGAATAATGTCGTCTTGACTTCTATTCCGTGCATGGTAATCCATAAACTGCACTATGTTTTTGCACTTGAACAATCGTTGCAAACGGGGAATAATGGGAATATAACGTAGAACCTTGTGAGGCACCTTTTTAGTTACTTGATCTGTGCGATATCTACTGATATGACATTCAGGACATTCTGTTGCAAATTCATGCTGGTTGTAATAAAGAACATGATCATTGGGGCATGCATGAATTACTTCATACTGCATTCCAATTTCTTTCATGATGGCATATAAATCTCGATATGTGCGAGGTAAAATATTTGATGGTGGTAACAAATATTCACCTATCATGCTACAACAAATTAAAATAAAAATCTAGTTAATATAATATAGAAATAATATTAATGAAACAAATTTCATCCGTAGTAATTTGACTTATATATGAATTAACAATAAAATACATGAAAATCATAAATATTTTATGATGGAATATATTACATACCTTAACATCCGTGTGACTGATATGTTTGAAAGACCATTCATAACCTTCAAGTTCATTACCAACAATATAGCAGAGAGAAGATTTGTCTTGGAGCCATCATAAAGGGGTTCGTATGCCTTGTCAAGAAGAGGTGTATCATGAATATCATCAAAATGTTCATCATTTTCATGATCATGATCATTATCCATTCCAACATTGAATGAATCATGGATCAAAGTATTTGTAACATCATCTTCAACTATGTTATCAGTATCATCATCTTCTTCAATGTGATCATTAACTTGTTTTCCATTAATATTCATAGCTCCATGTTCCTCCGGTACTTGTTCTGGAAGCACTTGCTGATTCGGGCGATATGCCGTAGGATGTATTTCCTTTATAAATACATGAAACAATCAATAGATAAAAGTTAATATAAGAAATTCAAACGCAAAATGTAAACATTTCAAACGCAAAATGTAAACATTTCAAACACAAAATGTAAAAATTTATGTGATACATTAAAAATTTAACAAATTTTGTACTGTTGGGATGAAAAGAACAACGACCAATTGTACTGTTTGTCAAAAATAAGAAAAATTATAATAATTCATAAATTTACAAAAGCAATAAAAAAAAAAATATAATGCAAAACTTACAAATGGATGGTATTCATGTCCCCCCTCAGCATGCCCATGCTCCCTACAATGTTTTGTGGCTGTTGTGATCAAAATTCTTCTCCTCTTAAAGCCCCTGCATTGATTACATGGACAATAGCATTTACCATCACCCCTTCTTTCAACTCCTTCCCACAATCTAGCAAGCAATTGTCGATTTTGTTCGTCTGGATCAGGAATATTCGTAGTTGACATTTTCTCGTAAAGAGCTTAAATGAAGATTATCAATCTTAGAAAATGAAGCTCCACAGTACTTTGCTCACTTGAATAACAAAAACAACGAAAAACAGTCCGCTGAACAAAAAAAACATCTGCAAACCGTCGCTGGTATAGCAAACATGTCGGAATGGTTAGATATTTATAAATTTTAAAAGTAAAAAAGTCAAACCTACGTCGGATATCCGACGACAATAATCTAGTTACCGTTGGGAAAAATCCGTCGTATATCCGACTTCCTTGGGTTCGAAATGACGTCGGTTATCCGACATCCAAAGCGTTGGATACCCGAATAGGTGTCGGATATTCGCAAAGCTGTAGGATATCCTACGTGCTTCGTCGGATATTCAAAATTACATCGGATATCCGACGGACGCCTCTCAAAAATTTTTTAAAAAAAGAAAAAAGTAATTTTGAAAGAAAAATCCAATGACACAGTCCATTTCGTCGGAGGTCGTCGGATTTGCTCGTCATATTTTGGGTTCAAATCTACTAGTGACTTGCATCACCGACTGCAATATACTTTTCCTCTGCTGTACTTAGTGTTACAGAAGTATGCTTTTGGTTAAACCAAGAAACCATGGCTGATCCCAAGCTGAAGAAACACCCGGAGGTTCTCTTTCTGTCTACTGTACTACCTCCTTAGTCAGAATTTGTATAACCATGCAACCACACATCACCACTCGAGACATATTTGAGACCATAACCAAGTGTACCATGCAGGTACCTCAACACATGATTTGCTGCCACCAAATGCAACTGCCTCAGCTCAACCATGAACTGGATCAAGGTATTTACTATAAAGCAAATATCTAGCCTAGTGTTAACTAGCTACATTAAGAATCCAATAAGCTTCCTGTACATAGTGGGATCCACCAAATCTAAATTTGAAGTAGAATCACCCAACTTCTTTAGATTTGTCACCATCGGTGTAGTCATGGAGTTGCAATCCATACCGGATCTCCTCAGGATCTCAATTGCATACTTCCCTTGAATGAGGAAGATCTCATCTCTTTTCCACACTTCCAATCCTAGGAAGTAATGCATCAGCCCTAGATCCTTCATCTCGAACTCGAAGGCTAACTTCCTCTTTCACTCAACTATGAGCTACTCTGCTTTGTTAAGAAACATGTCATCAACATATAGTACACAGATCATAGGATCACTGTTAGCAACCTTGTATTAAAAGTTGAGATCCACAACACTCTTGGTGAAGCCCAAAATCATCAAGTATCCATCAATCCTAGAATACCAAGCCCCGGGTGCTTGATTGAGTCCATACAATGCTTTCTTCAATTTACAGACATGGGACTCGTTCCCATGTATCACAAAGCCAAGAGGTTTCTCTATGTACACCTCTTCCTCAATTCACCATTGAGAAATGTGGTCTTTACATCCATTTGATGTAATCTCCAACCCATAATTGAAGCAAGTGAAATGATAGTTTTGATAGTAGTGTACCTGACCACTGGATCAAACGTCTCCTCATAGTCCACTCCCTCTTTTTGAGAGAATCCTCAGGCCACGAACCTTGCTTTCTTTTTCTTGATTCTACCATCTACTGTATGCTTGATCTTGTAGATCCAATTGGAAGTCACCACAGACTTCCCTTCACTACTTGGAAAAGATCCCTTGGTATTCTTACCAAGTGCACATCCTTTGAAAACATCATCATGCTCCATTTGAAGCTTTGGTAAACCCGTGACCATCTTCCTTAACCTGTGAAGAGCTCTGTAGTGTAGGTGGGAAAATATTCGATGCCATAGCTCACATAGACTGATGCTGTCATGGATTAATCCTTGAACTAGGCATCCTATCAAACTATACAAGCTTCCTTCTTGGAAACCAATCACTTTAGATGAATCTATGCTTGAGTCCTTATGCCATACTAGAGCCCAACCATCCATAAGGGAAAATCTAAAGCCTTTGTCCTCCAAGACTAAAATAGATAATAGGTTCTTCCTTAGTACTGGTACAAACTGTATGTCATTCATATGCAGAGTGTCTCCCGAATTCAACTGGAAGGATGTATATCCAACACCCTTCAATTCACATATGGAATTATCCCCAAGTTCCACATGTAGTGAAGAATTTTCTTTTGACAAATTTGTGAGAGTACTCTGATATCCTATCATATGTTTGGAAGCACCACTATCTACCGACCAAATTTCACTGTTGTTGGTAATGGAACTTGACAGAGTAGAGATAAATTAGTACTCCTTCCTAATACCATCAACGAGCTCATCAAATTGTGATTCTTTGGTCCTCTTTTGTGATTGGTCCTCTGCTTCAGAAACATATGCATGTTGCTTCCCTTTTCTTTTCTTCTCAACACATTTGTTAGCAAAATGGAAAAACTTTTGACAGTTATAGCACTTGATATGAGAGAGATCCTTTGTCTTATGTTCATGAGCTAGAGCATGTCTTTTCCCTTTATTTTGTCTATAAGGAAATTTCCTTCCTTTCCCTTTCCTTGCTTGAGCTGCAATGGCTAAATTTTCTCCATCCTGATATTTTTGAGGACCACTTCGAGACATAATTCTTCCTTCTTCTTGGAAAAAATTGGTCCACAATCGATCAAATGATGGTAGTGCATCCCTGGCACGAACACCTTGAATGAAAGGTTCCCATGAAGTGGTAAGACCATTGAGAGCTAATGAGACAAGCTCTTCATCATCAAAATTTTCTCTAATAGCTATGAGATGATCCCTTGTCCGAGTAATCTTCATAAAGTATGTAGCAACAGTATCTAACTTTGTCATCTTGATGTCACAGAGTTTATTCTTCAATGCTAACTTTCTATTAGGATTATTGATTTCAAATAGACCTATCGAAGCATCATACATTTCCTTAGATGCCTTCACTTGTGCAATCCATGGGATCAAGTGATATTTTACTAAGTCAACCAGAATCCTTTTTTCCTTAGATTCATTTTTCTTTTGCTTAACTTTCCCCCGATCATCATATGTAGGTTCAGGAATAACTTTGCTTACATAATAATTAACCTCATTTTCTTCTAGGATGAACTGTATTATGTATTTCTAGGATCTGAAGTTCATAGCACCATCAAATCTGTCTTCAACCCTGAGCATGGTCACCATCTTGACCCTAGCGCCTAACCACATATGCTTAATAACTACAAATAAAGTTGTTCCAGTACATGTTTAGGACTGCGTTAGACTGATATGTCTTCAAAAATGAGATCGAAAACCTTGCTGCTATGATACCATGTTGATTTTACCACTTTCAAATCTGATAATTATTTCCCTTATGAATTTTATGCAGCAGATTCTTCATAAACTAATTATACACTAAAAGATTCAACCATATGTTACACCTTAAATGTTTTATATAAAAGATGAATGATTGATAAAAAAAATGAATGAATAAAATACAATACATGGACCATTAAATAGGTCTCATCATGCATTTCCAAATGTAAAAGGTACGCCCTTTTACTCTTTATTTAGATGCTTAATTAATTAATTATTATTATATCATTGCCTCTCCCATCGTTTCATAAAACCATGGTATTTTCCCATGGTATTTTATTTCTTTATCTTTTCATTTTAATATTTAATTCATTATCATATCATCGCCTCTCCATGGTTTCATAAAACCATGGTAATTTATTTCTTTATCTTTTCATTTTAATGTTTAACTCATTATTTTATCTTATTTATATTTATTTATTTGATCATAAACTTAGTCTTCATATCCCAAGAAGGATTTCCATGAGTTTGCTTCACATGCACATCCATCCATGTCAGAAGAGATCTTGTGTGTGTGCACCCACACTAGAGTAGAATTAACCATTCCAACATGGGTAGCTAATCCCTAAGAATGGGAAAGTCAAATCCACTCTATTATGACAAGGAATACCAAATCCAGGTAGGCATGTGATGGGAAACCCAAGCCCTATACCACTTGATCAAGTACCATGATCAAGAAGGACTATACTAGGGCCTCCTAGAACCAAGGAGTAGATCTACAAGCATCTAATCCTTCTACCACTTGGCCAAGCACCATGACCAAGAAAGGATACATCTAGGGGCCTCACATACACTAGTGAGTGAACCATCATCATCATCCATTGGTCAAACCACCATGACCCATCGAGCTAAGCACCATGGCTACGCCCAAGAGGATGTCTACCCGAAGTTGCCCCAAACATCAATAGTTGTTCTCACTATGCCATTGTTAAAATAATTTTGAGGAGCTCTTACTGTCTAGCAGAAAGAAATGGATTGAAATTAATTTTCTCTTGACCTATTTTAGAAGCACTGCTTAGTGATGCACAAATGCAAAAAAGTCAATACGAGAAACGCTATAATGACTTCGATGTGAAAGTTATAGAAAATAGATTTAAAACATGAATTTGCAAACATTAGTTGTCATTACTCTTTTTTATATTTTTTTCACCTTTTGATTAGTTGTGCCAAGAGGCCTCCAAGTCCAAACACATATATGCAGAATAGTACATTTGCTCCTTGTAAGTTTAGGTGCATTCTTCAACTTGTAGGAAGAGAGAGTACAAAAGTGGAAAGGAAAATATGTCTTGGTGGTCCATTGCCAATAAAATAATTGTTTGCTAGGTGAAAAGCCATGGCATACAAATGGACAAAATGCATAGCAAAGAGTTGCATAGAAGAGCGTGCAAGGAAAGGTGTAGATGATCTTACCACGTTTGTAATGCTAAATGGTCCAACCCGAAAGCAGTGATGAAGGGTTCACATGCCTCCTTGTTATATGACTATTTCTAGAAAATAACTTTGTATTGAATTTCAAACTTTGTGAGTCACAGACATAATCCATGTTTATACTAATAAGTTATCTTCGATGTAGATTTTGTATTAATAAAAAGAAATTAAGTTTCAAACAAACAAATGATAGTGTCACGGATTTTAGTTTTCTCATTGTTTTGGATGGCATTGTAGCTATAAAATATTAAAGATTGTTTTGGAGTGCATTGAAAGTGGAAATTTGGATAGAATACAAGCTCTCCTTGTAAGTTTGTGACTAATACGGAATCCTAAAGCTTGCAATCCAAAAAATAAAATAGGTGTTGAAGGTTATGGAGATTTGACGAAAAATTAGATTTAGCTTGAGATCCTGTGAGTACAACCCGACATGGCTTGCAGACACAATAATTTCCCATCCTATTTCCTTTCAAATTCAATTTATGACAACCACAACTTCCATTCAACGCCCCACTCTTTGGTAAATCATGTAATTGTCAAAGATAATAAAGGATGTTAGGAAATGCACTAATAGAGAGTAATATGTTTCTAATCACAAATGATTCATGGGACCCAATATTTTATCATTTTTATATACATGCAGTGGGAAACATGGTGGCTAGCAGCTTTGCATGCCTCCTTTTGAAAATTCTGTCAACGTGGCTCTTAGCAGCTTTGCATGCTGAACAAATCCTCCATGATCCGTCTAAGCATCACAACCCACTAGACACTAGTGTAACAAATCCAAATTAATCATTCTTGGTTGACACCGGTGTAGATGGCATGCATAATATGAAAACACAAAGGAGCTACATACGTGGCAAGAACAATTAGACAAACCTGGAACGACTTGACATGTAGCTGGAGAATATCTAAAGCATAATACTTGAATAGGAATAATACAAAAACATAACAACCACATTGCTGAAAATAAAGGAATTTTGTACAGTTGACATGGGATAGGGCTCGCAACAACTAGAAAACCATCAGGGTGAAAACATGTGGGAGGCGCCTGGAAGGAATGCATAAAGAAAAACTAGAAAAGAAACCTAATTGACAGAGTGCTTGTTATGGTGTGTGGAGGCAAGGCAAAAGCTCGCTGTATATGGTTTGAATAATGTTTATCTTCCACAACATCCCCTTGATAAAATAATGTTTATATACAATAGTATGCAGATCTAGACACACCATAGGCGCTTGACAGCAAGGGCGATGCTTAGAACAAAGAACACGTCCCAAAAGTGTAACAAGCAGCCCCATGATGTAGTAGTTTTACATTGTAGAGGATATGAAAGACTTACTTTATATGCTTTGAATGCTTGAATATTGTGCCCATAGTAACGAAACTCCTTATTCCTGAACATATGTGGTTGAGTTTGTTAGAGTAAATAACCCTCCTAGAGCTAATGCTGATGAGTCTAATGGGCCAAACAACTTTCAAATCCACTTCTTGAGTCACCCATGAGACCAATCCCTAGATTTGGGGGTGCCTTCCTTGGTTTGAGGGCACATTCCTTGTTTTGGGGGAGTTTTTATACAATTTAATGAAGAACATAAGTTAGAGCTAAATCTACTCAAGTGATTAGCCTAAACTTAACTCTAAACTGAACCTTAACACTCATTAGCACTCGAGTTAAGTCAATAACATGTTTCTTGAGATATTTTAGGGACATGCATGTTGCCATTCAGTTAAATGAGTGATCAATGAGTCTTTTTATCAGTTAACTCAATCTAGGAGTGCATGCATGACTTATTGGGGTTATTTGCTCTCAGTTAAACCTAACTAGCCCTCTCTATATAGCATGAACCCTCTATTCATAGCATGGACAATTCGAACTGATCCTTAACCTAATTCGAATTTGTCTCCTATATTTTGTATCTTCTTTCAATTAATTCATTACTATGATAATAAAATCATCATCTTTCTTCTCTTCAAAATTAATGTGTAATGATTCATATATATTATTGCATGATTGTTCATGCTTGATTTAATCATCATATCTTGTTAGATTTTGCACCTAGATCTATGAATGCTGAAATCCTATGGCATCCTCTACTTTATCCGGAATTGGTAGCTTTAAGGAAATTACCATAGATTGCATTTTATGCAACCTAACATAATGACTTCTTTATCCATCCACTGGTTCGGCTAGGAGAGAACTCGAGCAGGTGGGGATAAAAATAGAGAGAGTAGATGGTTAGTTGGGAAAATATCCATTGAAAGCACCTACTTTTGATCCTGCTCAATAGAAATTATACTTTCACGATGTAGTGGAGGGGATATAGGAAGTTTTTTTCACACATGGCATTGGTTTTGTAGACATGGAAAGAACATGGTCTACAATTAAACTGCAGAGTAGATGATATAGCCGATGCTATCAACTAATGATAAGTCTACTCATATTATAGCAACTATTCAAGCTCATACGACCTTAATGTATTGCAGTTTGAATGATTTGGGCACCTGAGCCAAGGTTCAAGTCTTGCATACACTATTTCACAAAACAAAAAGGTTCGTGACAAGGGATTCCAACATCATATTCGGTAAGAATCATACCTTAATCTCTTATCATCTCATGGACCCATAAAATATGGTTTTAATCAACCAACTTGATGAGGAAGGTAATTCTGTCTTCTTTTGCTTATATTTTTGCTTCCTCAACAAGTCTGGCTGCCTTTGTTTGTCATTTTGCTTCCTCAATAAGTCTGGGTGCCTTTTCTTTTCTAGCCCTTTCTTTTTCCTCATTCATTGTTTCTTCACACTCTTTGAGTAAGGATTCTTGTTTCTATGTATCCTCTGTAGAATCAGTTGTATCCTCTATAGCATCAATTGAAGGAAGGGCTTAGCAAGAAGCAATCAAATCAAACCACTGTGTGACCAACTTAGTGCGGGCTATGGTTGTCAAGTATGGGAGAAACCTCTTCAATAATGCTTGCGTGCTGTGTTAGACCCCTTGCTAAGTTTTCCTTGGCTTTGGATCTACACCATCACGGATTTGGTGATCTCCTCAAACAGGATAAAGAAGAGGTAAATGTTGTAAATCGAGCAAGGCAGAGATGGTTGGAGGTGGAGGTAGTGAGCTCGAGTCAGATGCGATGTGATGGAGGAAATGAGATCTTGTAAGATGTGATTACCTTAGATAAAATAAAATCATATGGAATGTTAAGTACTTAACATAGTATGCTATCTAACTAATTTTAGCATTACTTCACTCTAGCATTAGATATTTTCTTCATATTCTAAAAAAGGGCCAAAATACTTTATATGAAGTGAAGTATTTAATAGTTGCATTCCCAATACCTACATCACCACCTTGGCAATAACACATCAAATTGATAATCCAATCAACTTGCTGGAATTTTGATTTTTATATTTATAAATAAAATAATTGTTTGAAACTTTGGTTAGAAGGTACAATTGCTCTTTAGCCAACTGAAACTAATACACAGTCAACAACGAATGAACACAATATATCCCACCTACAGTGGTGATGATAAGATTATATGAAAATGAAGACGTGCCAACTTTTCTCAAGGCATCCCTCAAGGTCAAGCTAAATATAAAGGAATACGATTGATGGACGCTACTCTCCTTGCCTCAATGCAAATTGTTAAGTTGTAGATCCTCTTCTTGTCTTCATTTGTATGTTCACTTTTATGTTTGTTAAATGATTATATCATACTCACCTTGCACATGAAGTTCAACTTAGGAAAAATACGAGGCCTTTATATCTCCTACTTGTTATTCAAATCTGCATTCATGAGTAAGATCGCTTTATGATCTCATTAGGAATTCAAATGGCCATATAAATTTATCATACACATATACAATATTGAAAACATAAATACTATTGACTTCACACCCATACAAATCCTCATAACGTGGTTGGATACTTATGCAAAGCACATACTTTTGCTTGGTTGGACATTTATGCAAGACATATATACATGTAATGCAAGACATATATAGAACCAATTTATTTAAACAATGTTTTTGAAAGAGAATTTCTATATATATATATATATTTTTTTTTATTTTTTATTTTTCAAGGGATAATCTTATGGAAAATTTTTAGAGTACTTCCCATGATTCATGAATGATAAATGGGGTAAACTTTTGATCCTGATTAAGGAGCTTAACTCCAAGGGGATGAAGAAAGTTAAATTTGTGATCTCTTCAATTTCGCGGAGAGAGATCTCACATCTAGCTTATAACAACTAACCCTCAAAGTAGAAGAACATACTAATATATATATATTTCCAAAAAAGATTATGTGTGATTGTTGATTTTTTATATATAGTTATTTAAATATTTGATTAAAATATTACATTATTGATCTTATATGTACACAAAGCCACTTTATGATATTAAAAAACATGAGAAAATAGATACTAAACATCACATCACACCGCATTATATGTGATTGTTAATTCACACAAACACTATCTCCATATGATAATTAAACAAAGGAAGCTGCAATGCAGCAAGTCCCTGCCTTCAACATTGCTTCCTACATAGTTGCATGGACAAGGAGGGAACAACAATGGAATAACTGCTTACTTGCAGTGTAGAGTAAGTAGTCACAAACTAGTAGGAGAATTGAGAAGGTCTTCTTCGATGGATTCCGAGTAAGTAGTCACAAACTAGTAGGAGAATTGAGAAGGCCTTCTTCGATGGATTCCAATGGTTTGTAAATTTGTTTGTGCTTACAACTCTGCACTTTAATAACTTACAATTTTTCCAAAACACATAATGCACATGTACCTAACTATTCATGTATTACCTAATTTCCGTTACGTGAGTAAGTTTTTCACCACATTATGAACATCCACTACTGCTGTAAAGGCACCACATTTTCTTGATAGAAAGAGACTCCAAAGCCCAAACAATTTTGGTGGTAGCAAATTGATACTAAGGTTATTATAAAGATAACTTCGAAAATTCACATCCTTCTTAATTCTGGTGAGGATTGGAATTTAATGTTCCCATGAACGTTTTTTTAGTCTCAAAACATATTTGATAGCTTATATAAAATATAGATCATAGAAAGAAACATAGATTAGAATATCGTTTAAATGGTTACATACCCTGTCAAATTTACTAATAGCCTAGTGTACCTGTACATAAATTATTGGTAACCTAGTCCATCATATACCATAAGTCATCGTTTCCTTGGTTTTCCAAAATTCCAACTACCCTCTCATTATTGTAATCACATAGCGGACGGGGGGTTTCATGGTTTACCAATTGGCATGAAGTATGTTTCCTTGGTTTTCCAAAATTCCAACTACCCTCTCATTATTGTAATCACATAGCGGACGGGGGGTTTCATGGTTTACCAATTGGCATGAAGTATTATAACATAAGTAATTAATTCCTTCGTTTTCCAAAATTTCACCTACTCTCATTATTGGAATCATATGGCAGACGATGAGTTGAAACATATTAAACTTGTACACACCTTGAAACACATCTAATAGGTGCCACGTTAAAGTTAGCATGTTGTAAGTGTTTGAGTCCAATTTCCTATGCGTTTCATTTTCCCTGACCCAAATTTCATTAACATCATTTAAATCAACTTTGTAGGCAATCATTGATTTTAGTGCTTCAAGAAGTGTTGTGTGATGTGTAGGTAGAGTCTTTACACAATGAGTATTCTATTTTAAAAAATGGATTTGGGATGGGAAGTTCACATCCTAGTTTGAAAATGCATAGGTTGGTATTGTTGTTTCTTAAAGGTATGACTTTGGCCCTATTGAAGGGTTTCCTTCACGCCGAGATTCTTGCACATGGCCCAAATAAACAAGTTGATTATTTTTCATATTATGGGATGAATATTCTCGGATTTCCATAGTTTTGGATATACTCCAGATTCTAGCTTTTTGCAAGGGCAAGGCTAACTTCTACACTTGAAGGTTTAAAAAAAATCACATGTCATTAATGGCTTCTACGGTCTATGTTCTATGTTTGCTACCATGAAGGAAGCATCTTTGTCTAGAAAACAAAATCTTAAAACTATGTGTCAGCAAATACTTTGTAAATGCATTTTTGAACTGTAAATTGAATAGTACTATTTACACGCATTTCTTATCTCTGGCTCGTAAAGAGAATGAGAATGCCCATAATGACAAGACCCATAAATAATCTAAGTCGAAGATAAAAGGAAAATGAATAAATGAGAAGGAAGAAAAGTTTAGTTGCTATACCTTATTTGTTGTTTCTTGAATATGCATCTGATATTTTTCCCCTCCATTTTATATTTTCTATCAGTGTAATGAATTCTTTTTTTACAGAAATTAGTGAAGGACAAACAAAAACCTTCACTAAAAATCTATTAAAAAAGACTTAAGAAAGAGAGGTAAATGTATTTCTATAATTGAGAATGTTGTCACTCTTGTAGTTTTTGTTTATTTTCTCTTAATATTGTAATAAATCACATATTACATATTCCAAATAAACCATTTGAATTCTCTACTACCTTTAGTGCAATTACGATGGTAGTTCAAATAAAAATAAAGATTACAAAAATTTGCAGATGATTTTGCAACCAAACTATCATTATCACCAATATTTTAATTAATATGGCAACTTTGGTTGCAGTCAAAGCTGTTCTTTGCAACTCAGGCTACCTCTGAGGTCGTTCTATACAGTCAACTTTCCTAGGTTACTTAATAAGGCCTTAGCACTTGGGGATCTAGTAATAACTCACTTATGGATTTGGTTGGTGCTAGGTGTTGGACTGGCTCGAGTTATTGAATTCAAAAAAGAAGGATTGCCATTGTGTGAGGGGTTTGAGACTATCACAACACATGGGGTTGGGGATTGTCCATAATATATACATATTGGATATCAACAAGCATTCCAAGAGAATCTGCTTGACACCCAACTTCACGTGATCTTCGGGGAGCAAAGAGATGAGCATAAGCAATTCTCCTAAACAACCTCCAGTAGTCTCCATCAGGGGAAAAACCAATGGATCTCCCAAAAATAACTGATGTACATATTGCTTGAGGGGTCTATTAGAAAAATGAGGCGAGCTCAACAACTCTCTATCCACCTTAGGATCTGACGTAATAACAACATGAGTAGTTCCCAAGCTAAATGCCATAGCTTCTTAGCACCATGAAGACGAGCTATACATTCAAGCTTATAGTGAGAAAGACCAACACTCATGTCCATGAGGCATCCAATTATAGGAAATCCTCTGGGACCAGGAATAGGAAACCCTTTCTTATATCTTCCATCCCATGCACAACCTCCAGGACTAAACCAGGAAACCACGACAACACAAATAGCGACAAGTAGCAACTAGAGGATAGACTATGAACAGTTGCAACAAGAATGAGGATTTTAAGCCTTGTTATAATTAGAGACAGAGTAAGTCTCTTTGGAGTGCTAAATACCCACACATTTATATACAATAGAAGTGAAATTCCATAATTTAAATCCTCATTGTTTCCATAAGCCAAATTAAATAAAGAAGGAAAAAACATAAATAGACCGTATCGGGAATCGAAACCTGGTAACGATATAAGCCAATATCAGAACATAATAAATACCAATGAAAAACATAGAAGTTATTATGATTATAAATAACCTCTGTCGAAAAGTATATAGTATCTAATACTCCCCTTTACAATATAACCTTGAATGCAAGATGAAATGGTCGATTTGCTCTACTTGCAGGTGAGGGTTAGACGTTAAGCTAAGATGTAACTCATAAAGAGTAACTATGATAACCTGCATAATGTCGAGTGAAAGAGTGAATTTTTCCCTCTTTTTCTGCAAACCCTAAATTGAAAAATAAGTAAATGAATTAATCATTTCAACAAATGAAAATAACCATTGGTAAATATATACCTCTAAGTGAAAAGTTGAGCTTTGTAAGGATCCATCCCAATGTAATTCAAAATGATCGACGGTCTAGGAATCTTACCCTAACATCTTTAATGAATTGGTGAGTGTCAACTAGTGATACTTGTTGGAGTATCAGTACAACCGCATGGTATAACCGCCGCACTCCTGGGAATATAAAAATGAGGACTAAAAGCCACTCCTGGAAATAGGACCTTGTGCTTGCTTTCAAATGTTCATCAACATCTGCAGGTTTTGGTGTAACGACAAACCTTACATGGTATCAGAGCTGAGGTCTCAGGTCCAATTCCCCCGAGCTACGCCGGAGGGGCGGTGTTGGAGTATCAATACAATTGCATGGTATAACTTCCGCACCTTTGGGAATATAAAAATGTGGACTAACTACCACTCCTGGTAATAGGACCTTGTTTGGTTTCAAATGTTCATAAACATCTATAGGTTTTGGTGTAACGAAAAGCCTTACAATACTAGTGTTTAATAAACAAAATAATGGTGATGATATTAATGGAATGAAAGACTCACTCTCCAACTCACACCTTGTCTATCATGGAGGCCAACACTACAAGGAAAATAGCATGCAGCGGAGGTCATAGCGGAGGCTTTCAGTGTTACAAGATTGGTAAAAATTTTCAAAAAAACCTCCGCTACAACCTCTGCCAATGGTTGCGGATGTTTTTTTACCGGTATGATTTGTTTACATTGTGCTCACTGGTGCATGTAGTAACACAATGCACCGATGCTGTACAACGTAAAAATATGCACTGGTGCACTCAAACAGAACAAGCACCGGAAATAAACAAATTTCAATGCTGAACTTGTGCTTGCATTTATATTTTCTGCATCGGTGCTTACACACAAAATAAACGCGTCGATGCGATGTGTTACATCATACACACTGGACAATTTTTAATATTTTAAAATTTTACTGGTACTGTTCATTTATAAGAGTGCACCTGTGCATTTCATTGTCAAACACACCGATACTTACAAACTATCAAAATAACCCAATGCATTTAAACAACTAAAATGCACCGAAATTCTTAAACACAAAAAACCATCAGTTTGTATAAGCTTGGATAGTTCTCGGTGCGTATAAACCGTTGACATGCACTGATGCAATAAAAAATGAAAAAGCACCTGATAAACCGCTTGGCACATGGACATTCTTATTTTTAAATTTTATCAATGCATTTAATTTACATCGGAGTGTCGGGCCTTTCATTGACATATACATACCGATGTGTAGAGTTCGTGTAGGCGCATCGGTGCAACATCAATTATCAAAGTCACCACATATGATTCTTTGAATAGTGGCTACCGACATTGGAGTCAAATATATATATATTATATATATATTTTTTTAATTCCATTATTCATCTGAAATTGAAATATTTTTTTTTATAGTACTATTCATTTCAATTTTAATTATTGCGTTTGTTTGGATTAATTTCTTATATCATATATGCAAGCATCTATTGTAATATTTAATCATCCATACATTTAATTACCAATGTACCATTTCACATGTAACATTTGACAATAACATTAAAGAACGTAATGGAATAAAAAAAATTATTTTATTATATATCAATAAGAGTGCCTTTTGTCATACAAAATAGGACAACATAAAGATAACAATAATCAAAATGTCAACATGCATCAATTGTTATATTTACCGGTAACCTGTTGTTTTTCAATTCAGACATTATGTCTAGTACATTATTATACAAAATGTCTAATTTTCACAGACAATTATTTCAAAATATTCAACAAGCTACAATAGCTTGCATTAACATCAAAATTAAATATGGATAATCATTATTTGCTGGAATTGTTATCGATGCTCGAGTCACTTGCATCAATTGGGTTATTTAGCTGAATGTTTGGTTGATTGACTGGATTATTTTCCTCTTCTTTAGCTTCCATCTGCAAACATAAAAATAAAGTGTACTGACTGTATCTACATTGAAGGGAATAATGAAAAATAAAATAGACAATATACATGAATGTAAATTGAAAGGCGATGTACCATCGAAATATTTGAGTCATAAATGATACACATTCTTTCAAAACCAAATCTCATACCTTCTATCACCAAGTCTTTTGTTGGCTCCACTTCATACTTTGTTTCTTGCAAGTTTTATGCCCCGTCACAAATCGTAGACTTAATATAAAGGCTTTTTGTTGTTTTATTAATTATAAAATGAGAGAAGTAAAACAAGATATATACTTACAAAATCCGCAATTAATTTTTGATACGCCAACATATACTCACAACCCTTGCTTAACCTAATGCCAATTAATTATTCTAATGGCTCCTCTTTGTATTTTAACACTTATTTCAAGACATCCTGAGGATTTCCAGTGAAAACAAACAAAATTAATTATACAAATCACAACCACTACGGAATATTATTTTCTTATAAGTAAATCACAAATACTCACAAACTTTGCTATCAACCCCCTTTTTTCTTGTTGTCCTATCTTGTGTGTCGACTAGGTTCCATTTTCTTTTCTTTTTTGCAACAAAACAATTGAAAATTAATATTTAATGTTGAATTAATTAATGAGATGTACATAATCCTAAAAACCAATGATTTCATACATTTGAAGCACATTGTTGTTGAGATGGATCCTCCCACGATGCAATTATGTCCATTTTCTTGACCATCTCTTCGTACACTTTTTTGGACATCCTTATTGGCACATTTCATATATCACCTCGTTCATCCTTTGGGATTTTCATAATATTTTTGGAAATGTAAAATAACATTAAACTATTTTTCTGTTGATATGAAAAATAAATATAGCATAAATAAAATGATTGAAGGAATGACGCTTTGTAGTAGTTATAGATACATATTCTACATAAACATGTTTAGGAATAGTACTTTTTGAATGATTCTTTTTTGTTGTTGTATGTTTTTTCTATTGCAAGTCTGACATGTCTCATTAACCATTGATTTGAGAATGCCTCTTGTAGTTTAGATATGACCTAATTCTTCAAATCATTTGTTTGGTTTTTGTATTGTAAGTGAAAAGTACGTATGTACATTCTTTCCACTACATCTCTCATAGTATTATAAAATTCTTCGCCCCTTCTATTAACTTCCAACACCACTTTAGATGAGCTAAGGACCAATTGATCATCATTTGCATCTTCCATTATTTTTTTTCTTACGACGACATTGACTTCTGTTGCTGTCAGTCCCTACATAATATTCAACATACATGATTTGAAACATATTAGTAAATATTCTTAAGTACATTATTACTCAAATTTGAAGAAATAATTCATATTGACTTATTTTTTATTCACCCGATTCATCTCTCAGTAAATTTTTCATCAATGTTTTACACTCTTTTGGACTTAGATTGGTAAGAATCTTATCAAGCTTCCTCATTTTTTTGGCTCTGCATGTTACACATTAACCAATACATATTAGTTAACTTTACAAATAATTCAAACATATTAATTTAAATACATAAATTAATTAAAAATAATTTTCTTCTTTGTAATTCTGGATGTGCTCCCATCATGTTGACTAAAGTTGTTGTTTATTGAACTAATACCATGCATTTCTTATCAATAAACAACCTGGACCATTAAATACAAAAACTATCAATATATTATACAAATAAATTACAGACCTTCAAAAAAGAAAACAAGTATGGTACCGATGTTTTTTATCACATAAAATGCCTCGGTGCCTTTATGTACATAAACACAGTGGTGCATTATATCAACATAGGTGCATCGTGAACAAATAAAATTTATTTAACGTTTTATGAAAATAAAAAAAATGATGCTTTCCTGCCATCAGCGGTGCGATATTCATATAAACACACTACAAACAGAGAATCGAGCAATGAAAAATGATTTTTGTGTTTTTATAAAATGAAACACCATGTGCCACGTATCATATTTGGTGCGTTTTTCTAACACCCTCACTGGTGCATTCCTATAATACAAATGCACTGATATTGATGCATGCATTTTTTATATTGAAAAATAAAAAAGAAAACTTACCAAGGTCGTCATAGTTACGAATTCGACCCAAAAAGTGGCCCCATCTCACCCTATGCTTTCTATATATAATCACAACCTCAACAAATATAAATCCCTAAAAGGTGAAATTGTAATTGCGTATAAGAATAGAGGGATTTAAACCCTATTGTAAAACTTTGCATCCACATAAAATGAAAATAAGAAACGAGAAAATAAGCACTGCAACATTGAAGGTAAGTATGAATTTTGTTTTTCAAAATCTAGTTAAACTCTAAATAAGGTAATAAGATCAACAGTAATATTTACGTACTTGAAATTTTTATTATGTAGGGTTTTGTTTGATTGACCATACCTAACAAATTTTGATCCCCAGAATAATCTAGTTGCTCCAAAATCCTTCCACGCAAGTCTCTCTTCCAAAACTCTCTCCTGAAATTTTCAGCAAAATAATGAATTAATGTTTAGTGTTTTTTGCTTTTAAACATTCTTTAGAATTAGTTTTTGAACTTAAAATTGCCGCCCTTTTTTCAGTTTAGGGCAAAAACAACTTTGTGCATTTTTATTTTATTTTGATTTTTCGGCATTTTGGTGCACTTGTGATTATGCCGCACTGGTGTGGTCATATATGAAACACACTGGACCTTTGAATTTCAACGCAACACTAGAAACATTAAATTCAACAACTTTACAAAAAATCGCATGCCGCGGTGTGTGTATAATTAGGATGCTCTGGTGCGCTTATGTTTACGATACTCACCAACATGAAAAATGTTATAAAATGCATGTATAAATGTCTGCTACCAAATGTAGCATATATTTTCTAATATATGGGCTTTTGCAGATGTTCTTTCATGGTGCGTTTATAGTTGTTACGCACTGATGTGTTTGGTATATGTGAGTGCACTGGTGCGTGTATATTTGAATATATGCACTGGTTTAATTTTTAAATCCCATGGTTTTATGTATCCACTTAAAATTATATATTCATCTCAAATGTTCTTATAGTATTTGACCACACCAATTACAATATTTCATAGTATATATATATGTTGCTTAAATTCACCTTATTCTTACAAAATGGTTTCCAAACTATATTGGAAGTTAGATTGTAATATAGTTCTTGAATTTTTTTTAGGACTATAGAGACGTATATTGATAGTTAATTTCACTCAAATGCAGGGAGAGAAGTTTGCAGTATCAAATGGCCAATTCTTCAGATTCTAGCTCATTCCATCTTGTTCAAAGTTTGACGAGTTCTCCCTTTCCATCCCCAGTAAGTTCAGGTTTTATTTATATTTTGAATATTTATTTGAATTTATGTTATCCATGTGAATCTGAATATCAGTTTATTCTTTATTGCAGGATCTCGATTCAGGTTTGAGTTCAAATGCACAAGGCATTCCACCAGTTTCAAAATGTCGTAAGCTCTTATTAGGAGAAAGATACCACAAGCATTTTGTATATGAAAATGGGCAGCCACTTTACCCCTCCAATTGTAACATGCAATCTTCAAGTCGTAATCCTAGTTCATCGACGGTAATTTGTCGTGAGATAGAACTCTTTTATGACACCCCAGTAGTTTGTGGTTGTTCAAAACGTCAAGGGTTGAAGGAGAACCCTTGGCGTGTCACACTCATCCATTACACCAATGATATATTACCCAATGTTGATGGTCTAATACTCCCTACTGCAGTAAAAAACCCAATAGGTGATATAGAAAAGACATGCAAGAACACTTCCCTATGCTCATTTTTGAAAAAGTTGGAATCCAAAACAACTCTCTCATCCTAAATTGACGAATCCATCTGCTTATGTTTAGTCAACTGAAATTTCTAGTAATCCAAAGTATGATATGAATGCCACCCAACCCATCTCTACTAGAAGATCCAAAAATTTGCATGAGTTGAGATCAAAACTGTCCAAGTACACGTCGAGGTCCGTCCAACTATTGGAGAGTAGGGATGATTTCTCCCTTCTTGTGAATTTGTAAAGTAAATATCAAAATTCTTACAACCACACTTTGCATGGTGCTTGGCCATCTTCTCTACCTGTACCTGATGTTGGAACCAAATTCTCCTTTTGTGGTAATCGTTTTATGATTGGCAAGTCTAATATAGATGCTACAAATCTTGGGTTGTTTATCCTTTCACATGTACTTGTTCCTCCCAAATAGTTAGTAGCACTTATGCTATTTTTTGGTCCTATCTATTGTCGATTTGATTACTTGAATATTGTTAAATACAAGCATAGCAATTCCATGTATAGTATGTGCATGAATGATTATGTTTTTGGAAACTTTAATAGGAAGAACATGTTATATATAGATGGTCGTCCACGCACTCATGTGAACATTGCAGGGTTCATAAATAGTTCTAGGTGCTCTTTATTTTTTGCAAATTGTTCATTTGAGGAACACTTCAATTACTAAGAGTTCTTTATGAAAAGGAAAGCATCCATATTTGTTATTGTACATGCAATACTTACTTTGTCTCCTGGTGACGAGTTGTTAATAAACTATAAATTTTGTAGACCACCAATCACTCATCAAATACGCCTTGCAATGGGATTACCCTTAGACGTTCTCTTGGGGCGTAAGACAAAAAAAAATTGATTAATTGTATTTGTTAATTTTCAATGGAGTCATGTTAATGTATTGCTTAGTTTGAGATTATGTTTTATAAATTGTTAATTTAATTTATGAATTCACGAATTTGAAAATGTGTTGCTCAATTTTAAATTTTTATATTTAATGTGGAATTGATGTTAATTTATCACACAATTTGAACATTTAATTTAGAAATTCTTTGTAGCTTAACATTTTCTATTGGAAATGATTCTCGTGCTTCTGTAATAATTGTTTTGTATAATGCTAGATCAAACCAATTGCATTGTGCTTACTAACATCATCGATGTAATGTTCAATATTTTTGAAATCAAGATTTTGATGATGAGTGACCTTCCTATCATCTTCCGTTGCACCCTAGTACAATGTTGAATCGATAGAAGGATGAAAAAAGAGTGCAACTTGGAGAAGAAGCATACCAAGCATGGTTGAATCAAACACATATTCAATTTACATTTTTTCCATCCTCACCAATTAGGAATGTGTACAATAATAGTAGTTCTTCACATGTTGGTAATGGAGGCAATGAAGTAGATGTTTGTATATATGAATTATTACGACAAAGGAGTGCCATGGATGCAATTTGTTTACATACATTCCAGGACAATGAGCTGGGGGATGACTTTCATATCAATGAAGCATTCTTCGAAAGCCTTAAATCGACTTCCACCACCCCTCTCTTTGAACCTGGATAGTCAAAGTCTACGTAGTTGGGGACAACAATGTTACTATACAACTTGAAAGCACAATATGTCATTTTAAACGCGTGTTTCTCAACAATGTTCAGGTAATTGACCATCAACTAAATTATATTTTGAGTAATCTTGTGACACAATCATCATTGAAAATGGTTGATTTTATGAACGTTAAATGACATTGTACGTTTGTATTTCCCACTAACTATAGTTTATTCAAAGTTAAGGTACTTCCAAATGATAACGTCTTTCCCGGAAGCTTTGAAGAGGCAACACAAATGTTGAAAATGTTGGGTGTTGAGTACATATCATATCATGAATGTCCGAATGATTGTATTCTATATAGAGGAAAATATGCAGACAAAGAGATATGCCCAAAATGTGGGCATCATAGGTACACAGAATTGAATAAAAAGGATAAAGCACATGGTCCTCCTCATAATATATTGAGGCGCATGCCTATAATACTAAGGATTCAAAGGCTCTTTCATTGCAAAGATTTATCTATGTTGCAGGGATGGCATTTATCACACCGATGTGAGGAAGGAGTTATGTGAATCACAACAGATTCAATATCCATGAAGCATATAGAGGATACATGGCCCGATAAATTCAAGGATGAAGTATGCAACTTTTGATTGAGCATAGCCCTTGATGGCGTCAACCCATATTCCCAACCAAAAACCATCTATACTATTTGGTTTGTAGTAGTGATCAATAACAATATCCCCTCATGGTATTCTGTGAAGAATGAACATCTTATGTTGGCTCTTGTAGTCCCCGGTAGAAGACAAGTGAAGCATATGGATGTTTACCTACAACCATTGATCGATGAATTCGAGGAATTATGGGAAGGGATACATGTATATGATGGGTTTTGAATATGGATGTTTACCTACAACCATTGATCGATGAATTCAAGGAATTTTGGGAAAGGATACATGTATATGATATGTCCAGACCCATCCCATCAGGGAGGAGTTTTACATTGTATGACACAATATGTGCATACACCACACATGATTATCCGGGGTTAGGAGTTTGCTCAGGTAAATATATTTTTGTTTGGTTTGCTTATATTCAAAGCAATAATTTTTGGCATATTTAATTTGGTGTGATTGTCTTGATATTCAACACTAACATGCTCTCTTTACTATAACATCACAGGACTTGTAACAAAATGTTATTATGGATGCAAATGTTGTGGACCTTTTATGAAGGCTAGGTGGTCCAAATACATACGAAAGTTAGTGTATGACTTATCTAGGGTATTCCTCCTAGAAAACCACTCTTATAAAAGAGCAAGATCTGATTTTAATGGTAAATGAGAGAGAACCCAACGGCTTGAAATAATGACACTGGATGACTCGCTTAGGGAATATGATAGAGAGAAGGAGGAGGAATACAAAGAGATGTTCAATTAAAATGTGTAGCCTGTGATCGATGATCATGAATTCTTCAACACCTATGTTGAGAAAATGTCCAAAGGGATGAAAATGAAATCGATATTTTATGAGCTCCCATATTGGGAGCATCTTAAGATTACCCACTTACTAGATCCCATGCATATATTTAAAAATGTTTCATGTTCTTTGTGGTGTCACAAAAATGACAATTTGGTTGGCAGGGGATCTTGTTCCTTAAAATACTAATGAGAGGCATTTGCCAAGACAAAAAAATATAGGAGAGTTTGGCCCCTCTTTTACATGGTAACACTTGAATTTTTTTTATGATGTTTGGTTAGACTTATAAAAAAAGATTCATTTATGTTTATCATTTGAATAATTAAATTATACACAACATAATACGTTGAATACTTAATTTCCTTAGTAAAAATCATTATATATTATTTCGTAATGCTGATCAACATAAAGTTGCAACAAAATAAATATATTATTCTTTAAGTATAATATTATGACAAATCCTGGTGGGTTAGCTCAAGTGGTTGATAGCTATGAGTTTTAAGCAGAAGGTCTCGGGGTCAAATCTCCAGGTGGCTATGAATACATATTTAAGGGCCTCACTTGTTGTCCCCACCAGGTTAGGCCCCGTAATCAAGGCCGGTGGTTTATCTTGGGTACCATCCTCAAAATGAGGGGAAGTACCTGAGGGTTTTCCCACGACATGTTCCAAGGAAAAAAAAGTATAGTATTATGAAAATTTTTACTACATTATTAAGAAAATTACAATAAATTATAATGTCCATAGAAATTATATAAGAAAAATATGAACACATAATAAAAAAATATTATTACATAAACATAATACTATGGGTACAAACTACACAAAAATTATAAACATGATACTATGACAAATTATATTACAACAATCATAAATCATAGAGTTTTCACAACTTCATGCATTACCAATACAAAATTCATAAAAATATTTAATTCAATGATATTTTTAATTCAATTATATTATGTAAAAATAATGTTTTTAACCTATGTTAAGTTAATTACTGAAAAATTATTTTTTGACATTTTCAATGACCATTACTCCAATCCATATTTTCACATTTATGATGACTTGACTACCAACCACACTTCCAAATTCATTTTCTAACCAATCTATCAACATATATATGAAACCATACTCAAATTGTCTACAAAATTTAGGTTGAAATTATTTAATATGAAAAATGGCCAAAATGATGCTAAAATTTTGACCAATTTTAAAAACCCAATAAATTTCTTTACAAATGTATAATGCTTTGAAAACTTGTTCAGTCATACAACAACATGTTTTATATCATACTTTACAATGAAAATTGTGATGTTTTTGTCGACTAAATTAATAGTTACTGATTTAAAAACTCACATGATTTTGAATAGTACAAAGTTATTTTACATAAGCATATACGATCATTATCATTTTCAACACCTAACAAACATAAGCATAAACATTATGATCATACCATTATAAACTTAACCATAAACATAAACATACCATCATCATCATTTTCACAACATAAACATAAACATACCATCATTATCATTGCCACCATCTAATAATCACTATTTTAAACACATGATCAATCAATCACATGAAATTAATAAATATCATAATTTATAATTTTAAATATATATCATCATACCACCTAAAAAAAAACATAAAATCATCATACCATAATAAACATAAACATAAACATCATCATACCATCATCATGATCATTTTCACCATCTAACATAAAACATAAAAATCATCAATATAGCATCATAAATATATAAACATAAACATGAGCATAACATCTTAAACATTACATTACCATCATATAACATAACAAAATCCACATTATATTATAACATGCATAACCATCACATACATATAACAAACATCATCTAACCTGAGCTAACATACACACCATCAAGTACATATAAATAAACATCAACATAACCATCGACATCAACATAAAAATTAAAAATGCAGTATATATATAGATATGAACATATATAACATCAAAGTGATGATACATGCCAAATAAATATCTTTAGTCCAATAACTGTTATGACATATCTGATCCACCTTCACTAGAGGCATCAAAAGTGTCTCTCCCACTTGATATAGAGGCATCGCAACCTCCACCAATAGAGCTAGAGGCAATATCAACACCTCTTCCAGGAGATATAGAGGCATCGAAACCTCCACCAATAGAGCTAGAGGCAATATCAACACCTCTTCCAGGAGATATAGAGGCATCGAAACCTCCACCAATAGAGCTAGAGGCAATATCAACACCTCTTCCAGGAGATATAGAGGCATCGAAACCTCCACCAGTAGAGCCAAAAGCATCAATACCTCTGCCAAGAAAAAACCCAGCTTGGAGAGTAGCATAGATAGGTCCATCAAGCTGAATCATACCCCCTCTGAGCATCATATATACAATAGAGGCGACTGGAATAGGAAACGGTGGATGGTCGGGCCCATCGGTAGGATCGGTAGGCCAGTCGAGTAGGAATAGAGGAGATGATGAAGTAAGATCGGCAGGTCAGTCAAGTAGGAGTAGAGGATATGATGAAGGAGCTGATGGACGAGGAGGTGGATGAATCGTCGATGAAGCTGATGGAGGAGGAGGTGGATTCGAAGATGATGGAGGAGGGGGTGGAGGTGGCGGAGGAGGAGGTGGATGAGATGTCAACGAAGATGCTCGAGGAGGAGGTGGAGTAGTAGATGTTGAAGATGATGGAGGAGGGGGTGGAGGTGGAGGAGGAGGTTGATGGTCATCCCTCCTAGCAACTAACTGAATGCATGCACCGACAATATGCTGCATCATAAAAATCATCTCACGGGGAAGAATACTCCATATCTACGCAAGGTAAGGCTGTCGAATAATGTCATGCACCCGTATAGTCTGAACCCCCTCATATGCCAATAATGTGGCCAACCTGTCTGCCACATATCAGTGATACCTATCATGGGGCCTGTGTGGATGATGGTCAACATATCTACCTGCTAATTGTGGTCCAGCTTGATTGGGATCCTCCATATGCTGATCCTCCTGAGCGGGAGGAGGAAACTCAACCTCACCATCGAATCTGCCAATGTCAAAAAATGTAGTACGCATGAATAATAATTAGACAATTTCATTAAAAAATTTAATATTTAGAATATATTTCATTTGCATTAAGTATAAAGAGAATAAAATGATACGAGAATAATTTAAACATAACGATAATATTATCTCTCTCATCCGGTGGCTCCTCTGGTGTGCATAAGATCTCGAGGCACCCTCTCTAGTCCAATCCCGCATATGGATATGGCACAATGCCTAGTGTGTGGTCCTCCTCACTGCCTAGCATCTTGACCACATTTGACATGATCCTATCTGATTATTTAGGATGCCCCCTCTTGGGCATCATCTGCCCCCACATGTGCATACACACCTCTATCATTGACTTGTAAAGGAGATGTTGAAAGGAGGGCATGGTGGCCAAAAACCTCTAAAAAAATAGACAAAAAATATTTGAATAGAAAGATAATTTGGACCTCCCACCAATCACTGCACAACATCTATCCAAAGCATAAAAAACTATTGCAAAAAAATGGCAGAGCACCTAATGCATCGAGGCATCTGCACTAAATATTCAACATAATACAATTTAGGGAAAATAATGCACTGCCCATCACTGGTGGAGTGCGCTAGCATCGTAAGAAAAAGAGAGAGGAACCTAACCTCCTATCGACCAAAAACAAATATCCTAAGATGCCCATCGCTCACCTAAAAATCAGAGGGATGGACGACCTCGTTATTGATATATCTCAAAGAGTAAGCTAGCCGATTCTCTACTGTAGCACTGGCTGGGACATCAGGGAATTGGGGAAAATCCTCCCCTCTCCTGGATATCCCAGTGATTAAATATATGTCCTCCTCAGTGGGCTGGAACCACTGATTGGGACCGACAAGAAATGCCTGCCTGTGATGATCCCAACATTGGATGAACTGACACAACAATGAAGAGTGGCCCTTGAGGGATGTAGCCTCCTAATAGAACTCCAGGAGGCAGAAAAACCTCCAGATCTCTCTTGTTTGACCAGTAATGGGGAGAGGATACAAATCCCTCTCCCTCTCCCTAGCCTTCCATTCTCTAACCATGTTGAATTGATCCAACTGTGCATGTTCCTACCAAGAAGCTTGTCGCCGCTCACATATCCGTTTCACATATAACTTGAATCAGTGTCATAATATATAATATATCCGTTTCACATATAACTTGAATCAGTGTCATAATATATAATATATCCGTTTCACTGATTTCATTCAATTAAAATCCTATTTAATAACATCAATAATACATTTTTCTTTCAAAATAATATTTTTTAGAAGCGATGCGCCTCAATAACATAGGTGCACTGCTTCAGGTGCTTTTATACACAAACTGCACCACCAATGGTGCGTTTATATATAAACTGCACCGTTTTACTGTGCGTTGGAATATGTAACACGCACCGGTGCACTCACGTGCACTAGGAGAACCGTTAAATTATGTTTCTGTACGCTCTATTAACGATGCTCCTTGGGCATGCCCGTGCACTGGAAACAGTGCACTTAATTGATTTGAACGGACCGCAGTTTGTTAAATTAATGTTTTTATGGAAATGAATTCATGGTGTTCCTTGGGAACATCAAAGCACCGTGCATCGGTGCACTGACATGCTAATGAAGAACTACTAAATTATGATTTTTGGGGTTCAAAACTGGTGCGTCTACTACACGTCAGAGCGCCGAAAAATGGTTTACTAACATGCACTAATAACACCGTATAATTTATTGTTTTCTTCTACAATTTTTGTTAACCGATGCATTCAATACACATAAGTGCACCGTAAGGCCGATGCTCTTCAGTGTCAAAGGCACCGATAAGCAGTTCAATGTTTTAAAATATATTTTCATGATGTAGTGGTGCATTTGATCTGTTCACTCGCATCGTCGATGGTGCACCTTGTAAAATTTTACAAGGTGCACCGTTAGGCGGTGTGAGCCGAAAGGCTCGAACACACTTCACAAATTTTTTATTTATTTTTTAAATAGGACAATTTGAGGTCAATTTTAAAAAATAATCCACTCAAAATTTAAATTATGAAGTAAGAATCAATTTACCCATTGAACGACCCATCGAGGAGGCATATTAGCGATGTATGGAAAATTTGAATTTTTTCCCACCGTTTAAAAAAATTCAAACTAGAGTTAGTAGCCATTAGGAGTGAGGAATTTGTCCACGTGCACCATGGTTGCAAAGGCATCTAGGTGGGTGAGGTGCAACACCGGTGCAGGTGGGCTCAATCGCACTGAAGAAGGTAAAAATGAGTTTGACGGCACACTATTTTTTTTATTAAACTTTGTTTCTGTGCGCTCGACAATTAGGCGCATCGGTGTGAGCGGGTTTAAAATAAAATAATAAAAAAATATTTTTTATTTTTTAATAAAATAATCGTCGGTGCGTTTCGGTGTTGTTCACGCACTGGGGCGTTTTGTATCATCTAACGCATCGGTATGAGGTTTTAAAAAATTGCATAGGAATAAAATTATAGATTTTTGTTTTTAATAAAAAAATTAAGCGGTGCGTTAGATTCTCTGACATGCACCGAGGCGTTTATATACTAACATACCGTTATGAGGATTTCAGTAAAATTTTGTGAGATTTTTTGAATAAAATAGTTGTATTATTTTTAATAAAATACATTTTAGCACATTCATTATGATTAGACGCACTGGATCATTTAATGTTAACGAATAGACCGAGATGAGGTCTTTACCTATAAAAGTTAACATTTTTTTAAATAAATTATTATTTTTAAAATAATAATAAATTATTATACGGTGCGTTTGTTTCTAATACAGCACCGGGGCGTTTAGTATTCGGTAATGCACTACATATAGTCTTCTAAACAAAATCTCATGAATATTTTAATAAAATAATAATTTTTTATTTTTTACTAAAATATAGTATGGGGTGTTTATGTTTAAGGGAATGCACCGAGGCGTTTATGTTTACGTAACGCATCGGTTTAGATATATATATATATATATATATATATATATATATATATATATATTGTGTTTGATGATTTTTTTGGATGCGGTGCAATGGTATATGGCGGCCTAGTGCTTATGTATATGTAATGCACAAGTGAGTTCTCATTAAAATAAGCGCATTGGAAAAAAACATCCCCTAAAACCTCCAGCGGCTCGCCTCCGCTAGTAACCTCCACTATAAAAAGATATTTGGACTCTTTTGAGTGGAGCATCTGTTATAACCTCCGCTAAATGGCCTTTTCCTTGTAATGCAAAAAACCAAATAGAAGACAAACCCTTGTTAAATCCAAATGCAATTGAGCTAAGTTAGAGTTTACCCTCCTTGAAATTCAAGACTGATACACTTAGAGGCTAGGCCAATTAATATTGATACGTAGTATACTGCCGACGCATTAACTGTAAGACAAGTTCACATTGGAGTAAAAGAGAGCTGCTACATGGTAAAAGCACAAACAACTACAAGCAATAACTGGAGTACATGCGAGTGCTCCAACATGAACATCTAGAGGACATTCATATCGATCAAAGCAGTGGTTGAGGGGCTCACGAAACACATGAAAAAGCATTATGGCTGCCTCGATATGAGGCCAAATAAGATCTCCGATTAGGCAAAGACAATTTTAAAACTTTAGTCTAAAATGCTTTGGAAACTGCATAGAGACTAATACTAATGCTCGAGGCAATTCGTGGTAAAGAATTCATATCATGTTTAATAAAACTTTGAGATGCACTACAACTGAGTCTTGGGTTAGCATCACTTTACAGTAATGATTATGCTAAATTTTCTGTGTTGGCATATATTGAGTGTTAAAGCAACTTTGCATCTAACAATCATAATAATAGACATAATACTTATTAAATAGTTGTTTGTGTTCATTGAGAGAACCATCATGGAAACAGTGCCATTATCGAGAAGCACAAATGAGTCCATTGATGCCTTGGATCATGATTAGTCTAATAGCTTATGTCGCTTTACGCCTAACATTAAAGTTCAACATGCTAGAATCTAATTATATTAAAAATAAATGTTGTTATAATTGCTCTTTGTGGGGCTAGCCATAGTGTTGTTATAGTTGCTCTTTTTAGGGTAGCGTTAGTGATACGACTTCAGTTTTAGTTTTTATTCATAGTTTAATTCTTGGTGGTATGGTGTTTGGGAAATTGTAAAAAATTATATTGCATAATGTTTTATAAAGTGTATAAATAATTATTAAAATGATTTAAAAAAATAAATTAAATTTTATAATATGAAAATAAATTAGATTAGATTTAATAATTATATAAGAAATTTATTATTGAATTAAAGAGATTTATTTTATATTTTAAGGGATGTGTAATTTTGTTCTCGTTTATCTTTTTTTTAAATAATAAAATATTATAAAAAATAAAGTGTTTAATTAAATTAGATTTAAAATATTTACAATGACTCATACATATATATAGAATTATACAAATTAGATAATTTAAAACTGTTATTCAACATTTACACTTTAAACAAAGATTTGCTAAAAATTTGCTGGTAATATTTGTTTAGTTCATAAATATAAATTGAAAAAATAAGTTATTTCAAACTTCTTTCATAATGTGATTTTTTTCTCTTATATAATAAGTTATTTAATTGTTTCACTAAAATAGTTTTAGTGAATGTGTAGCTATTACATATAGATTGGGTTCTGGTGAGTCTTATGTACATTCAAACTCTGGTCAAAATTTCAGTAAAGATGGAACTTTCAATTGATGCTACTCAAATACCAAAATACAAAACTCAAAGAGACAATGCTCTGTGTTACTGTGAAATTCACTCTATGTATCATAAACCCAAACCCACTTATGTATCTTCAATTACACCACATACGTTGCATTATATTGATCTACATAACCAGTTGCTGGTTACTTCAAAGCACTCATATTTACTTATTCCATATTCATCTTACAGGCTGTTGTGCTGCTGCATTCATAATAGTTCAAACATTTTCCCTTTTCAGCTCTCCAGGCAGCCTAAACCTAGTCTAATAACCTATTAGAGTTTATGGAATTAAATATGCTTCCAGAATCTCAGCAGGTATGTTGGCCTCAGCTTCAACTGTCCCAGAATTACTGCCAAATACGGTAGAAGACGAGGGAATTGCAGGGATTGAATTATAATTCTTAGGTGCAATACTACTTGGAATCGAAACAGGCCACTCAAGAATATTTGCAGAACTTCCTATGGCTGCGTCGCTTATAAGAGACCAGCTAGAGCTTTCATCTACTGGCAACATTTCATGATTTTTAACTTCATTTTCCACAGCAAGTCCATACGTATCTTCTCGGTAGTTTCTCAGGCTTGATGTTTCTGCCTGCATTAAGCTCCAAGGCTGCATATTACAGGCTGCATCTCTAAAATCAAATCCAATAGATTCTCTGTTGATACTTCGAAGTATAGAATTGCAAGAACCATTTTGTTCTGGAGGATTTCCCTGATTGTTTTCATGATATGAATCAGCTATTCGGTCAAACACAGCAAAATCTGTAACAGTGATCGATGAATTTATAGGGATATTATTGTCAAGAGCCTTCATTTCTCGGCCAAATATCTTTTTCTTCAAATTGCCGTTCCAGTGGTTCTTTATTTCGCTGTCTGTACGACCTGGCAAATGCTTAGCTATCTGTGCCCATCTGCATATATTCCAATGTCAGCCATTATCAAGTACAATGAAACTAGTTTTACAATGTCTGGAATTTTTTTTAAAATATGTTTACTCTTAATTCACAGGTTTGAGTTTACTGTATTTATAAGTAGTTAAATTGCTGTTCAGAAGAAATTTAACATCTGTGATCTCAAATTATGATATTACTAGTATTATAATAATAATATACCTGTTGCCCAGAAAACTATGAAGATAGATGATCAGATTCTCATCCTCTTCAGAGATATTACCGCGTTTGATATCGGGTCTTAAGTAGTTAATCCACCTCAATCTGCAACTCTTTCCACATCGTTGTAATCCTGAGATTTATATAATAAGATCATTCATGTGAAAATGCTTCAAGAAATTGCAATATTAATAATAATAATAATAGTTACCAGCTTTTTCAGGTAAGGATGACCAGCAACCATGGCCCTGGGAAGTGATATATTGGACTAGTCTCTCATCTTCAAAGGGTGACCACAGGCCTCTCTTCACTGGCTGCCTACTGCAGCAATTGTGCTGGTTTCGATTGCGCATAATGATATTATTTTTTTTCTTTCTTTTATTGTACTCAGTCCTGGACCTCTGTGAAAGATTTGAGTTTACAATACTATAACACACCAATTAATTTCTTCCCTTAAAAAGCTTCCATAGAGTCCAGCACTACCATACCGATAGCTTAGAATATTATTTCCATCTCTATCTGAAAGTATACTTATAGCTGGCTACAACTCTCACAAGCAGAATTTTAGGTCATTGATCCCAATAGAAGTCAGAGTTTGAGGATCAATTTACAGTATGCCATGTTCAGTAAATCTCTTCTGATAATGGTACAGGACCTCACCTCTCTCTACTAGTATTGAAGTTAACTTTCTACTTTGGGTTAGTTATGGAAATGAGATGTCACTGACGCAGCTGATTAATAATTATTGCTCCATCAAATAAAGCTTCATTATACGTATACGCGTTATTGCAGGTAGAAAGTAGGAGTGACTTAATCTTGTAGTTTTCTGTGACAAATTTGACATGAATGATAACAATTTAACCTAATTCTCTCAATTGATTAATATATCATAAAATCAGTTATAGTATTAGATTCCTGAAAACGTTTTTCAATAGAAATTTAGGCATTATCAAAGTTCCATTCTGATTCAAGTTCACCATGAGTAGGAGTGACTTAATCTTGTAGTTTTCTGTGACAAATTTGACATGAATGATAACAATTTAACCTAATTCTCTCAATTGATTAATATATCATAAAATTAGTTATAGTATTAGATTCCTGAAAACGTTTTTCAATAGAAATTTAGGCATTTCTCAAGTTCCATTCTGATTCAAGTCCACTGTATGGTGAAATGATGCTTCAAGCAGTTTTACCCTAATTCTCAATTAACCATATAATATATGCCAAAACCAGCAAAGTTGCTCATAGATTTAGACATTATCAAAGTTTCATTCTGATTCAAGTTCAATGTACGGTGAAAGGATGCTTCAAGCAGTTTTACCCTAATTTTCAATTAACCCTAGCAAAATCTAGCAAAGTTGCTCAGAGATAGATTTAGATAGATTATCAAAGTTCCATTCTGATTCAAGTTCATTGTATGGTGAAATGATGCTTCAAGCAGTTTTACGCTAATTCTCAATTAACCCTAGCAAAATCTAGCAAAGTTGCTCATAGATAGATTTAGACATTATCAAATTTCCATTCTGATTCAAGTTCATTGTATGGTGAAATGATGCTTCAAGCAGTTTTACCCTAATTCTCAATTAACCTTAGCAAAATCTAGCAAAGTTGCTCATAGATAGATTTAGACATTATCAAAGTTCCATTCTGATTCAAGTTCATTGTATGGTGAAATGATGCTTAAAGCAGTTTTACCCTAATTCTCAATTAACCCTAGCAAAATCTAGCAAAGTTGCTCGTAGATAGATTTAGACATTATCAAAGTTCCATTCTGATTCAAGTTCATTGTATGGTGAAATGCTGCTTCAAGCAGTTTTACCCTAATTCCCAATTAACCCTATCAAAGTTGCTCGTAGATAGATTTAGACATTATCAAAGTTCCATTCTGATTCAAGTTCATTGTATGGTGAAATGATGCTTCAAGCAGTTTTACCCTAATTCTCAATTAACCCTAGCAAAATCTAGCAAATTTGCTCATAGATGTTATCGACAGACATATTGTGTCACCTGATTTCGATAGCTCTGTCACCTGATTTCGATAACTCTGGTGAAGATTGTTACATGATTTGATGGCTCCTGTGGCTAAATGAAGAAGACTCGGCTGCTCTCTGCGTTGTAATTGGAAATAAACAAAAACTGGACGAGGCAACATGCGGGTCCGGCCTAAAAATTGGTTATAACTTAATCGCCATGAAATCGAAATAACGTGAGGCAAGCAGTAGCTCAGCCATACCAGTTGGGGAAACTTGTATGAGCATTCGACATCAACGGAATATCTAATCCCTGCCGAAACAGCCTGTGAGTAAATATGCAATTCACATGGTCTCACACTGAATTGAAATTTTGATATTGCTGGGCAGGCGTTGATGCATTGGATCCATCAATGGAGTTTTCTTCGACAGAACAAGGCAGCTGAAAAGATCTGAAAAGGACCTTACGCGAGCATGCCCCTCGAATCTTTCCAAACCTAATTCTAAAGCCCTGTGTGTAATGATTTTGCTGCTTTGTCATGGCCGATGCTTGACATGTCGCGCAGTCAAATTATCATTTTATTTGTGACCTTAGGTGGGAAGTCTCGATAATGTACTGCTATTTCAATACAGTTAATGGATCAGGCACGACACAGACTGAAAAATATATGCGTATAAAGAGTTCAAACAATCATCAAATTGTGACATGCTTTGGACATATGCTCCAGAATTGAAATAACAATAAATTCTACAAAAACATCCATGCAAAAGGTTTACAGAAGCTAAAAGTAGAGGGGATTTCATCTATTTGGATGTGAAGAAACGTACAGGTTAAGGTGATTATCATGTATTTGGTGTCGGTGTGGGCTGTTTAGCATTTGAGAGTGAATCTTAACCAAAAGCTGCTTAATGATAAGGTTCTTTCTCAAAAATATATGATTTTTTTTTTTATCTCTATTTACATGCTATGATTTTTTATTTATTTATTCAGATTTTTAAAAGTGATTAGTCTTTGTATATTTATGATAATAAAAGATTTTAAATAATTAATATAAATAGAATTTACTTCACCAATTTTTAAATATAAAAAATCATATAACTTTTATTTAATATATTATAAAAAATCATACACCTCTCATATAGTATTCAAATTAAAATAATAAAACTATATTTAAACCTCCGATGTAATATTCAAGTTAAAATAATCAAACTACACTCACCACGTTGATAACTTCTTCTCTTTTATCGTAGGATTTATCATAGGCAAAGGGGTTATATATATATATATATATTTTAGGTTTGTTTTTTAATTTTCAATAGGAATTAGTGTGTTATTATTATATTTTTCATATATATAAATATATTATATATATACACACTATGTACATACATATTATTTTAAAGTAATCTCTTCATTTAACATTTTGGACCTCAAGAATCAAAATTACATGATGTCCGTCTGACCTTACCCTCTTTGTCAAGCTCCATCCATTACTCCCAAGGAATTGCAAACAAACGTGAAACTTGTCTGTGGTGATAATCCAAGTGAAATAATTTATCTTGGTTTCCTTCATCACAATATTTCATTGCTTGGTAGGATTGTGCAAGTCTCCCTTCCCTCATCCCAATATTGCAAGTATGATTGATGTCATTAATCATATTTGCAAGTATAATTACAAGTATGAATGAAGTGAATAATTTGAGTTCTCCTTATTTTAACATATCTTATATCTTTATCTCTTGTTTTATTTGTATGATTGTGCTATCTTTACTATATTCATCATATCAAATATATTAAGGATATTTTTTCAATGATGTGATCATCCTGTTCTACTATCATTCCAAGTGGTCATATGCTAAAGTAATTCACTCTAGAGGTAGTCAGTATCTAAAGGAGACTTAATATCTCAACCATGGTTTGTAGTACATCACACACCATTCATGCTTCAACATGCAAAGCATTACCTCAACACATGAGGCACCACCTCAACGCATGAGGATCTATCTTGACACACAAGACCTTGGCCTTGACAAGCAAGACTGTACAACATCATCCCTTTGACATACAAAGCACTTACCTCAACACATGTGTTAGCACCCAAAAAGTGCTCACTACCTCATCTACCCCATTACATGACTCATTTGTCCATATTTCCTACCATATCTGTCTCCAAAAGGCCTAAAAAGCCTCCAAAAGGCCACAAAACCATCAAAAAAGCCTCTAAAAGGCTAAAAAACCCATTTTTTCCCCAAAATTATCCAAAATTCCTCCAAAATAGCAAAAACCCTCTAAAAAGGGAATAAAAAATATAAAAAATGAGGAAAAAGAAGAAAAAGGAGAAAAAAAACCCTATACAGCTAACATAAACCATATGGTTCCCAAAACCATGGGTCAGCACTCCACCACCAAAAACCTATAAATAGGTGATGGAGACCCCTCATTTCATATCCACAATCAAATACACCCTTACTCTGCCAAAATCACTCTCGAAACCCTAGCTCACCCTTGAGTTACTTTCACCCTTGAGTGCCCTTTTTGGCCCATTTCCA